>MU864934.1:341889-366296 GCA_033576145.1 Cladorrhinum samala | reverse complement strand
CCCCTGGTTTTTTTTACAACCCAAACTTTTTTCCTTCCTCTCTTAAAACCCCCCCCCCCCCCCCCCAAACCAAAAAAAAAAAAACACGCGACAGGCTGTCCCCCCACAAATCTTTGTCTCCTCAAAAAAGCAAGCGACAGCCTCCCCTGACCCTGACCCTGACCCCGAACCCGAACCCGTTAGTCTCAACCAAAAGGCCAACACAACCATCCCGGGAAATAAAGGAAAAAAAAAAAAAATTTGGCTTGTCCTCCTTCTACTAATCCGGTCCGGCATTTCCGTTTCAATTCATCGGGGGGCCACTGATGGGATAGTCGATGTTTCTTTAGTTGAGCCTGTACGCCAGGTACAGGTAATCACCACCGCGGTTCTCGTTGATATCGCGGACACCGCCAACCCTATAATCAACGGGGGATTAAAATTAGCATCGACAGCTCTGTTTTCATCAGAGGTACGTAGGTATTCTAGGTGGTAGTGAATTTAGCCAAAAAAAAAAAAAAAAAAAAAAAAAAAAAAAAAAAAAAAAAAACCTTTCCAGATTTGATCTTGGAAACAAATGGGTAGAGAGGGGGATGATGGGAGAAAATATTGAGAGAGCGAAAGAAAGAAAAATAATTTGTTTGTTTGTGTGTGTGTGAGCACTCACCATCCGTTGCCGAGGCCTTGGTTCTTGATCATCTCGACCTGCTGCGCGGCGGACAACTGGGAGCCGCTGCGGATGAGCCTGGCGTCGGTGACCTTCTGATCCTTGTATTGGTCGTGGTCCACAAAGGCGTAGCGGTAGTCGCCGCCGGCGTCCTTGGCCAGGTCCATCAAGCCGCTCATTGCGTTGCCCTGAATGCGGATCTCGAAGCCGGTGGCCGCCTGACTGGTGTCAAAGGTATACTCGGGGATCAACCAGACGTATCTGCGTTGAGGGAAAGAAATCGGAGTCAGTTTTGGTGATTCTGAGAAAAAAAAAAAAAAAGAGCCTTCCATTGATTGGGTCCCCCTTTGGGTAGGTAACCCCCAGCTTCGTCAAACAAAGATGGATTGGGATGCGGCAGACTCACTTTCCCTTGTGCCCCTTGTTGATGTCGGCGCTCTTGCCGGTCAGCTCGTGGACGTGGTCGTCGGCGGCCTCGGCCTCGCCGTTGCCGTACTGGACGCCCAAGTTTCTGATGAGGCGCTGCGGGCGGGCCGTGATGTACAGTTCGACGTCGGTTCAGGTGTCCTCGAGGTTTGGGTCGAAGCTGGTCAGGGTATTCTCGAGGGCGCAGGTTATGCCCGGGCCCCGGAAGAGACGCTGGTAAAAGTATGCCTGATCGCCGGACTTGACTTCGAAGTTCTCCTTGATGGTCTCGGAAAAAACAAAATCACGCTTCGCGCGTGACCTCCTTGGTCAGCGAGAGGAACTGCGACAGCGTGGTCGAGTTGTCGATGCTGCTCGACGCCGAGGCCGAGAAAACGCTGTACGAGGCCTTGGCCGAGACGTTGAGTCCGATCCTGGTAGACGATGAGATTCTGTCAGTGGCTCACTCTACCTACACAGGCGTGTCGTGTTTGGGGGAACAGAGCGAGGGGAAAGGAGAGATCTACTTGGTGGCCTGCTCCCTCGATTTCTCGGAGACGGTGCGGGTAAAATCGACGGCCGAGATCCTGATGGATCTGTTGATCTCGGTCGCAGAACTCCATTTGCTGCCCTTGTTTCCAGAGTTGTCGTAGCCCCTGATCCGGCCCCAACCCAGCTGGCAGGGAATGGTAAACTTGACTTCGGTCTCGGAGGCCATGGTGATGTTTTGTTTTCGTGTGTGATTTGAATGGATTGAAGAGTGACTGAGTGTTTGGATGTGGTGGTGAGGTGATGAGGGAGGAGAGAGAGGCAGCTATCGAGTCCGGGAGATGCCCTATTTATAAATCGCCGTGAGTATGGCCTGCCTCGAAGATTGTTGTCGCTGCCCCCCCATCGTGTCTCTCTCTATCTTCCTGCCCGATCGTTCGATACCCCGAGTGCTTCTTTGATTGATCACGAAGAATCCGTGTTAATCGTTCTGATTCAGAGTCGTGGCGACCAAATCCTTTCGGCCTTTCCGTCGAGGTGCGTCGAACGTGCTTTAGTTTGACAGTACGTAATGAGAACGCAGCCTGAACAGAAGGTATCCGAGGATCTGGCCAAACATGGTGATGTCTTCAACCGCGGGAAGCGACTCGAAGAGAAGAAGAGAAGGTGCACGGAGGGAACAGAAAATGGACTGAGGCGCGTGAAGCGAAGACGAGGAAGTGGGACCGTCGCGAGCCGTGCAGCAGAGGCTCATTGGTGAGATAAAATACGCCACCCACTGCACGACGACTTGGCTTTTTTCGTATTTTATACTCGGTGTGGATTGGCCGCGAAATAACGGATCAAACGGCATCGTGCAGCTTCTCTCTAACCCACCATGGCAAGCAACAGGAAACCGGCGGAAAAAGGTGTTGGTCTGCGACTTTGGGGTTTTACTAGGCTCGGGGCCGTAGGGAGTAATTTTGTGATTGATCGACGACTGGCGACAAAACATATAATCGAAGCTCACGAATGTCGTTGAAAAGGGGCACCGTTGTGGTGGGCAAATGTGCAAGCGCGCGGCATAAACACCACAAGGCTTTACAGTCATTTTCTTCACCTACCGTCTGTTATCTGGGCATGTCGAGGTTGCACTACGTGGAGGACGCAGGGCAAAAGGGTATGGCTGCCAGGGAGAAACCCCGTAAGGAGCCTGAGCTCAACTTCTTGCACCAGCTCATTTCCCGCGTGCGGCGATCGCTTCTATGATCACCCAATAACCCCGGACATATGATCTTGGGGCGGGACGAGTGTGCAAGCTACAGCAGCTAAGTGGGCGAGATGGAGGTGATCTTTTTTTTTTTTTTTTAAAAAAAAAAAAAAAAAAAAAAAAAAACCCGTCATAGCCGTAGGCGAGTCGACACACTATTGTCTACCTGCTGAAACGAGGATGCTAGATTGAGGCAATCCTCAGCTGTCCACACACACTCAGATGGCTCCACGACAAATTAATTGCATCAGATGGAACACTTCACGCCACTCATGTCTAGACTAGGATGTCTCCTACCGTATTATCCCCTCCAAGAAGACTCTTTTGCGCCCGCCACCAACCACCCATCCACCGACCCCTATACCCACTTGCCGCACCACCCACCACACATTTCCTGCTCACCCGCGGCTTTGCCTAACAATTGCTAGCTTCTTTATGCACCAGCATCGTCAATCAAGGGCTTGCTTGGCCTGTGGGGTTTGCCGGGATGAGAGTCGCGGGAAGCGGGGAGACGATCAGGGCCATGTGTGGGTAAAGCAAATCTAACATGGACAAGCTTTCTCAAAGAGCGAAACAAAGTTGTGCCATCCGGTAACTATGAGTCTTGTCATTTCTCAGGGTCTTGCGATAATACCTAGATACACACTTAGACCAGATCCCCCTTCCAACAGACAACCAATACGTACCTACAGAATTAAATTTATTGGCACGCTTGCTTGGTTGACGGGCGTTCCAAATAAGTTACGTGATTGAGAAGCAGTGGCACGGGGGTAACCGTCTTGTATTGATGCGCCCCCCAAGCTGGCCATGCCTCTCTTTAGGCCGCCTGGATGAAGCGGACAACAACCTGCAAGCGCCTCACGCGAACCAGAAATCGAGGGCACATACATATAGGTACTTTTAGTTTCAGGCCCCGTCTGGGGACACGTCAGAAGTATCTGTACATGTGAGCGCCACATCGCTTTCTTTTGTGACAGCGGCCCGGGCGCCCTGTGGCACTTGCTTCAGTTGGCACACTCGCGAGTCTTTGCTTCTGGACATGTCTTATCGCCAGAGGAGGTTGAGTAGGCAACAATAAAAACCAAAGTTTTAAAAGCCGATATTACGGCGAGATTCGTCCTACTAAATTGCGCAGTTTACGGAGGCGGCTTATAAGATGGATGAGAAGAAAGAGGGGGGGGGGGATGTGAGACTATTGGAAATGGGTGCAGCAGTGGCTGGCCTAGTAAGAATTGGTGCATCTGTTGGCATTTCAGATGGATTGGAGATGTTAAGAACTGCTTCCCAGACCTGTTTAAGGAGGGGGGGGGGGTTGTCGACTTGAACCAAAAGTACCTCCTACCTATCGTCCGTCTCTGAAGGGCCGACTGCATCCATCTTAGGCTAGGGTTCATTATACCCTCGCTTCATCAAACATTGGAATACCAGCTGGAGATATCAACAACTCAGTGACCCTGATTCCCCACTCCGACTCGGGTAGATGGCGATGAATAGACGCCGGACTCTTGGGGCGGCCTCTTTGGTGGGTGCTTCCTGGCAGCCCAGCGACCTGATCAGCTCATTATTGGATTGTAAGTCTAGTATCGTGCATATATTAGTCTGTTAGGTCAGTTTTGGCGAACCGGCTGTGTCCGAGCCGGGCCGGTTTGTCTGCATTGCGCACGGAATTCGCGCGTCGACAGGGTCCATCAGAAGTTGTGGTTGGAAAGTTGTCCGGCACACATCAATCCAAACCAGAGGTGGTGCCACTGCACCCTAAGGTTTGCTACCGGCACGGCCAGTTTGGGATGAAATCCGGGAAGAAGTGAATGAGAAAAAAAAAAAAAAAAAGGTCAACTCAAAGCCGGCTCGTCTGCGTAACTGATCAAATCACAGTTCTGAGCAGAGCTGGCCAGTAAGTGTGTATATTACACTCCAATACACCCAATTACGCCTGAGAACTCACCAAATCCACCATTCTTTACATGTTACATAGTTACTGTACCAACCTAGCTACTTTGTGTATGTTGTGACCCACACACCAGAAAAGGCAATTAGGGGGGCAAAATCCAATCGGTTTTAAATTCCGATTTTGAGGGCGGCAGCTCGTATTTGACACCACAACACGAGTCGGATGGCGGGTCACGCTGTAGGAGAGTTTCTGGTCCCAACAAGTGCAGCATTGGTTATGTAACTAATAAGAGGGCATTGCCCAACGATAAATCCAGAATACAACTCTCATTATAATAATTTAAAAGTTCAACGCGGGGAGGGCTTTCCGCTGAAGCCTACCTGTAGCCATGCCACTCACGACAATAGTCAGTGTGATCGGCTAGAGCGGCAAATATGATACTCAGCGTCTTCAACACCAAACCCCCCCCCCCCCCTCTTCCCTTTTCTTGCACCTATTGCACCATATCCCACATCTCCCAATCACCAACCTATATGCCGACCATCATGGATGATCCAGATCTGTAATAGTAAAAGCCGAGTGGGAGTGGAGAAATTGGGAATCCTGAGGCCAAAAGATGGGATCTCAACTCGAGACAGATGTTGATCCGAGATGAGATCCCGACCTATAACCCTAGACCGGGCATTTTCAAGATTCTCTGTATCATCTTCTCTGTTCCTTTCCCCACCAGCAATACAGTGGCCCAGGTTCAATTTCGTTCGTGGCTGTTTTGTTCACTCATTTCCACACCGCTTACTACCTACGGCCTGGCTGGCAAGTGGTCCATCGTTTGGATCACTTGTCGGTCAGGTAGTATTTTTTTTCCCTTTCTTTTTTTTCTCTCCCTTTCTCTTTTACTCTCAATTGCTTCCTATCTAGGTAACTACCTACCTAATCACCTCCTTCCCATCATCCACGCCGTCACTATGGGCACCACCAACTAACACCATCCCGAGTCCTAGCACCTTGTTGATCGAGAGGTTTGCATGAGAGAGAACGAGGTAGGAGGGGGGAAGCGGTGGGGAAATGACCGACGGCCAACAATGAAATGAATACCTAGATAATGGTAATTTGCTGGTGTGTTCCTGCCAGAACCTTCTACATGATGTTTTGCTTTTACGCGAAAGAAACATTCGAAGCCACCCTCAAACCGTGCTTCGCCTTACTGAGCCGCGGCGAAAGATCGATCACCAGAGTTCTCCCCAGAGCCGCCGACCGCCTTGACGCGCTCACGGAACAAGTCCCTCAGAAACTTGGTCAGTTCCTTGGTGGTAACATGAAGAGTGCGGCCGGCATCTCCGCTCTGGCCCTGTGGCGACCCTGCAGACGTGGCCGGTTTTCTCTTGTAAACATCAGCCGTAATGATATCGGCCAGGGACTTTATGTCCCGCCCGTTGGACCACCCCTCGGTCATTCCGAGCTTGTAAAACAACCGCAGAACAGTCTCGTGATCGTCGCTGCTCGGCTTCGTCGCGTCGCATATCTCAATGTCTTGTTTCGACAGAAGCTTCACCAGGTGCGCCCGGGAGAGCTCTTCGTCCATGGGCTTGAAGCGGATCTCGGTGGGAAACCTGCCTCTCAGACCAGCGTTGGACTTGAGCAACTGCGCCATGTCCTTGTTGTACCCGGCTAGAATAATGATCATCTTGCGCAAGTACCTGGGTTTGGTCATGCAGTCCACCAGCTCTCCGATCGCCTCCGACTCGTATCCGCGGCCGCCCGTGCGGGATGTCAGACGGTACGCCTCGTCGATGAAAAGCACCTTGCCCAGCGCGCTTTCCAGGAGGGAAATAACCTTTGGGGAGGTCTGGCCCACGTACTGCCCAATCATATGGCTGGCCGAACACTCAACCACTTCATCCGTCGACAAGAAACCCATTCGATAGAAAATCTTGCCCATGATCCTAGCGGTATGAGTCTTGCCGGTCCCGGGAGGCCCCTTGAATACGTATGTGAAGGGGATGCTCTCCCTGGGATCCTTGCCCCGCTGGCGCATGTGAGCCGCCATGAGCTGATAGTCCTCAAACTGCTTTCTGATATCGTCAAAGCCAAGCAGTCCGTCAAAGGGCGACGGCGCCTTGGCGCCTTTCTCCGGGTTGGTGCCGCGATCCCACTCTGGGTCGAAATCCTGAGGTTCCAGAGCAATTGGGTCCTGGTCTTCAACTTCTTCCTGGAGCGATTCCTCGTCGCCGTCTTCCTCACCGTGATCCTGGACCGTCGCCCCAACCCCATCCATGGCACCAGTACTACCAATAGTGTCATTGATTTGTCGAGCCCCTTCCGCCGCCGTCTTCTTTTCCTTCTCGGCGGCAGTTCGTTCTCGGAACCGAGCCTTTGCCTGGTTCAAGAGATTGTCAACGTCGCCACCGTTTCCAAAGTTGGGACGGTCCCTCGCTCGGCGAAGCACCTCGGCCGCTACGTCCATGGCTTCCTTGCTGGCCGTGATTTCTTCATCGGCCATTTTGATGCGGAGAATCTCGTTCAGCTGGGCATCATCGTAATCGTGGAAGCGAAACGCCTCCTCGAGCGGGAACCGTCGTTTGAGGCCTGGGTTGCCCTTCCGGATCATGTCCTCCATCTTGTCCCCGTATCCAATCAGTATGACGCTGCGGTCTTCTCCCGGTTTGTTGTGGATTTGAGAGACCAGCGTATCAACAAAAGCGCGGTGATGGATGCCACCGTTATCGCGGGAAGAAGAATCGAAGAAAGTGTGAGCGTCGTCGATAATCAACACCTTGCCGGTCGCCGAGTTAATGAGGGAGCGGGTTTTGGATTCTGTTTGGCCCTGATATTCACTGATGAAGTCACTCGGGGTCGTGAAGATGACATCGCTGGATGAGAGGTAACCCAGTTCGCCAAGAATCCGCCCGTACAGCTTAGCAACTGTTGTTTTTCCAGTTCCAGGCGGACCGAGAAAGAGTCGGTTTAGAGACGTCTGCAGCGGCTCCTTGCCCTTCAGTTCCCGGCGGTAGTTGGTCTTGGAGCGCCGCATCAGAGATCTGATGACCTTTTTAACGTCGTCGAGACCAGCCATGCGATTGAGTTCTTTCCACGCTGCGCTTTCCGACCAGTGCTCAGCAGGTTCGGGTCCGATGAAGTCTTCCATTGTAAGCACTGTCTCATCTTGTCCACAAATTGTAGACGCGTCGGCGCCCACAGTCGATGTACCGAGCTGAGCTTTTTTCAAGCGATAGGCTTGCCGCTCGAGCATCTGCTCAAAGGCCAACTCCACCTCCCGAATGTTTCCGTAGCCAGCCGTTTTTCGGCCTCGGCCGATACGCCGTGCAGCTATGAGAGGATACGGGCTTTCAGGGCCGCCATCAACCTGCAGATTGTTACGCCGAATAAGTCGCCAAAGCATTGCTCGAAGCTGCTCGTCGCTATAGTCTTGGAGCTGGAGCCGTCGCCACAGGTTCCATCTACCCTGCGGCCGACCCCCAAGGAGTTTTGAGACGCCAGTGACGCTTCCGGTCAGGACAACGACCATCCGTGCGTTATCAGGAATGCTAGCCAAAGCCATGACCATTAACTTTCGAATTTCGACGCCGTCGTCGTCGATCTGATCTATATCGTCAAACACGACTGTCTGGTAATACCATTAGCCAGTTTTATCGATACCAGGTGCCATTCAAACCAATGTTGGAAGCTTCTCTAGTGTTTTTGTCATCACTCAGGCACAAGCAGCTGGGGAACATCCAGAGAAGAACCTCAAGAACATGTAGAAAAGGAAGATAAGTAGGTAGCTCACCCCCAATCTGTCATTGATTCTATCAAAAAGCATCTCTATACCGTCGCGGTACTGATTTATCACTCGAATCTTGGTCGTTGACGGGCTGTCGAGGTCTGGCCACACTCCGCACTCGAAGAGAAAGTCGCCATAAATATCTGCCAGTGTCGTTTTTCCTAAATGTCACAAGCGGCCGCCATGGGATGGGATTAGCACAAACGTGCCTGAAATGACTGAAAATGGGATGGATCGTGCCGGGCGGGCACACGAGGATGGCTTACCTGTTCCGGGGTTACCCAAGAAGGCCATATTGAGATCTCGACGTCTCAGGCACCCCTTTCGCTCCCGCGCGGCATCGATAGTCGCCTTGATCTTTAGGAATTGAATCTTGGCATCTTCCAGACCCTCCAAGGCCATCAGTCGATCCAGCGCCTCGCTCTCTTCCCCCTGACTTTTCAGGCGCTCCCACAGATTCTTCGCCGACGTGCCTTGGCTTGTGATAGGGTCATCGGTTGGGCTGCTCGGAGTGCCCTCAGAATCGAAAGGGTTGTGGATGCTTTTGTTATCATCCCATTTTTCGTTGTCGTCCGATTTTTCGTTATTGTCTGATTTTTCGTCGTTGTCCGATTCTTTGTTATCGTCCGATTTTTTATTGTTGTCTAATTTTTCGTCGTCTTCCAAGCTTTCGTCTGCGTCCGAGTCCTTCTTGCCGCTGCTAACCCGAGATTTCTCAGCCCTTTTAGGCTTGCTCTCGGTTTTGCCCTCACCATCGTCATCGTCATCCCCGTCGCTACTAGCCTTCCCATCACTGCTGGTGGCCAAGTCGCTACCAGCATCCTCTCCGAGAGAGGCTGCAAGCTCATCTGACGCTGGGGTCGCAGCGGGTGACTTTGAAGGGAGCGGGTTAGACGAGTCGTCATGGCGTTGGTCAAAAATCGAAGCTGGGAGTCTGTTTTCTGTTGTCCCAGTTGACTCCACGGGCGAGTCTGGCAAGGGGGGCAACTCGTCAAAAAGCGATATTCCTGGGGGGGTAACAATGACCGGTGCAGCCAGACTGTTGTCGTCAGTCTCAACTTGCAGCCTCTCAACTCGGTCCGGACCATTGTTCTCGTTGGGAAATGGAAGACCGGCCTCATCAGAGCTCTCAGGGCCACTGACTGACTGATCCACTTGAGTTTCGTTGGGACTGGAAGAAGGGGTTTCGGGACCGCTGTCCCCGTGGGAGTTGGTCGGTGATGACATGACAAAATGGAAAGGCTTAATAACCGGGGAGGAGATGAATGGTGCGTTTGGGGGCAAAGAATCGTTGGAAAGTTGAATGTGAGAAACTTTGCGTTATCAAACAGATCAAGTCCCCACGTCCATTTCTTGTATGTATTGCATACTTGGAACGAGAACGAGGGGACTCGGAGGGTGTGAGAGTTGTGACGAATGGAAGGGGTGGCTTTAAAAAAAAACAAAAAAAAACCAATATTGGGGTGGGTCACTGGGGGAACACACAAATCACTTTTATGCGTGTGGCTGATCTCCAGAGCCGAAAGTTCCTCCTGGTCTAGATTAAATTATTGGGCAACAGAGCTTGAAAGGTCACGGTGCTGACCCAGCCATGTATGTGCTGCTACCCAATGCGCAGCAACTGGCTGTCCAATGAACCCCAGATAACCTTGGGCATGCCTGGCTCCGAGTGCATAATCCGCTGTGCAATGGCCCCATGCAAGAAGCAAGCACAGAGATGAGAACATTTTGATTTTATGTAATAAACTGGAGGAAAAGTGTTGCTGGTTCTGGGGCCTATCTAAACAAAAACAACCTCCCCCTCTTCGAGCTTGCACAGCCCTTGGACCCGTTTCCATTTGAAGTCACTGGTCTTTGTCAAATGGAGCTTGCATGGTTCGAGTTGGTGGGTGTTGGACCATGCGCTCCGCGGCTTCGGGGCTTTCCAGTCCCTGATGTGGCGGTCAATGTCATCGCAAACAAGATGTTCCTTTTCCTTGCCTCCTTCATGCTGGACCAATGCCAGGAAGGTGCCTCGGCGGTGATCCAGACATACGATGGCATGCCCTCGTGGTGTCACGACCTTCAGAGGGGCGAGGCCGCTGAGAATCAGAGTCGAAGGCTTGATTTTGACATTGATGGAGAAGCCGTCCTCCGAGTTTCCAGCCTGCCGTCGAAAGACCGAGTTGAAGGGTCCCCTGGTTACCAATATGCCGTCACCGCAGTCATCGTGGAGCAGTTTCGCTATGATGACTTGCTCGTCCATCTGTGCCGTGGCTGCCAACTCGGAGACGGACTTGCAACGAACGTTGAACTGGAGAAAGTCGCTCCAGGACCAGTGCTCCACCAGGACTGCCTTGCATATCAGCATGACGAAGGCGGCAAGAACCCAGGCATAGGTTGCTAGATTGAAGGGGTCGACACCCTGGATGCGTTCGCCGACGGTGAAGCCAATGGTTAATCCGCCCGCACCGAGGGCGAGGGCCGCAAGCATGACACCAGCGACATAGCGGCGACAGGCCACTGTCACCGAGTTCTCGTCAATGAGCCATTTGTTCATCTTGACCGAGCATCTGGTTAGTTCTTTCTCCAGGCTATCAAAGTCAAGTTGTTCGTTGGGGTCTTGGTTCTCTTCTCTCTTGCGGAAAAGCCTGGCAGAAGCATCCTCCATTCTGTCAACAAGTCTGCAGCGGGAGAAGGTGCGACGGCTGAATGCCTGGGAAAGCCGCAATATCTCCCGACCTTGGGCTTCCTGGTCGAACTCTCTCGTGTAGAGCCTGCAATAAGTGCCAAACTGGCCTTCCTGGAATGACCGTACAACATCCCTGACCCCGCCAGTCAGGGCCATCATGGTGCGGAACTTTGTCAGGCCGGCCAGCAATATGGGACTGGTGAAGGCGAGCGGCACCATGACGGTGACAACGTCGGCCATTGAATCAAGAGGTATGGCCTGTGTCTCGAGCTTTGAAGGCTTCCCCGTGTCGGTGGTATCATGATCCGGCAACTCCTCATAAACCCACTCGACAACGGTCCGGTCGTCATCCTGGATGGGCCGAGTTGGCTTGCCTGCCTGAAGTTGTCTGAGAATCTGGTTGAGGATGATGATGGCGGACTGGGTCGTGTTGAGCACATCGCGATCCGACGAAGCAGAGTATTCCAAGTCCCTATCTTGGAACAGAACCGTCTTGAAGTCCTCGAAGCCAATGTCGTAGACCAGCAGGCACATCTCGTATGTTGTCGCGGGAAGCCCAGAAAGGTTCATGAAGCGAAGAGAGTTGAGGGTGTACCGTAGGGCGTTGTTCAGCCCAGAGCGATATTTGTTCTGATTGACGCAGAAGGAAGCCACCGAGGCCTCTTGTTCGGATGCCAGGCCGTCTAATTGGTTTGCATTGATGATGCGCAAGGCTTCCTCACACTCCTCTTCGTCAAAGTCGGCTTTCTTGGACGCGTCCCCATGCGCATTCTGCTCGGCGCTGTGCTCAAGAACTTCCCGGCCCATGTTGGCCGCCACGAGTGCGTTTTCGGCAATATCAACCAGGAGGAACTTGATCTTTGCGGTGCGCGCCACCAGAGCAGCGAGCGTGTTCAGGAGCCAGAACTCTCCATCCGCAGTTTGGCTGATCAAGCGGGCCAGGATGGCAGTGATGTAGTCGACTAGCGCAAAGATTGATTCACGAGGATCTTCCTCTTGCTCCTCCGCTTCCTCTTTGTTTTTGGTGGCCTCGAACTCCTCTCCCGCAGCTATATCGGCGCGCTGGACGTACTTTTCAAGTCGTTCGCGGCTTGAAATGGGTCTGCAGTGTTTCATATTGACGCATTCGTTGTCCAAGAGACAGAGGCTAAGTGCGGTGGCTATGGTCTGTGACATGGAAGAGAGCCGTCGGTAGCAAACATCACCGATGCACACACTCTGCAAGTCTCGTTTACCAATCAAGGGCATGGGAATGGGACTCTGGGGGTCTTGTATGACTTCCAGGAAGCGTTCCGCTTCTGCTCTGCGCAGTGCGGCAGCGTCCCTCGCATCGACACCATAGCCTGCGAGACTGTCAAGCTCAAGTTGTGGCTGCAATTTGGCTCCAGGAAGCTGATAGGGCTTGAGTTTGTTCATGATGGCCTCAAGGCTACATATCACCTTCTGTCCTCGCCTGGGCAACTTCGGGCCCTTCGGTTGGGGAGGGGGCGGGGGAGGAAGCTTTTTCCAAGAGAGAGCCCGGACAGCTGGGTGGGCGAGCCTGGATTGTGTCCTCCGGGTTCGGATGCGAGTGGTGCGCGCCCCCTGGCCGTCCCCGGAATTGGAATCCTCGGAGGGGCCTGAACAGTTGAGATTCTTTTCGTCTTCCATCGTCGAGTCGTTGCAGGAGTTGGGGTCAATGAGAGGAAGAAGCTCAAGCAGAGTCGAGAGCATTGTCACCTGCAACGTACAGCAGACAGCGGGGGCCGGGATAACTTTTCATGAAGCCCGAAAACCCCCCATCTGCCACTGCATCACACACTGACGGTGTAGGCACCCAATCAAGAGGAAAGTTCCCGTTCTCGTGAGCGCCAAGAACAGTGGCGCACCTGTCAATGGCGTCCCTAAGCGAGAGTTCAGCTAATAGCAGTTTCGTAGTTGGCTTCTGCAGCTCAATTGCTGTCATCCCCCTCAACTGCACAGCGCCCGAAAAGGGATCGGCATTGCAGCATGCACCTCGAGACTCGAAGCACACCCCTGGGGTGGGCGGCCTGGGCGGGCAAGACGAAGGCACATGGGCCATTGCTGATCTTCCAAGGAGCATTGGTTGGGTTTTCTTGGACCAGCTGTTTCGAGTCTCAGTGCTGGCTTAATCCCCTCCCAAGACCCAAGCCTACCTACCCACCTTACCTATCCACCCTCCAACACCAGCCTCCAAGATTATCCAAACAGTCTCCTTCAATCACTGCGTGACCATGACCCAAGCACACACAACCGACGGCCCTCAAGGTCTTGGGCCTTATCTGCGGGTTTACATGAGGTCCAAGGGAGTCTCTGTCCCGGATCCGGAGGCCGATGACAACGGCGCAGTGCCGGGAGAGCCCGCAACGCAAGTCCCGACACTTGAAACACCAACGCCAACACCCAATCCAACACCCAGCTTCCATCCCCCCTTTGAGAGTCACGTTTCTTCGGTCGATGCGACGGCTACGCAGGGTCCCCAACTTGTCGTCCACGATGCCCAGGGAGACTTAATATCTCCATTCCGCCTTGACAACGCACACAATGCACCCCCCAGATCCTTTGACGACATTCGCAAAGCGAGCACATGGCGAAACAATGAGAATGACAATGACAATGAGAACAAAAACGACATGCTCCTCGGCATCAATGTCCTCGTTGATGATGCATACTCGGAGGCCTCTTCTCGCTTCAAGGCCAAGCGTTCCCATTTTTCAACTTCCCGGAGCTGGCGGAAAGCACCAGTAGGTTTTGAATCTGACTCGGACGAAGAGAAAAGGGGCGCCAAGGATGGAGAGGGCGAGGCCTGGGATACGGACCTGGACTCACAGGCATCTCAAAGCGGAGTTCGCCGCCCTCGGGAGCATGCCAGAAAAATGTGGAAGTGGAAGGCTCTTGTGGCCAACCGCTACGAATACATGTTTTTGGAGTGCATCGTCAACATCGGTACGTCGCTGGCCACCACGCCCAAAAAATGCTAACCGAACATTTTTTTTGGGATATATACAAAGGTGTCTATACTAAGCGTTAACGGTGTTTAATTCAGATGGGATTCCGCCAAACTACGAAAACATGTTTGTCGATCCTTCCGTTACCCGAGAGCTGGAGAGGGTGACCAAGCTATCACTGGAACGGAAAAAGGCTTTCAACCACGGCGTCTTGCAGGGGAACCGGGTCACAGGCGCAGTACTCTGGGGTCCGCCAGGCACCGGAAAAACCCTCCTAACCAAAGGGCTCGCCAGACAGTCCGGGTGCAATATGCTGAGCATTTCCACGGCCGAGCTATGGCAAAAGTGCCACGGCGAGGACGAGAAGGTCATCAAGGGACTTTTCACCTTCGCCAAGAAACTCCATCCATGCATCATCTTCCTGGACGAGGCCGACGCCATGCTGGGGACCCGCAAGGCCGGCGAGAAGCGACATGTCCGATCCATGATCAACCAGTTTCTCATGTCCTGGGACGGCCTCGGCAGCAGCAAAGACTCACCCTTTGTACTTCTTGCCACTAATCGACCCTTTGACCTCGATCCCGCCGTTCTCCGGCGCGCACCGGTGCACATCGAGCTTGGCCTCCCCAACCTGGCTATGAGACGAGGAATCCTTGGCCTCCTACTTCGAGCCGAACGTCTGGAGGATGGTCTAACAGTTGACCTGCTGGCAAGGACTACCGACAGGTACAGCGGCTCGGATCTCAAGAACATGTCCGTCACTGCCGCAACCCTTGCTGTAGAGGAGCAGCATGAAGACACCGACATACGAACCCTGACTTTGGCACATTTCAAGCAGGCCATGAAGAAGGTTCGACCTGTTGCCCTCAGCGCCGTTAATAAGAATGAACTGGAAAACTTTGGAAGAAGGGGCCGTATGGCGGGAGCCGCAGGGGGAGCACACGCGATGCATGTGAACGACGAGGAATGAGTCACTCCGGGGAGCACATCTACCACTACCATATATATTATGATTTTGATTTTATTCAATCTTTCCCACAACCAGTCCCTTTTGTTTGATGTAGGAAACAATTTATGTGACCCCATTGTCGAC
The DNA here is from genome assembly GCA_033576145.1 of Cladorrhinum samala. Classification (NCBI taxonomy): domain Eukaryota; kingdom Fungi; phylum Ascomycota; class Sordariomycetes; order Sordariales; family Podosporaceae; genus Cladorrhinum; species Cladorrhinum samala. The sequence goes on along the minus strand of MU864934.1, from coordinate 351,123 downwards.
CTTTCAAAATCACGTCCACTGAACAGGTGCAAAGATAGGTACCTCCACAACACCGTTGTGCCTCACAACATATGGAACCAAAGCAGCAGAACAAATCCACCAAAAAAAAAAAAAAAAAAAAAAAAAAAAAAAACCATCCAGTCCGATTAGGTAGTTAGCTGAGCAAATACCCACTTGAAACCAAACAGAACAAGTACCGTAAATTTGGATTTTGAATCACTTGTCCTCTTTCTATGAGATTGGGTGGGGGGGCCTACGGCTAACAAGAGGCGTGATCAAGCCGCAACGACAAAGAACACCCTGAAACCGCAGCCACGCTGCCTCCGTCACCCTGTACGGCCAGTCCCCCAGGTAAACGTAAAATTGCTTGTTCAATTTCTCGAAATGCTCACCCGAAGTGGAAGGGGGGGGGGGCGAGATTGTATCTTTGAGACCACTGAGATGAGATCCTGACCTATAGACCTACCTACCCCCTGAAAATTTTAAGACGTTATATCCTCCTACACACGGTTACTACTTCCAAGCCCGTAATATAAGCTCAACAGGATTCAAGACCGGTCACCAATTTACAAGGACTATAGGTAGGAACATCCAAGTACCTTAGGTACCTAGGTAGTCAGCTACCAAGTGGTGATTTTCTTTTTTTCACATCTCCTTGCTGGCAAAATGCCAGCCCAAGGTTCAACTCACTTGCACTGTACCACCTACCATCCACGGCCTGGGCCAGCAAACTGGTTCATCAGTTGAATTAATTGCCCGCCAGCTTCCTTCTAATTGTTTACGCTAAGCCCATCTGTGCCAATAAGTGGTTTGAACCGTACACCGGGAATGTACTGTGTAGATAGCTGGTAGGAAACAGTCGGGTTTAGGGTTATATGAAAAGACTGTTTATTCAATCAGGATCCTATCTCAACCACAGAACGTATACTACCCCCCCCCCCTCCCAAAAAAAAAAAAGGGATTTGATCTCTTTTAAGCCAAGAATGGAGCTTTCTCCTCTTTATTTTTCTGCTATGGTATTTCGATACTAAATTGTACAGATACTGATTCCGGTCCAGGGACCAAGCAAAGACGGAGCGAAATTCCCTGCGGGCCGAAGGGGGGGGACTGGGTGTGTTCGTTTCGTTTCATTATTATATTGCCGTCTGTGTAGGTTTTTTTGTAGCACCGGTGGAGCCGCAAAGAAGAAAAACTACAAGGCTTCGGCTTTTTGATATCCACAATGGAAGGCGGTTGGGAGTGCCGACCAGGCACTGGAGGGTACCTATGAATTTCATAAACAGGTAGGTACCTATATATTAAGAAGTCAGTACCTAGGTATACAGACAACGGTGAATGGTCTGCCGTAATCGTACACTATACCATGATTTAAGATCAGGTGAGGTCTCGGGAATCTTTGTCAAAATTTGCTTGATCAGTTTGTTTTCCAGCAGGTGCATGGCAACGTCGTCACTCGGGTCTTTCACCCAAAGTCATTAGTATCACGCCCTTACTCGAACCTCTAGCACATGCCCAATACTTGGTAGAAATTGCCATCGCAAACTTTTCGTTCGTCCCACCTGATTATCCAATCTAAGCACCATCCAGCCCTATCGCTAGCATACAAAAAAGAAATAGAAAAGAAAATAATAATGTGGAGAAACGGCGGCACGGGTTGTAACCCTTTTCCCGCCTCTTGTCGTGGGGGGCCAGCCGTTCATCCCTGACCCTCAGATGCGCCACAGGGTTGTTCAAGAGTGTTTTTTTATTTTTTTTTTGCGTGTTCGTGCGTGTGTGCGCGTGTGTGTCTGTGTGTGTGTGTGTGAGTTTGAGGCTGTGTGTGAGTGGTAGCGCTTATTTTACCTCCCACCATTACCGCAAATAAACCCACATCAGGTAAGCAGCCACGACAGTGGCTTAAGCGGCTGAGACGATATAAAAAGCAAATCAACATAATTCATACAAGTCACATTTCAAACGCCAATCTAGAAGGGAGTCCGAAATCACCGCCCGAATTGACTTTAGATGTTGCAAGCGTGTCGGCTTCAAGTACGTCGAATTTCATCATTTTTCAAAGTTTGCAATTGACAATTTTCCTGATAGTATATATCAGCGTCCTGATCCAGGGCAAATGAGTGCTTTTAAACCAATTACATGATTTCAAGATACGTAAAGAGGGTGGGTACATCTGGTTCAAATCAATTCACCACTGGAAGGTGAAATGTAATTATTCCCAATATAAATATATATATATATATATGTGTGTGTGTATAATTAAAATAACTAAACAATCTTTTGTCAAACAAACAAATCTCAAGTATTTGTTTGTTTCAACATGATATTGTAAAAACAATATGATTCATCAACCAAATATTCCACACACCCCTCCTCCCCCCCCCCCCCCCGGCACCACCCCTTCCACCTTCCACTTGGCCCGTGCCCCCCTTTCCAACCACGTCAACGCCAAGGAAAGTTTGGTATTTTTGTGTCGCGTCATGATTTTCTCATCTTTATCATTCATTAAAATAGTAAAATTTTAACATCGTAAGATTTTGTTCCAGGCCGTTCCACCCCCTTTCCAAACCTTTCCCGAAATCTCCTATGCGGCCCCTATCTAGGTGGTAATTAGTTACCTGGCCAACAGACCTTATCATGCCGGAAAAAGGGTGCCTTCTTTTCACACAATGTTTTCGTCATCATGAACGAGGGTATCAAGAATCAACGAATGAAAGAAATCACAAAAAAAAAAAAAAAAAAAAAAAGAGGAAAAAAAAAAAAAGGATTGTTAAACCATTGTTGTCCAAGAAGAGAAAATATAATACAAAAGAAAAAAAATGTATAACAAGATGGAGATTATTAATATTTTTATTTTATTTTTTCCTTTTACACAGAGGGGGAGTGGGATGCCCTCTCAATTTGTGCCCTCCCTTCCCTTGTCAAATCCTCCATGCTGGTGCTCTCTTCCTTTGGGCCGCTCTTGACCCACTTGCCAACGGTAGACTGCCTTCCAATGCCTCCCCCATGGACGTGTCCGTGGTGGGTGTATTGACTGTGGCTGTGACTATGCCCGTGATGATGCGGGAAGCCGTGATGATGTTTGCCGTCGGTGATCTCCACAATGCTCAACCTCCTCCTTCCCCTCAGCGGTGCGGGCAGGCTCAGCACGATGGTAGACGCCAGAGACTTGCACGCCGCCCACGAAGTGACGATATAGATGATACCGTTCCAGAATCCTTGAAGCGGGAGGACGAACGCCGTGGCGAAAGATAACGCTCGCGAGACCTCGCCGCGGTTGATCAAGCTGTACACGCGGTTGCCGGACGAAGGAATCCAAGTGATGAGTAGTGCGCTAAAGAAGAGAAGGGCGCACTTGGTATAAGCCCAGGTCGCATTGTTGGTCTCGTAATTGCGACGGCGCGCCTGGAGATTGGGAGTGGATGAGGTTTGGGCGACGGCGTCCGTCCCTGCGTCGTTCGTGATTCTAGCGCGTTTGGGTTCCTGGGGACTGTTTTGGGCGGCAGCGTCGGTGGTGGGGCTATCTGCAGCTTCGAGGTCGTCATCGCTCATAGAGGAGCGAGCGTTCGCATCGGCTGAGATGGTTACAGAATAAGAGACGTTTCGATTTCCCGTCGGCTCCAGTGGGTCCCGGATTATGCCAACCGTCGCGATAGGTGCCGGTGCCTGGACGATTTCGGTGGTCTGCACCACTTCGGTCGTTTTGAAGTTGAAGGCCGGCGAGAACTCGTTTGCCGGGGAGAAGAGGTCTGAACCAATAAATGTCCCCGTGGCTGTTCCTGAGGAGCTGAAGTTGAGCATCTTTCGGCGCTTGCGGTAAATGTCTCGGCCGGCACGGCAGTAGATGAACATAGTCGTGAGGATGGCAAGCCAGACGGGTCCGTAGAAGAGTGCAATGCGGTATACCTCCCATTCGGTCCGCACCCAGCACCACAGCATGGCATTTCCGTACGGTCGTCCAGCGGTCGGCGTCGATACAAAGATAAAGGTGAAACCCGGGATAAAAGGAATGCCATAGCAGCATATCAAGTAGGCAATTTCCATCCGTCGCAGCATCCTGGCATCGTACTTGTGATAGAATGTGAGCCATACGTTGATGGCCATGGCTAGAGCCCAGTACGCGTCACCCTGCATGAATCTGAGATTGCGGTTAGCCCCCGAAAGAAGCCGTGGCTGAGGGGTACTGACACTTGAATGAGAAATGCTTGGAACTGGCATCCAAAAGAGTCGACGTTGAGGGTGAAGTTTGTCGTCATGAGCGTAGCAACGTTGGTCAGCATGTTGCCAAAGGTTGCATAGAACACCATGCGGTTGATGGCGCGCTGGCGGAAAGCATCTGAAAAGATAAAGGTGGCGAGAACGAAGATGCATCCGATTAGCGATATGGCAGAACATCCTCTCTCGATAGCGGCGATGAGGTCGATATCATGCTGCGGAAGGCGCTGCATGGCTGGCTGCTGTTGTGCCCTGAAGCGCACAAACTCGGCAGTCTTGGATGGAACTCAAGGATGACACCCACACTCATGGGGGCATCAAAGAGGGGCGGGATCCCGCATATGTAGAGCTCCGTTGTTCGGTACTCGAGTACAGGTTGTCGCGCAACAGTCTTTTGGTGAGGGGGCCCCAGATGTAGGAAGGCAGTAGAGAGTTGCGTGCGTTGAGAAGATGGAGTTGACAAAAAAGGATATCGATTTATCACCCGTGGTCGAGATGACGCTTATGAGTGCCGTGATAAGCACCAGCAACCTAGAATCCTAATCGGGAAGCAATCTGCGGAGGGCAATGGGCGGACTGTCATTGGTCGTGTCCTGGGGTGTCGAGGGGCATCTCAACCAAAGATGAGGTAGGCACCATACTTCCATGTCGACCAAGAGCCCTGCCCAACGTTTTTACACTCGAGCCTCTTCTGTCGTCCGAGCCCCTTGGCCCGTGGGCTAGTCAACCCTTTCCTGGTCACAGAAGACCTCGCCTCTGCAGCTAAAAACGCCACCACCCTCCTTGATGCGGCGCCAAGTCCATTGAATCCGGGCGTGACTGTTGCTTCCGCACACACCCCCGCGGACCCGGTTCGAAAATCGTCCGATATTTTCCCTGTACGGACCGCCATCCACCTTTTGCCATTCCTACTGTTTTGTTTTGCACGCAGCTGCTGGTGTGACGTGGTCAGCATCGAAACTGGGGTGCGATGACATACAGGTTCGCAAAGATAGCTTCAAGCCTCCTCAGGCAGCCGGGGTTAGGGCTTGGCGACCGCCGCTTTCGCATTCAAGACGCCATGGATCGAAAAGTCTGTGGAATTGAGAACCAAAACATTGTCTCGATGTTGCTCTGAGATGTGGGAGGTAATTAGCTGAGCTGACCGTTTAAGCACCGGGGTTCCCCAGATAATGGGCCAGCATAGACCAAAATGATTGGCTGGACCAAGTAGAAAGAAGAAATGAACGAACCGACTTGGCCAGACCGGGTGGTGATTCTCGACCAGCGACCCCTCTCCCTTCTCCCCGCCCCCCCCCCCCCTCCTCCTCCCCTCACCCCTCCGGCCTTGGCCCGATCCTGGAGCCTAGTATAGTAGGCACTTCACTTGGGGTTGTACATACATGGTGTACATAAAAGGAAGATAACCGATGCTTATTTTTACCAGCTTTTCCTCACGAGGCGTTCGAGCTAGACTGCATTCACTCGCATTCATGCGCGGACTCTACTAAGCAACCGCAGGTGCACTCAGACTGTTCGATTCGCTCCCTCGCAAAAGGCTCTCGAGTCTCTGTGAGCGATCTTGGGCTAATTTCAAGCATTGACCACCGTAACCAAGGTGATGGATTCGCAATCCGCATTTGCACAGAATCTGGCTCGCAAACGACACCATTGAACTCGCACGGCCGGGGCACCCAGGCCAAACAAAAACCGTCTTCGGCAGGGACCATCAGGGGTGTGCGCTAGCAAAGCCATGTAGTAGTAAACCCCACAACCCACAACGACTCGCACAGAACGTGTCACCGCCTTTGCCCTCGATTGCGTCAATGCGGCTTGCCGATGCAAGTAACAATTGTCTTTGATCAAAGTTGCCGCATGCCGAGATCCGGGCTTTCACCTCCCGTCGTGCTATTAATTACTGCTTTTGGGGTTTCGATGTCGACCAAGAGTCGCGACACACATTGTCGAAAGCGCACAAATTTCGAAGCCACGGATGCGGTGGCTTGGTTGAGTGGTTTGCTGCATGTTGAAGCCTGCTGCGGCGATTGGATCAACCCACTGCGTGCTGTATGCAGAGTAATCTGTTATTATTATCGTCTGCTTTTTTGGGCCACCACCTGAAAACAAAGCTGCGCCCCAAACGGGCTTTCCAGAACACAGCTGGAAATGCTCCCCCATTGCTCCTCCTCCCTATGCCTTCCTGCTGGATTCTTCATTTTGACCGGACGCCGAAAAACCATTGTGGAATTGGCACGGGGGGCGTGGTGCGTCTTGGGCTTGCATGCGCTGCTGCGGTGCGCAATAATGCGCGCGCCGTCGTCTTGGAGATTTGAATTTTGGGGAATGCGAGCGGAAGCGGGTCTCGAAAACTCGCGGCGGTCTGTCTTGGGTGTTTGGGGTTCGCTGTGGTGTTGCGAGCTCTTTCTGGTCGATTGCAGTCTTGGGAGGGACTGGGCAGTCTGGGAAGCCAGTGATTGGGTGAAAGTTGACTTGCCAAAGAGTGCACGGATGCCCTGCCGAGCAGCCAAAGTGGGCTCTGCCAGCCCGTACCACGTGCGAGGCGGGGCAAGTTGCTCCACCACCATGTAATTAGACTAGCTCATTCCATGTCCCTGAAGCTCTAGGCTCTTCGACAACCCGATTTCGGGAATTGGGGAGCCCAAAAACAAAAAAAACCCACAGAGCATCCAACCTCCTCTCTGTCTCTCGGCAATCGAACATTTTTAAATCACACCTGCAAAGCTAGTGCCATGTGCAAGTGCCCGTTACACCACCATCAGCTCGCTAAATCATGGTTGCATCTGGCTTTCCCGGTTTTCTCGCAGACTCGCTCGCCTTCACCCGTTCAGCTCGCCCGGTGATCTGCGCTTCCCAAATGCAGTAATTAATCCGTCGTTGTAATGGGTGCATCCAAGACTCGAAGAGAGAGCAACAGCAACGATATTATGCGGCCAGTTACGGATGCCCCAAGAAAGGGTTGCTTGTGGTTCGGCCTGGTTCCTGAGTGTTCCTGCAAGGCACAGTAACATCGCCGACCCCGGTCCAACCATCATCGCCCACCGCTTGACAACTGTGTCCTCGAATATCTAACTTGTTAGCATTATTAAACATAGACGATAAATAATCCGAATACGCCCACTTCCCCATTCAACACCTTCCTGGTTTCTCAGTTATCCATGTGAGCGAGACACACTTGGGTTGTTTCTGTCCAGGTGCCGAACGCTAACAGTGCCAGGGGCCCCCATGTTTAAATGACTGCTGCTGGCAATTCCCGTCCTCACAGGGGTCCCTCCACACTTTCATGCGCAGCAAACCGGGGTACAGTATATCTCCACCTCGCAGTGAAACAATTTGCCCTTGTCCTTCAGTTTGCGTTCTAGATCTTCGGGCCACGCCCCTCCAGTTCTAGCGAATCACCATAGATCACTGGACTTGTCCCCTCAGGTGTCCTTCTTGCTCCCTAGTACGTATACAGTACGGAGTTGATTTGGAAGTGCTTCCTTCAAGGGTCAAGGCGAGCTTGATCGACCATCCATCTTTAAGCGATGTGTGATGGGAACTTCTACCCTTGCATGACACCTCCAACTTCCAAGAACTACGAGACAAGAGAGACGAGCACTTTGACGTATCATCCATTGGCAAACGAACGCTTACTTGGTAATCCAAATCCCTCTTCTCTGTGACGAGTGACGTTCATTTCTTAGCTTGACGCCTGTTTCGGGTCCTACCGACCATGTGGCAAAACGCCGCGCTCCTGGAAAGTGTCCGAGCACATCCATGGGTAGGTAGGCACGTAGGTATGTACAGTACATGTCTAACGGGGAGTCGGGTTCGGTTCCTTCATCCGAACCCTTCAGCCCCTTTCCTGTTATTGGTTCTGACATCTGCCATCATTAGCAAGTTCGGCTCGGCGAACGTGCCAGTGTCGCGCATCAACGTTTTTTTGATAATTAACCTGGCCCATTCTCAAATCGTCGATGAAGAGCGTCTGTGTAAATTCGCTAGCCGTTACAGCTTACTGTGTAGCTGGAATAGCTCGGGTCAGTCAGCACCTCATTCGCTGCAAGAAGGGTTAGGTGTTCTTGGAGCTCGCCCCCCCCCCCCCCATGCTAACCGTGGAATTAAGACGAGAATTATGGGTACCATTTTAATTGAAAAAAAAAAAAAGACAACTTAGTATCAACCAAAAGAAAGTAAACCGGGGGAGAAAGCAACTTGATAATCGAAACTCGAGATCGATCACGGGGACAAACAAATCTATAGGTACCCACACACCATCGGGGTCTGGGAAGGACAACCGCAAAAATAAACCAACAGTGGGTTTTTTTTTTTTAAAAAAAAAGGGGGGGGGGGGGGGGGGGGCCTGATCCGCTGCCCAGGATAGGTAGGTTAATACAAACCATTGAAGATGACCAAATTTGTCCGGCTCAATTCCGCAATGGGGGATGTTCCACTAGAACGGTCGGATCCTCCTCCTAATTGTCAACTGAATGTATGTAAAGAGCTTCGCCTGTTGCTTTTTCCGCCCTTCTCTCCCAGGTCCAGGGTGGAAACGATGACCGCTGTAGTATAGTAGTTACGGGCACCCTACCTACTTGGGCTTGGTGGAACACATATTCGGAAAAGAAAAAAGAAAAAAAGCCCCCGGGCCTTACCAGTTCTGAAGTCGGGAGATCAGGTTGGAAAATGGCCGACATTTTTATCCTCTGCCATCATTTCGTCCCCAGCTTTTCCTTTATTTTCTTTTCTTCTATTCTCTTTCTTTTTTTCTTCTTTTTTTTTTTTTTTTTCTTTTCTTTTTTTTTTTTAAACCCATTCCAAAAACTCATGAAGATCGTCGACGGGGTTAACCAGCTTCGGTTGGCCGCGCGATTAACTTTCTTGAAATGCCGGCCTCAGCTGCCCAGATCTTCTGAACTATTTTGTTTTTCTTTTTCTTGTGCACCCTTTCTGTTCTTTTTTTTTTTTTTTTTTTTTTTTTTTTTTTTTTTTTTTGTTTTTTTTTTTTTTATTTTTGTTTTTTTTTTTTTTTTTTTTGTTGGTGGG
>MU864934.1:54841-341879 GCA_033576145.1 Cladorrhinum samala | reverse complement strand
CCCCGCCCCCTCCCGCCCCCGCCCCCCCCCAGCCTCCCCCCCCCCCCCCCCCCGCCCCCCCCGCCCCCCCCCACCCGCGGCGGGCGCGGGGGGCGGCCCGGGGCGGAGTTCTTTTTCCGGTGGCCTCTTTTTCTTTTCCTGGTTAACATGTCTTTTTCTGGTTAAGATGTCTTTGTTCCATTTCAATTTGGCTTTTCCTTTAAAAGAAAGAATTTAAAAAGGAAAAAGGCTGATCGAGTCTTTTTCTTTTTTTTAAAAAAAAAATAAATAAATCCAAGTTACCGTCGTTAGGGTGATAGAGTGGAAAAGAGGTAATGGGGGGGGGGGCGGTGAGCTGTATGCCCGAATCTGTACAAGCGTCCCCGAGCTCCTTGAAACCTAACATGGGCATTCTGGTGAGCTAAAACCCGGGAAATAGGATCACATGGAGGTTATTATAGTCCCTTTTTTTTTTTTTTTTTTTTTTTTTTTGCGCACCGAGAAGGATCCACTGCTAGATAACGGAGGCTCAAATGGGTTTCGAGACGTAGCATTGCGTGTGCGGAACTCCAGTTTTAAAACAAAATCCATATATTTGTCGAGTCGTAGAGTCGTAGAAACTGAATGTACTGTACATATATTTAGGATCAATACCACTAAAAATCCCTGATACATGAGATCGAGTTAAAACTGAAGTCGGAGAATATTGGCAGGTAAAAGGTGACAGACCTTACCTACCGCCGTGGGAGATCTGGCTGGGTACCTAGTAACGGTATCCCAGGGTGAAAATGAAAGAAGAGCCAGCACTATTGATCATTTTCACGGACCAGTTGCCAGGTCGAAGGTGGTGTGTGGTGTGGAAGTGAGTAAAAAAACAGCCACGCGAAGCAGCTAAATCCAACCCCCTCGGCCTCCAAGGAGGATATAACAATAGCACTTGGTTGCTGACTGGATATTTAGCTATTATTACACTACAGGTAGTTAGTAACCGGCTTTGTTCTCCCGCGAGTTTATACTATATTCTGGGCAAGGACCTGGAACTGGAAGACATGGAAGTGTATGGAGGTATCAGAGCTAGGAGAGTTATACCTGGGATATTGAGCGTCAACCTTGGATATGTAATCCGAGTGTGGATATGGTAGTTGATTTGACAACAATCATCATCCTCTATATTTACCGATCACGGCATGTAAGTTTCAGTTTGAGAGGTCCAATCCATCCTCAACCTGATTCGTTACTGAGAGCAATCATGCTTTATTGTAGCAACCCACTACCTAGGTAAGTAATTTAGTTTCATACTGTGAAGATCTCTCTTTCTCCTTTTCTCTTCTGGGCCATTCGGATTATGGCTTCCTAGTTCGCAAATAACGTACCACATCCCTTCTTCCAACCCGAACCCACATGTGTATGTGCTTTGCATAGGTACTGTCGAAGAGCTACTTTACCTATTCAAACACTGTGAGCTTGCAACCTAAAAGGATATAGAGCGTGGTGAGGATTTCTCAAACTAGACACCGAAGATACAGGTAACTGCAGTGGCGAGCCAAGTGCGTCTAGGTACCTACAGAGATGATGTATCCTCCGAAAACAACTTCTGTGTATCAGCGATTAGGGAATAGTTTTTTTGATCAAAACCAGTAACGAAAAGTAAGGTGCCGGGGTGCCTATCCAAGGAAACAGAGCAGTAGTTAATGGCGATAAGCTGCGGAGGAACCTATATAGGCCATCTTTGTAAAACATTGTCGCCAATACCTTCTATCTACCGCTTTGTAAAATACACCTCTCTTCTTTAGCACCAGACTGCCCCCTGCTTAAATCGTATACACCATGACGGAAATGACAAATCATATGGAAGGCAGTATACCTACCTACCTTGTCCAGTCCCGCGAAATCCATAAGTATCAAATCAAATCCTGAAGGAAGTGATTTCGTGGCACAGGAAAAAAAAAAAAAAAAAAAAACCATTGCGCGACAGGGTTCGAAGTTTCCGATAATGAAAACATCCAAGCCGTCCGGACTGGGCAAATTAGGGACGGCAGTGCTGTCCGAGTTGCTGCTCTCGGGGACTTGATCGGTCCTCTGATTTTCCACGGTATAACACAGCACGGAATCGCTGCATTCGCCGAGGCAAACAAACATCAACGCAAAAAAACAGAATGGCCGGGTTTCTCAAGATCAGCCCAAATAAATCCATTTTAATTCATGATTATTCTCTCGTTTCTCATCCAAGTAACTTGTTTAAAAAAAGATAAAATAAAAGCAAAACCAAATAACATAACATGCAATGACTTTTTTAAAACAACAAAAATCCGCCCCCAATTCCACAAAGAGCCGCCCCAGTTTTGAATGATTGATAAGAAATCAAGATGAGACTGTGATCGGCCCCGTATGGATGCCGAAAAAAGTTTTTTTTTTTTTTTTCCATGGGAATAGTGGAAACGTGGTGCTTGGGTCGTCCCCATGAATGATGATGCCCACCGAATATTACCCTGCAAAGGCGTGCCGCTGTTTTCTGCTGCGTAATGTTGCCAATCTAACCATGACAAAATGAAATTGTCGAAAGAGACAAATATCCAAAGAAGCCTGACCGACCCGTAACTGGAAAGCCGAAAATCTAATTGGCCACCGTTTCTTAAGAAGAAAAAAAGAAAAAAAAAAAGGGATTCATCCCAATCATATTACTGTGGCACCAGCACAGTGAGTTCATAAGTTTCTCCGGCCTTGATGCTGTTTATCCGCGGCTCCGGCAATACCTTGCTTCCCTGTTTGACCGTAACGCCGTCGACGTCTCCGCGACGAATGTCAAGATGGAAGGTGGCACCGCGGAAAAGACGTGTGACCTTGATGTTGTTCCACGAGGTGGGAAGTTGGGGTCGAATGGTGATACCATCGGCATCGCCGCGCAATCCGCAGAGACCTTCGATGAAGCAACGATACGCCCATGATACGGTGCCCGTATTGAAGAGCTGGCTGGATCGACCAGCTGTGCGGGGGAACTCCTTCCAGGCACCACGGTAGTAGTTGGGAATGTAGATAGGAAGCTGCCCGCGCTGAAGGTAGTCGGTTTCGGTCGGGCCGGGGATGAGCTGCCGCAGCAGAGAGTAGGCCCTATCTTGCTGTCCACCAAGCTTATACAAGCTGTAGATGTAAAAGACGCCCGCGTGGTTATATACGGCAGCATTCTCGGCCGATCCAACGGCCTTTTGGGTCACGCGCCCAATGTCCTCTCTCATCTTGGTAAATGGCGGGGCAAACATCAAGACACCATACGGAGTGTTGAGCTGTTGGTCAATCTGGGGCAGGATGCGAGCAACCTGGCTCTTGTCTGCAGCACCGCTGAGCATGGCAAAGCTCTGGGGGTTGAGCCAGATTTTGCCTTCGGGGTCTTTCTTGACACCAAAGACAACGTTATCGTCCGTGATGCCACGGGCAAACCAATCTCCGTCCCAGAGATGCTTGTTGACGGCTTCGTTGCACTCCTCGGCCCCGGCGCGGTACTTTAGGGCCAGCTCGGTCTCGCCCTCGTGCTCACAGACACCGGACCAGAGTTTCAAGGCGTAGGCGGTCGCCAACGTCAGCCAGCCGGACACACCTCTGCCCTTGTAGCCAACCATGTTCATGGGATCACACCAGTCTCCTTGGGCAATGTAGCTGAGGCCTCTTTCGTCACGTAACCTGAGCAACCAGTCCATGGCACGGCTGAAGCGCTCAAACACAGTGAAATTGTCACCATTTGCAGTGCGCACACGCTCCTTGAGCAGCCCATAGTCACCCGTCTCGGCGAGGTACACATCAAGGGTCAAGGGGAGCCAGACGCAGTGATCAGTGTGAGGAATCTGGTTGATGTACTTGAGTTCGGCACCTTCGGCGAGCAAAATACCGTCAGGCATGGAACCGTTGTCTTCCTGTTGCGAGACGGCGGTGATGAGGGCTCTCCTCGAGACCTCGGGCTTGATGTAGTTCATACCCATGTTATCCTGCAGGTAATTGCGGGTTTGCGGGTCCGTGGTGAGGCGGTTGACGTCGCCGTGGTAGTATACCTGGCGCGGGAGCCAATTGTTGACGAAATTGTCGAGGTCCTTGTCGGGGGTTTCGATGCGCAAGCAGCCGTGCCCACGAGCCATGTAGTCGGCGTACTCGCTTGCGGTCCGGCCGAACGCCTGCTTGCTCAGATAACGGGCACGCATGGTCTGGATCTCTGCTTCATCGTAAGCGGGGCCAAACATGAAGCGGTACTCGCGCTCCTCTCCGGGCTTAAGCGCGAGGCGGTACTGCACGGCGGCTGTGGGGGTCTCGTAGCGCGCGTCACCGCAGCCGAGCTGGAGGTCCTGCAGGGCGGACGGGTTGTGGAGCCCGCCCTCGCCCTCGAAATTCTGTTGGTTCGCTTCCCAGGAATCCGGCTTCGTCTCACAGATGAAATACGTCTTGTCCTTGAGATACTTGTTCTTGAAATACTCGCTGGCTTTTTGGTAGGGAGTGACGCTGCTGGCAACGATGCCGACCAGCTCCTCGTTCCATTCCGCCGACTGGTTCATCCAGGACTTGTAGCCAATCGGGAAGTAGGGCGTCACACTGATGTTGCGAGCGCGTCCAGAGACATTCCTGACCCGGATGGTCCACAGCTCGGCAACATCTTCAGTGGGTAAGCCCATAACCATCTCGACCAGGATGCCATGCTGTTCGACGGCCCAGGCGACATCGCTCTTGCCGGCGGAAAAGACGAAGCGGTCATAGTTTGAGCGGACGGGCTCGTAGGGAGCCGAGAAGAGATGGCCTGTATCCTCGTCCTTGACGTAGACAAAGCGGCCGGGGTGGTGGGCGTAGTAGTTCATCTCGGGCTGCATGAAAGTTTTGGCCTCGATATTGGGAGCGTGGGCGTACTTGGCCGGCTCGGGCTGCATGAACTGGGCCGTGGCATATCCGCGGCAAGTGATCTGGATCATCATCTTCTGGTTCCAGAGGAAGCCGCCGGCCTTGGGCATGGCCGTGGGACTGGTAAGCTCATAGCGGTCTCCATTGTGCGTAGGACGCAGTAACGTCGCCTCTTTCCTCATCTTGGCAGGTGCGTGCGGGCGTAAGCGAAGTGTCGCTCCAGCTTGCCCGGTTGGTGGGTGGTGAGTAGTGGTGGTGAGGGTGGGTGGTGGTGGAGGTAGGCGGTGGTGTAAGTCGAAGGGGGGACGAGGGGGGGGGGGGGTGTTGTTTATCTTTATCAAAGACAGGTCTTCCTTTTACTGGAAAATTTGTGTCATCTGGGACGGGGAGGGGAAAGGATCAAAGAAGGGAATGGTTCTGTCGATTGGGTCCTGACGGTGCCGTTTTTGGGGTTGTAGCAATTTGTTCCGAAAGTCGGAAAAGAGCAAGGATCCAACGTCATGGCGACACAGAGGACGGGAGTGAGAGGGGCCCAGCGTTCTCTCGAGACACTCAGCTGACCTTGCTTGCCGTCCCAACATTTCCCCATTTCCATCTGCAGGGGCTCCGGCCGGGAGAATTGCTGCATAAAACAGCTCACCGCTTGTTCGCTTGGTATTCTTTTTGCACGGCATCTAGCACGTCTGGCAGGACTTGGCTGGCAGCATTTGGGCCGTTTGTGGCAGGTTTGCATGACTGGGGCTCTCGGTTTGGCCCATCCTGCCAGTTGCAAATGTCACAAATACCACCGAACGCGACGCCGCTTCTCCGCTCGCTCCACGGATACTGTGGATTTGAAGAATTCTCGGTTTGTGCCCGGCCGGCGTTCGGGTAAAAGACGTGGCGAGGCTGGGTCGAGTCGAGTTATGGGCACCGTGGAACGCCCCGAGAGCCCCTCAAAAAGAAACGGATGCAATTGCGGGATTCCGCGACTCCAAGACGCGGTTGGCTCTGACTACAGGGCGGGTCCCCCTGGATCCGCAGCCCCCACGCGATGCCTGGTTTTGGCCAGGCGTGCCAATCCTTGCCTCCTAATTAAGGTAGAAACCCCCCCTCCCCCGCGTGGGCCATCTCCATCAGCCCTTCGACGACAGATTTTGGCAGATTTCTGCAGGCCATCTGACCTCGAAAAAAAAATCTCCAAAAAAATCCCGTGGTTCTCGGCCCGGGCACCCAACTCCCGTTGCGCTCTCTCTGCTTTCCCCAGGCCGCCCTACAACAATTGAAAGCAGTCATATGATGGTGGGACGCTGCATCCGCTCACAGCCACCATCGGACTCTCCCACCGAGCTGCCCCCCCTGTAATTATGCACCAGACCGAGAATAGAAGGCGCAAGGAAGTTTCCGCGATTCCATGGAATTCCTCTGACGGCCCAACATCTTGAACCGCCCCGCCCGCATACATCGATATTACTTGATTGATTGACGGCGCTGTTATTAATAATTGATATTTCGCGGCAGAATAAATCCGGGTTTCGAAGACATGGAGCATGACATCACCGAAACTGCCGCAGTACCTAGTGTATACACGACGATGCAGACTGTGCAGCATCGCAGCGGTTCCACTTGGATGGCAACCAGGAAGCGAAACGGCAAACACGGTACTGGTCAGGTTTCGATTTGGGCGAGGGAGCATTTCGGTGCGGCCGGGAGGCTCGGCGTTGTGCCTGTCTCGCCCGGGCGAGAGCGGGAAGGCCAGGGCGTAATAGAGCTTAAAATTCACAGCGCACAGAAAAGTGAAACGTGAAACCCAGGAGATCCTTTCCAAACGACAGGAATCTGGGGTCTTATGGAGTTCTAAAGAGTATAGGTCGGGATCTCCCGGCTACGGATCCGACAACTCGGGCGCAACCGCGCAAACGGTTCGCTAATCTCCCCCGCAAAATGTTTCGTTCTTGGCGCCTAAAGTTGCAGCCGGTACCTGCAGGGCTGAGAGACGAGGGGGACGATTGGGTCGATTCTTCTGCGAGTCAGTTGTGGTGGAGGGCGACTGGGCGAGTCCTGGAGGGGGTCCTGCGAACGGCCGGCGTTGTTGGCAGGGCCTATAGAAATCAAGACCAACATGAAGGACGATCACGGGTCTTGCTCCCGACCTTGAAACTGCGGTGCGTCCAACAAATGCGACTCGATTGGTCGAAGCATCCTGTCCCACCCGAAGTTTTTCCCACGCACGTCTTGGCAACATCGACTCGATCACCGATCACTGATGCAACAAGGGATGCAAACCGCCAACTTCAGAAAAGCGGGGGGGACAGGTGTTGTTGTTGTGTGGTCAATCTATTTTTACGTTCTTTGATTCCTTGTCATGCTTTCGATTTGTTGAGCTTCAACAAACGGCAATACAAGAAAAAAGAAAAGAAAAAAAACGAAAGAAAAAAAGTCCAAACCAAACCCAAGTGACTTACCCAACATCAGGCATTCAAAACAATGAGAGGATCCTCATCATTGCCGTCAATCATGTCACCCCCCTTGGGTTGGATTGGGCTGAGAACACTGGACGGGTGCGACCCAAGACGACCCAAGTGGGCCCTCTCAATCCCACTTGTATTCAGACAAACCGGGAGTGTGGTACGGAGCCGTAATGCTCCTCGAAAAAGAGGCCATCATGAGGTTGGTCCGGTTTCGGAGGCTGCTATTTCTGGACAGGGGTGGCCTGGTTGGGCTTCGTGATAAGCCGTCCCATTTATCCATGCAGTAAAATGCATGCTGATTGCATGACTGAAGCATGGCATTGTCGTCGGGTCCCTACGAGGTTCTTCTGGCTTCTGCTTGGCTTGGGTGATGAAGGTGCCTCAAAAGCCTTTTTCAGGTGAGGGATCTCCCATGTTATCTGGCGCAGTGTTGGGCAAAGGACTCTCTCCACGTGGTAAATGGACCCACCCAACCTCTTCAACCTCTTTCAAATCCATCAGTGTCTCGTAATGGGAGGTAATGTGGTAACTGCTCATAATGAAATTATGTTTAGGCCGTAGCACCTAATTAGAACTGCCTAACCAGGCCGTAACGCATAGATTTCAAACAATCAAGATCAAGTTTATATATGGTTGAAGGATCCACTACAGTTAGAAAATATTTCCATGATCCACAGCCAAGAGGGAGCCGGGATTTAGTGTTGAATCCTCGTACAGCCGTTGAGAGGTCTTGAAAATAATCAAAGGATTAATTAGAACAACGAGGAAAGAATGACAGCAGAAAGAGTAATATCATCACAAATCATTTTCCAAATACGCGCGCCTACACGAGATTTTTGAACTTCCGCCATCCCCGTCCAGTAAGCCAGAAGAGATGGCCTTGTCTGCTATTATGGGTCTAGACACTCTTGGAACACAACAGAGGACACAGTGCAAGATTGGATGGGCTTACTCACAAACTGCATATTCTAACGCTTAGATATCCCTATACGGACTAATGCTTACTGTCAAAATGCATGAGGCGTTAGCGCACAACCTTTTGCAAATGTTTTTTTTTACATTCATTGCCACTCTTCAGTTTCATATCTTTGACGTATGATATTTTCCCACTTTCCCATCACTCTATGTACCTACTCGTCCAGGACAAAGTCAACCACTGAGCGAGCCTGAGCAAAATGTCATCATCTCCTCCAAAAGAGGTTACCAGCCATCTCAAGGCTCTGTATCTGGCATACCGTAACACTTCTGATATCAACGCCAGGGGCCTGTTCTTCTCAACCGAATGCATGCAGATCTGCCGACCCAACCCGGCATATTCTGCGACGAACCGAGAGACCATTGTCAGATACGTCCGCGAAGCATCTGAAGGCGGAGTAGATGGTCGGTCGCTTGGCAGAAAGGAAGGGTTCTCCATTCGTCCCCTGAGGCATGATGAATTCGATTTTGGCAGTGACGAGGCCGTCACTGCGCCGGTGGGGTTCACGATCTCGGGGCTCAAGGACAAGGCGACGAACGAAGGATGGGTCGGTATGCGTGCGGATCTGTGGTTTTATGATGAGGATGATCCTGAGAAGGATGGATTGTTGGTGAAAGTTCATTACTGGTGGAGAAAGGAAGGGGAGACTTGGATGCAGATCCTGCATGATATTATGTACATGGGACCTCTTGATGGCACGCAAGGCACGCAGGAAGATGAGGACTGATGGGCTTGTTGAGAAATGAAAGGTAGGTGATCGGGGCAATAAAGAGAATCTCGAATGGTACAAAGCAACAGAGTCGCCTCCATGTAGAGGAGGAAAGGAGACTACTAGTACCTATTCAATAAGACTCATGACTCGCTACCCTCTTCTCCAGTTCCTCCAACAGCGACTCATTTTCTCCGAATCCTTGACTTCTCCCTCCTCATGGACATAATTCAGATTAGACACTTATGATTTTTTGCAACCTCCAACCAAGGCATGAAATTGTCCCAAATATGATGCACACCATGAGAATCCTTAAAACCTTTGGTTGCTTGAGCCGGATAAACAAGTTGAAAGGCAGTCCCATTTCTCGCCTCACCTCACACATTTCAACCGAGGCTCATATAAAGTAGAAACTGAACCGGAACCATCCATATAAACATCATGATTGTCGCTACGGATATGCTATAAAAAAAAAAAAAAAAAAAAAAAAAAAAAAACCTCGCCTAATGCCTGGAGATACATACATAGCCGAAGCCATAATTAAGCATCTCGATAATTTTCCAGATTGTTCGAGACCCTTGTTCTCAAACGCGCACCGTCCTGCATCTCCAAATCAATACAATCTGCGGGTTACCATTCATCTCTCGGACTTCAAACTGAGTGTTGCTTCCCCTGAGCTGTTTATATAGATCCCTTTCCAGTCAAACTAAATCACAACAAATACAAAACTCAGGGCTACACCTTGGCTTTTGAACGGAAACGTGGGAGGAGGTGTCTTCGGATTAAACTTAATCATGGACGGATTTTCGAGTGACAGCGCTATCATCCCTAACTTTGGAGTGGGCTGGAGTTAATGAATAGACGCAATCACAAAAAAAAAATATTATCGTGGATTTAACATAGAATACTGTGCTGGTATACCTACTTGACTTGGAAAGCAAAAAAAGAAGAAGAAAAAGAACCATAAAAGGCTGTGGACGGGCGTGGCGGAAAAGCCAGTGAAGCTTGTTTCCATTAAACTAGCAGGTGTAGTGATAAGATGAATTAGATAAGACCAGATTAGATTAGATAAGGATGTATCCGCTGAGTGGAGCGAAAGAAAAAAGGTTTTTTTAAACATTTACAGGTGGCTGGCACATGGCATCACGCCATTCAATTGGCCAAAAAAAGTCGTCACCATCATCTCGGATGGGCCACTCATCGTGCTGTCCCTGCATCAACTTGCGAATTTCAGGCACCAAACACTAGTTCACCGTCAATCACACACCCGCCGCCTGGGGGTGACAGTCCCAGGTGGGTGACAGAAATACCTAGGCCACAATTGCTAACAAAAACACCGGAAAAGTGGCACAGGTAGTTTTGTCACCAATTCAGCCCTCCTCGGCACCCTCAATCTTTCCTCCATCTTGAGACAACTTCATCAATGTTTTTCGACAATCGTCATTGTGAAAAGAGATGCTTCGCACTCAGGCTGACCCATTCACGACGTCGCCTTGCGTGGTTGCGTGCTGTTGGTGGAAGAAGCCCCACACATCCCCGAAGCAACACCTCCTCAATCCGGATGGTCGTCAATGACATCATCACTAGCAAGGGTGCCAGCCAGCCACCAGTTGCACCTACGCGGATGGTGCAGGGTGCAAAAACCTGATAATTTGTAGCTGGTCAATTTGGTTATATAGTGCTGGCTCGTGTGCACGTCAATCTGGGGATTATTCAGATCAGTGTTCCCGGTCATTCAGTCTCACCGTCCCATACACCACAGCAACAATGGCTCCCTTCTTA
Organism: Cladorrhinum samala; assembly: GCA_033576145.1. Classification (NCBI taxonomy): domain Eukaryota; kingdom Fungi; phylum Ascomycota; class Sordariomycetes; order Sordariales; family Podosporaceae; genus Cladorrhinum; species Cladorrhinum samala. Next base: position 331,111 of record MU864934.1, on the reverse strand, counting down.
GGAGAAATCGACGCCCGCCAGGAAACCACAATTGTTGTCACCGGCCCTGCGTACACCACTATTTGGGTTGCCCCAACACAAACAGCAATCATCGGCGAAACAACAGTGGTAGCCCCCCCGCAAGCGACGACCGTTGTTGTCAGCCAGCAGAGTGGTGGCAGCTCGGGTCTTAGCGGCGGCGAAATTGCTGGCATCGTCATTGGCGTTCTGGTAGCCGTGATCCTCATCATTTGGCTCATCCGCTACCTCTCGCAGCGGGACAAGCAGCCAAGCTACTACCACGAAGACACAATGAGCAACCGCCGAAGCCGAAGCAGAGGGCACCATCACCATCACCACCACCATCGTCACCACAGCCGCGGCAGGCGGAGCAGGAGCAGGAGTCGAAGCGTCGAAGTGACGACTGTGAGGTCTCCCGCCCGGGTGTACACATCACGATCGAGGTCGAGGTACTGAGCCCGGAGAGCAAAATCAACTCCGCCAATTGCAAATCAAAACCGGAAACACGAAAGCTACTTTTTTTTTTTTATCATTGTTATTATTATTATTATTGTACAATACCCCTTCCAATATTGGACCCCTCTGCAGATGGTGCACGCATCTGTCGATTCCCCGCTTTGTCACGTTTCCTTCCCATCGTGACATTGGCACTTCATCTTGACGCAATCGCCGCATGATTGGCCGCTCGGGCGAGACACAGTCTATACAATTCTTCTTGTGTTCGACACTCTCTACTTTGAACGCCGGTCGAGGGTCACACCGGCGTCGCTCTGTGGAAAAGACGGCAAGGAGTGCCAGGATAAGGGATCGGTGGAGATTGAAGTAATGGGTTTATCGGGATTGGAAAGACCGCGTGGAGGCAACCTGGAAGTACACGAGATGGGAAGGAAACTTTTGATGAATTTACGTAGCGGTTTATGACAATCAGATGAATGAATATATGAATTCAATAAGATTATGGTACCCACATGGACACTCGATCTATTTTCTTCCCATCTCAGATCGCTGCAGCATCAGTGATGCCGCCATACACGCAGGAAATCAGGGGAGCTCCATTATGAGCCAGATATTTATGCTTTATTACATACAATCGGTTTACGTGGTGTCAATTTCGAGAGGATGACATCTTTCTTTTAATATGCACCAGGGGGGATAGTATTAGGTACAGCACGGTCGGTTTTTTTTTTTTTTTTTAATAAAGAATATTAGGCTCCTTAGGTAACACACGCTCTCTTTTTATGATCATTAGATGATTAATTTCTACATTAAAACTCTCCCAATAAATTCTCCGTAGTGTACCTACTCTTCTGTCATATCTCAGGCTAGGTACATTTTACATGTTTGAGATATACCCACAAAACTTTGGTATCGTGTCATAGACTCGGACTCTGCTTTCCTCTTGCGAACTCATCAATCTCTGTATGTGCTTCTTGAGATCTTGATTAGAGAAAGATTGAACAATGCGTTTGCCGGGTCCCCCTCGAACTTCCCCCCAAGAAAAAAAAAGACAAAAAGACACAAAGAATAAAAAGGAGACAAGAAGTTGACGGTGAGCATTTCAGATAGGTATGGAGATCGAAAATCTGGATCTCATGATCATGGCCGTCGCGGTTGCGTGATCTCAGAATTGATAGTAGTAGGAATATCACCCCGGGCCCTATATGCGCAGGTTCAGGTCGCGCACCGCGGATTCGATCTGTATCTGAGGCTGCGGCACATTTGAAGTGAGGGAGTCAAGACCTGTACGGGCTTGTTGAGACAGTTCATCCTGGTGGGCTTGAGGGCCTCGATCTGGGCAGGCAGGGCAGTCCAGTTCATTGGGTTCAACTCCCAATCTCGGTCAAGGTGCTTGCAAAGCCCCTGCGCTTCGGCCTCGGCGCTCACGCAAATACTTGGCCTATTTTTTTTTTTAAAAAAAAAAGGGGCGGGGGTTGTCAGTTTTATTAGTTTGTTCATTTATGTACTTATAAATCAAGGTGAGGCAAGGTTCAGAAAGCTTTTTCATGGAAAAACTTACTGTTTTGTGTGCTTGAAAGGAACGCTGCAATTCTTTTGGCTGGGCTCAAAGTAAGGAGTTAAGACCTCCTTGGCGGCGAGGAACTGCTCCATCAGGCACAGGGCCCTCTTCGGCAAGACGCCGCTGCGAAGGTAAGCCGCGACTAGGATTGCCGTCTCGGCAAAAGCCTCCTGGGGGTGAGATTTGGCGTATTCCGTCGCCATGCACGTGTCCTTTGACGTTGTCGATAATGCTCTGCTCCAGGAGGACTCGAGGTCATCTGCATTGAAAGGAATCCGAGTTAGGATTTAGCTGATACCCAATACGGCTGCGATGACTGTAGGTAGATAGGTAGGGGTAAGGTAATGCATTGCTTACGGGACCAACCCAAGGCGTACTCGGCGCGGCCCTGAATTGCGGCTAGATGGTGGTCGATGATGTGTGCAAACTCGTGGAACCAAATAAAAGGCACCGTTCGTACGTCCTGATGAACACGCAGGTCGTAGAGTTCCATGTCGGTCATGGCAATCCGCCCGTCTTCAGCCGGAGGAAGCAACAGCAGTGTGCGCAGCAGCTGTCGGGCGTTGGGAGGTACACGGCTCAGATCCCTCAGCGTAGCCTCTATCGACATGGGAAAGTCTTTGTGCCTGCAGACGGGCGTTGAAACAGGACAGTCGGCAAAGTTGATATCATATACCTCAATGTCGGTAGGTTTGAGGCCGAGTAGAGCTGCGGTATCATAGCAGGCTTCAGGAACGGTTCCAAATGGCCGCTTCCGATAGCGGAAATTCACAGACGGTATGGCGGCCAGGTCGGGAATCTGGTCGTAGCGCCGCGGTTGACCAGGATACGGCGTGAGGTAATCACTTAATTCCATGGATTGAAACGCACTTTCGAAGAAGCTGAGATTCTTGAACCCTGCATAATGCTCGGATCTCGCATGGATGTTAGAAGAGGACGTGACGAGACATGTTCTTGGAGGTGCAAAGAGGCCATGGGCTTCCAAAGCCAATGGGAGAAGGGTGGTAAGTTTAACCATTGCGGGATCGTGATTTATCTGGTCACGCAGGCACGAGGTTAAAGAAGAGGGAGAAAAAGAAGACAAAACGCACCAAATTTGGTGGTTTTTTCTTTTCTTTTTTTTTTTTTTTTTGTGAAATTTCCGTGGGCGGGTAGCAAAGTTTAAAAGTAGCAAAGTTTAAAGCACCAAAGTTTAAGGTGCTTTTGAGTTATCAAATTACTAATTATTCTTATTTTTGTCATTCCCGGCTGTGCTCACCAGAGTTGGCAACTGAGAATCTTCACAAAGAATGGCAGATATTTATCTAGACTAGTGGTCCTACAGGTTCCCAATTTTTGGTTGCGCTTCTATCACCATAGACAAACATTCTGGGAATCGAGCCCTCGTACTGCCAGATGCATACGTCACAGTCTGCCCTTTGCCTTCAGTTGGGCATGGAATCATGCAGCATGTGAGTTTTGAGTTGTATTAAGCCTACTTTATAGCAAATTACCAGTGTGTGAACTCTTTAGGTGGGCGTGTTCCCCAAACAAACCAAGCCTCGCAGAAACCCAGCCTCAGGCACCATGTAATTACAATCCATTGCGGCCCCCCCAGTCATGAAAGAAACCATGCGAATCCCAACAGTGAGCTTGTGATTATCACCCAAAGACCCCCTTGAGCTCTAGACAGCGTCGCCGAGGCCTCCTTCCCCCCTACCGCAACGATTCTCTCCTCTTCGACGACAACAACTTGTGTCTCTCCGACGATGGCCATGCCGTCAATTGTTGTATGAGGGGTCTCTCCCGACACGGTGAAAGTATTGGTCGTGAATCGTGTAGACGCAGCCTCAATGGTCGAGGGATAGATTGGAATGCCTGGTATGGCAGGATGCAACGCTGGCGTTGCCTCAAGAGGCCGTAGAGCATTGGTGCAAAAGGGTGGCATCTGTCCACGAAGCTTGCATGAACCGTCCAGCCGAGCCTGAGCAGATGCGAGCGATGCCATCAGGAGAACAAGAAGAGCCGCAACTGAGATGATTGAATGCATCATGTAAACCGCGACGGGATGCTGAAAGGCTCTGTTGAGATGCCCAAGAGACGTCTGTTGAGGGTTCTGGAATGATTGACTGGGCGACCTGGGGAACTATACAGGCGTAAAAATATGGGCGAAAGAAACGAGTGCAAAACAAAAAACAGCTGTTGGGTTGTGGAAGAGGAGAAGAAAGGCCGAGGAAGCCAGAGAGTTTGGGGAGATTAAGTAGGCATCCTGATGTGGAATGCTTTCCGACTTCGAGATGCAATTGCCCTCAGATGAGCGGCCGATGGCATCATCGATGAGTGCAAATCTGCAGTCAGGAAGGCCCTTTCGATGTGTTCGCCGTGAAGGCGCACTGGGATAACTGGGAAGCGCGAGGCCCGATTTGTCAGTAGAGAGAGGAACAGAGGAAGCAACTTGGGCGGTCCATGGGGAAGGAGTTGTTTTAAGCTTGCGTCGGTGCATCAGCAAGTGCTCATAGTGGCGGGAACGACCTGTGAAATGAACAGCAGAGACGTAGCATGGAAGGGAGATGATGACGGGAACTTTTTTTTTTTTTGCTTTTTTTTTTTGTTTTTTTTGAAAGTAAAATAAAATCATGGGGCGTTCAGCTGAAAAGACCCCCAAAAGGGAGTCGGTTGAACTGCATGTCCGCTCCTTCTAAAACGTTTATTGCTAGATTTCTTCAAAGTCAGCTCTGCTCCCTAGTACCTTGCAGAATGTCAAACACCGTCACTACCACTAGGGCTCTCAAGGTATCTGGTCATGCCTGCGGTCGATTGTCGTCGTGATTCGTGATGCCTTCGACTGGTAGATGGTCCATGGGGGCACAGACCTAAAATCCTCTGGTCATCCCTCTCGATGAATGGGCACACCCGGCCCTTTGAAAGATAACCGCTGTCACAACGGCTCCAGGCAACTTCACGGCCTGGAGCGCCCTTCCGGCCAACCCTTCCCCAGGCATGGAGCTAATGTCTCGCTTCTTGTTACAGCCCGCGGGTGTCAATACGGGGTTCTATTTACACTGGGATAATGTTTAAACTCGTCAGCATCATGCGGTGAAAATGATGAAGAGACTTGACAAATTTGATAAGCAGGTGGGAATTCCATGACCAAAGTGCAAAATCCGATTCTCCATCACAATGCGATGCCAGTTTTTGGTAATGTTTAGGTGATTACAGGAGAATTCAAGTCAGGCATAGAAGCATCAATTTGCCGCAATCCCCTGAGATTTAAGAAAGGACATGAGAACTATTATGTATTTTCCATGAAGCAAGAGATTAATGATTTGTTTGTCTTGATTTTACAAGCAAGCTTGTGAAGAGGAGGGGAAAGGGGGGAGGGGGATCTCGGCTGTGCATCTAAAATCCATAGCATCCGGAAAAGAAACATGCAACCGACATACTTGGATGGAATTACGATATGACAAAACATAATTGGTGTAGTAAAGTCCTTGTTATACATGATGATTACTTGGCAGCGTTTATGGAACTGGATGTTCCGCGCTGGGGTATTAAGAGCAGACCCTCGACGAAACGGACTCAACTCATTTATCCAGACTTGCCAAATATCCACGGCAATGATTGACGTTGTAAACATGGTCAGTGCTTTTGGTTTGCAAATTGTCCGATGCACCCCAGATCAAAAAAATATATTACCGGCATGTGTTTTCCGGTGGCCTTTGGTTACAGGGTTGGCGGGAATACTCTGTTATGGTATCCCAAATATCGGTGTCCAGAAGAAGCCGGAACATGGGGGGTTCCAAAAGGCCATTAAAGTAATGTTGACCGAGAGGCAGCGGGTACGGTAGGGGTTTAATTATATATACCATTAGGGACACAAATCTGAAAGCTCATCAAGTTGGAATTATCACAGCCAGAGATTCGGCACATGCTGTGGTTGGAAAGCACACCGTGATACCACTGCCTTTATTTTTGAGCATTTGCTCGTCTTGTTTTCATCATGAAACTACACGCAATATCCATTTTCTTCTTGCTCCAATTACTATACCTCCAAAATGTCGCGGCCCAAAACATCCGCAGCATATTCCTCTTCAAGGACGTCATGAAGTCCAACACGACGGCGCTCAAAACCTCGGGATTCAACACGCTGATCATGTTCGGCATCGGCATCCTCGACAACGGCGACATCAAGTACTACTCCAACACGCCGGGCAGCCAGGATGTCGTCGTCGCGTCCGGGGGCAGCTACGTCGGCGGCGCCGCCTTGGCCGACAAGGTCCGGTCGTTCAAAACCAACACAACCGGCATTAACCGCGTCGAGATCTCCATGAACTCGCAGCACGTCAAGAACCTCATGTCGCGACCGGGCCCCGGCGCGGAAACACCGCTGTACCGAAACTTTGCCGCCCTCAAGGAGGCCTGGACCCTCGACGCCGTCAACAACGACGACGAGGTCCTGTACGACGTGGCCAGCACCGTCGCCTTTGCCAAGATGCTCGGCAAGATCGGGTACAAGTACACGGGCGCGCCGTACACCAACGCGCAGTTTTGGCAGTCGCTCGTGCGGCAAGTAAACAGCGGACTGAAGGAGCCGGACCTGCTGCTCGACCGCATGTACCTGCAGTGCTACGACGGAGGAGCAAACAACAACCCGGCCGGGTGGGCGAACGCGCTGGGCATCAAGGTCGTGCCGATCGTGTGGGTGACCAACGATTCGAAGCCGGTTTACGGGGTGAGCGCCGCGCAGGCGAGGACGAGGTTCAGCGGGTGGAGCAGCAGCCAGAAGAGCGCGCTGGCGGGGGGAGGATACTGGAATGATTTCGACATTGAGAAGATGGGATTGTCGTATCGGGACTATGGGGCCGTGTTGACCAGCGTGTTTCCGTAGGTACCTAGACAGGGGCGAGGATGACATTGCAGTCGGCAGTGGGCTTCTGTCAGTGAAATACCACGTTGACATTATAAGGAGGACAACATCAAAGATGTCAAACTAAAATGCAATCCTTGTCACACAGCCTAGAAGCTGCAATGATGATGTTCGTGCTGATGCGCAGGACCTTGAGGCTTGCCATCTTTTCAGCTACAGTTTCGCCTGTTGCCAGCTAGGACCTTGGGGTTATCTAAAACTTATTGAGTGCTACCACGGGTGGCATATGACTCTAATTCAGAACTATGGATGTATACAGACCAGAGTCTCACACCACGCTGGATGTGAAAAAGTCAACATGACCGTCATCCTAGGTAGACAACCCAATGCCTTGATTGGCTAGTAGAACTTGCACAACTCATCACCGAACTTGGAAGTAATGACGCCAGCCACCGTCTTAAACTCTTCCTTGCCTCCGCCAGCCATGCCAGTAACCATGTCGCCCACCTTGGTTACATACTGGATCTTCTTGTTTGATGCAAAGCGGTGCTGCGATATTTCATCAGCCCTTTGAACTTTTAGTGAATTCGGATGTTTGCAGACGAGCCCTTACCTGGAAGATTTTGTTGGAGGGATCATGTAGGACAAGGAACCGGTTCTTGCCTTGGGCGTCCTGACCATACCTGAACGTGTCGTTCACCTTGAACGAGTACTCGCTGTCGTCGTCGACTAGCTGCGAGGCTGATTTGAACACGTCCACATATTTGCTGGCGATAAAAAGCCGGCCAGGGTCGTAGCCTGGATTCGCGCATTGTATCAGCCTCCATGGAACCGTTCCACCCCATCACGTGGTAGAAGTAGCTTACTCCTAGTGGCGTTGCTGAAGGTCACAGCGTAGTATGTATCGCTCTTCTTGGTGCCCCAGTTCTGCGACCACTCCACGAGCACAGGCTCCTGTGTGAGAGTTGCAACAGTGACGCGAAGGTCATCGTTTAATTCTACCGGGACTGTGGAAGCAGGCATAGCAAGATCGGCAGGGCGTTTTGGGGTAGCCATGATTTCAAATCAAGGGATGTTGTGTTGGGAGTCAGGATGGTTTGTAGTTGATATGGGATGTTGAAGTGGTGATTGTTTAGTGTAGGGGCAGGCGGGAGTTCAAATACTAAATAAATGTTGCAAGGCAAAAAGTCTTCTTGTTCATGCCTAGTCTAGGTACTTGGCATTTCGACCCCATTTTCCATCTTCATGTCGTCTCGGCGGCCCCGAACTTCTATGCTAATAGCGGCTGAGTAACAGCACCTACCCGGATGGAGAGTTTCAGCTCGATTCCTGCCAGTGAAAGTGTCCCGGACCATTCAATAGTCTAGTGCAAGTCTATCGAAAACATTGAATGCAGAAAGGCGGCCGAGTTCTGGATCCTCACTAGGTAAGGTACCTAGGTACCTAATCAATAGTGGTTCAGCTTCTGTCTGGCCACGCCAAAGTACAGTGTCAAAATCTTTCGCGTCTTTTTACTCGCCTTTTCTTTGCGTAAAGATCGACGGCTAGAGATATATTATGGGGCACAGTGGCGCCGAAAGTAGAGAAGGCCGGGGTCTAGAACCATTAAGCGGTTGCATCGACCTGGCATGACCTGCGCGCTAACACAGCACGCTGCGTGTGAAATAGGCTCGGCCGCTACGGCTGCTGCGGCTAGGAAGGGTATGGAGACATTTCCGTATAAGAACAATGTGGCGCTCCAGGCCCTGCTGACGGTTTCCTTTCTAGGCACACGGTGGATCAGTCCTATTTGAACAACTCTTGTGCAAGTTTGCCCGCATTGCAAGGCGTGCAACACCTCGGCTCCAAGCATCAAGATGAATGTAAGAGTTCCTTTCCCTTCAGAAAAGAGCGTTCGACATTGATATACTTACCGCTATGTTTAGCCCGTAAAAGAATCCAACATTTGCGAATTCCCAGCGTGGGCCCTTGGGCCAAAGGCGAGGAGGAAGCTGGACATTGTTTGGCAGCAAGACACAGAACCACGCAACTTTAGAGCCCTACATATTGATTCTTGTCGACTACCCAATTCTAGGTATGACCCCCTTTACCCAAATAATTCTAATCTTGCAATACTATTCGCAGGCAACTAAATTGAATTCACCTGTTCAAGGGTCTGGCACAGTAACTATAAAGGGGAGATTGCGCAAGATAGGCTGGACGCATTCAAATCGACACTGTCAAACAGCACCGCCAACGGCATCGAAACGCGCAAATTTAGAGTTACCCAAGACTTTGTCTACGGACAGGCAAATCCCGAAGACAAGGAGCGCAATCCATACCAGCCAGGTATGTGGACCAAAAGCCATTTACGCTCATCGTTGGAGGGGCAATGGGCAACGACAAGAGGTTTTTGTTTGCTGTGCAGTGGATGCCCGGCCAAACGGCAGAGTTGCTTGCCGAGCTGGGGAAGCGCGCTGTGCGAGTCATCACAGGTACGTATTCGGCAAGTTCGCTGGAAGAGGCGTTGAACTAGAGTTCAAAGATTCCAAGCCGATGGCTGTGAAGTAGTAGTACACTGGGTGCCTCTAGTCTCAGCAAAACCCCAGAATAGAAATCGACCCCGCAACCGATCGGCCCCCATGCTGATGATGATCACCATCATGACTGGGCACCCCCTAACATCAAATGCACACATAATCTCTTTTTATAGCAATTTATATACAGAAAAAATACATTTCTTCGACTGCATGAAGCCTACCTATCCAGCCCGTGAATAATCATCTCTTGCACTTCTCCCACTTGCTGCGTAACGTCTTCCGACTTAGCCCTCCGCCTACGCTTTGGGGGCTTAGTGATATTCGAGGTGCTACTCTGCCTTCCTTGTTTCCTCCATGTACCGCTCCATCTGCGAAGCCTCTGTTACATATAGACTAGGTACCTACTCCCCATCCGTCATCGTACCCCCCTTTCTTCGGAAGTGTGTACAGCATCCCGAGCTAACCGACAGCGAATCTATCATCTGGCTATTTTGAGGCAGGGTGGAGCATCCAGTCTCTCATGGCTACGGATGAACACCCGGAAATAAACACCTTTGATGGAGGAGCTAGACAGAGATGCTGGTATTGTGTACTTACAAGCGGCGCTTTTCGGCCATGTTAAATCCGGAGTGGTACTAGGATTAGCAATTTGCAAGTTTCTTATTGGACACAGTTTGGCGGAGACCGTCAGATTCTCCCCGAGCATAGGTATCCACCCTATTCGGTAGTTTATCTGGATGCTACTTGACTTTCTGAGCACCAAGTCTACCGAGATGGGGGGAAAGGAACATTCATGATGAACATCTACCTCAGCCGCGAAGTGGGTGGAGGTTGTAGATCCGGTTCGGAGCCGTTCTGTTGCCAAAGCTCCTGTAACATTCCAGGTCTCGTACAGTGTGAATCATCGAAGCGGGTCATGACGCGTTTTGCTGACTCGACGGGGAAGGGTGTCCCTGCGGAAAGCGGACCGCTCATGGCCCTGGAACCTGCTCGCTCGCGTAGGACTGGCCACTCCAAAACAAGGTATTATAATATATTTACCTCGCTTCACAATACGCCTTCTGGCAGTTGGCGGCCCAGTCGGAGGAAAAGCGCAGCGGCAGCTCTGTGCCAGCTTAAAGCCCCGCAAATACCTACATACGACATCCATGTTATATCCAGTCTTCAGTTTCAAAACTTGTTGTAGCTAGAAACAAAAACCCGCTTCCGATCTCCACACCCCAATGTGACCGTTATGTAGCTACCACCCACCATGTGCGGTGCCCCATCAGCTTCAGATCTATGCGCCACTTCTTAATAAGAGCTCTCCCCAGAGCTCCCCCTCCTTCTTTTTAATCGACTACCTATTTTCGCTTCTCCCCGCCGCCGGTCCGCAACTTATTGTTGGACCACCAAAATTCGACTCATCCGTCATGGCCCCGGCCCTCAACCTCGTGGGCTCTATCAGCCCGGGATTGGGCATAGCGGTCCTCTCGGGTGTAAGTTTGATACATTCATGCCTTGATCATTTCTGCTCCGCTCAAATCCACGCAAAATCATCTCCATGACACACTCACCTTTACTGGACGGGATGGGAGGCTGACTCACCCTTGTGGCAACAGGCTGTTGTGGCCTACCTGCTCCTGCGCGTCATCTACAACCTCTTCTTCCACCCGCTCGCCAAGATTCCCGGCCCCATGCTCATGGCCGTCACCGACATACCCTTCTTGTACTACCGCGCGCAGGGCGCCTGGCCGCACAAGGTCAAGGAGCTCCACGACCGCTACGGCCCCGTCGTCCGCATCACCGACGACGACGTCTCCTTCATCACCCCGGCCGCCGCCAAAACCATCTACGGCCACCGCGCGGCCGGCCAGGAGACGTACCAAAAGGACCACAAGGTATACCGCCCGTCGTCCACTGGCCACACGAGCATCCTCATCGCCAACGATGCCGACCACCGCCGGCAGCGCCGCCTCCTGGCGCACGCCTTCTCGGAAAAGGCCCTGCGGGGCCAGGAGGACGTCATGAAGCGCTACGTCGGCCTGCTCATCGCCAAGATGCGCGAGTGCGCGCGGTCGGCCGAGCCCGTCATCGACATGGTCAAGTGGTATAACTTCACCACCTTTGACCTGATCGGGGACCTCGCCTTCGGCCAGCCCTTCGGCTGCCTCGAGAGCGGCGGCTACCACCCCTGGGTGGCCATGATCTTTGCCAACGTCAAGGTGGCGTCGCTGACGGGCGCCGTGCTCCGCTACCCGCGGCTGAAGCCCCTGATCAGCCTATTCATCTCGGAGGAGCTCGTCCGGAGCCAGAAGGAGCACAACGAGCTCAGCGCCCGGACCGCCAGGCGGCGGCTCGAGAGCGGCAACACGGCCAGGGAGGACTTCATGTCGTACATACTCCGGCACAACGACGAGAAGGGCATGAGCGAGGGCGAGATCGTCGAGAACGCGAACCTCCTGATTATCGCCGGGAGCGAGACGACGGCCACCCAGCTGAGCGGGACCACTTTTTTCCTGCTGAGTCGGGGGAACGAGGCCAGGTACAAGAGAGTGGTGGACGAGGTCAGGGGCCGGTTCCAGAGGGAGGAGGATATCGATCTGATTTCTCTGCAAGGGCTGGAGTATATGAATGCTTGTTTTGAGGAAGCCATGCGGATGTGTAAGTGGTTGCCCGCCTACCTTTCCTTTCCTTTCCTTTCCTTCCCTTTCTTTTTCTTTTTTTTCTTCTTCTTCTTTTTTCTCCATCTCTTCCTGGCGTAATATTGGGGATTTATTTTGAGGTGGACGGGATGCTGGGGTTTATATGTTAGGTACTGACGTGAGATGTGATAACTAGATCCCCCCGTACCTATTGCTTCGGCGAGGCGTACACCTGGCAAAGGGGAGGTTATTGAGGGGTATTATATCCCCGGCGATGTGAGTGTTATTTATCTTTTTATCCCCCAACCCCCCCCCCCCCCCCTTTTTTTTTTTCTTTTTTTTGGCTGTTGTGCAGCAGGACATGAGATTAACAAAAAAACAAGACTGGCGTTTCGGTTCCTCAGTTGGCAGCTTTTCGGAACGAGCGAAACTTCAAGAACCCCGACAAGTTCGTACCTGAACGCTGGCTTGGAGACCCAGAGTACAAAGACGATCTTCGGACTATGCTGCAGCCCTTCTTGACCGGACCACGCAACTGCATTGGCAAGAAGTACGTATACCTAAGTTCCCCCCCCTCCCCCCCCAATCCCCCACAGCACAGCACTACGCCCCCCGCCCCTTTTTTTTTTTTTTTTTTTTTTTTTGGCTTTTCTCTCTGCGTGATCGTCTTGTTGACCAAGAAATGTGCAACAGCCTTGCTTATGCCGAGATGAGACTGATCTTCGCACACGTCTTGTGGAACTTTGATTTGGAGTTGATGCCTGAATGTGAAAACTGGGACCAGCAAAAGATTTACACCTTTTGGACAAAGGGAGATCTGAAAGTGAGATTGAAGCCGGTGCGGAGGGAGTGAGGGAGCAAGCGGGAAATATTAGGGAGGCCTAGGGGATATACACCTACCTATGTACATTCACATGTCTACCGCTGAGGTCTCTTCAGCATTTACCTACCATTGTTGAATCTGCTGTAGGCCTGGTGAGCAAGGCGCGATACGAACTGACTCTGATGCGACTTACTAGGAACTCTGCCTAAGCATTTGCTGTAAGAACGAGTTGGATAAAAGTTTATATAAGGTAGGTAGGTAGGTACCTTAATCATCTGAGGAGTCTGCGTTTTCCTAAATGTAAATCGCAGGTGGTCGGCCCTGTGCGCAAAGTTATCACGGAGAAGGTCAATGCAATAGTCGTTATATGCGAATATAGATAATATATACATGATAATGATGCAACTGTAATAAGAATGCCTCATAACTCATATCCAAATTGATACTCTACATTGTGTTATTCGAGACCAACAGATATGGCAGTCAAAGCCCAGTCCATGAATCCAGCATTGGTATCAAGAATGTTCTGGTTGAACTCGGTCAATGTAGGGTAAAAGTTAGTGGAGTAACCAAACTCCATGGTATATCTGCATGTGGGAGTCAGTTGTGAGATAAGACGTGAGAACTGGAAGGAGGTGGCGGAAACATACCCATAAACCTTGTTGACGCCCGGCTTGGACCAATACCGGCTAAATGCGTAATCATCAGAAGCACCAGAGGTGGGGTAGAGGCCGACAGCTTGGATCGAGGTGTACGAGCGGCCACCAACACCCCTCATGGCGGCGGCGGTAGCATCGCCAACCCTTTTAGCGGCAGTGAGGTCTGTAGAAGAGATGTACTCCCTGTAGGTGTTGTCGCCGACTCCGCCGCGCTTGCCGTCATAAGTCGAGTTGAGAAAGTTCATGGCAGGATTGGTGGACTGGTTGTCATCATCACCCCAGCTGTAGAGGATGTCACCGGCGGCTGAGTGAACATCCATGAACCAGCGAATCTTGGGGAACTTTGAGTAAACCGAGACGTGATTCTTGGTCTCGGCCTCTGACTCGGGGGCGGTGCCGTAGAATGCCTCGGAGCTGGGAGAGGTGGAGGCCGGGGCAGCCGAAGCCGTATAGTATTTCCTGAAGTTCCAGAGGAAGTCAAAGTTGCGGTTGATGTCGACGCCGATGGAGGATCCGCTGGAACCGGACTTGGTGTTGCGGTTCTTGCGCCAGAGGGAGCCGGAGGATTGGTCGTAGACGACGCCGTCCGGGTTGACGAGGGGGAAGATGACCACGCCGGCGTTGAGGATGGACTTGACCTGGGCGTTGGTGTACGACTTGGAGCCGTACTTGAGGCCGACGCCGGTCCTGTTGGCCTCGAGGAGGTCGGAAACCCAGTAGATGACGTTGTCGGGGCCGCCGCGCTCACGGGCGTGCATGCCGGCGCTGAGGTAGAGGTGGTACTCGCTCACATCCGAGCCGGCACCCGTGTAGAAGGCGACCGAAGTGCGGCCTTGGAAACTCTTGTTGGGGAGATTGTACTTGAAGAAGGCGCCGGGGAACTTGTTGGCAAGCCCCGTGACCGCTGAGCCGATCTCGTTAACGTTAAGAATGCTCGCGATGGTGGTGCCGCTAGCCTTGGTCCCGAGTCCGAGGGGAGCAGTAGCGCCAGAGCTAAAGCGGTCCCCGGACCCGATAGGGGCGCTGGCGGCACGCTTGGTGACCTTGGTCTCCCGGATCTCGATCGAGTCATCCTCGCGGTACTCGTTGGCGAGGTAGTTAATCTGATCCCGGGTCAGGAGGGCGTGCAGCTTGTACTGGCCGTCTTCGGTGGGGTGCGCGACGGGACGGCAGCCGAAATCGAACGTGTCGTTGCCGACGATGGCCTCGAAGTGCGCAACGGTGGGTGCGCGGATCTGCACAGGCAACAGCTGCTGGGCGAGAGCCGAGGTGATCTGAAGCGCCAACGAGGCGGCGGCGACCGAGTGCTTCATCTTGTCGGATCCAAGCTTGGTGATGCTGCTGCTGCTTATAGGCCGGCGGGAATGGATGCCAGGAGAACCGTCAAGCCGGACGGCATCCCCGCAAAGGGGGAAGGGCGGCAGGTCAATTTATCTGCCTTGCATCCGTCGATCGATCGGAGGGTAAAGGCAGAACCAGGAAATAGCTCGCAAGAGATAAGGTGCATAGTCTGGTTGTGCCACCTCCCCCATTTGGCAGGCGGTCGTCTAAGTCGTCAGCGTCCTCATGCGCTAGGCGCAGGTAGTGGTGGGCGCATGCGGGGAACAAACAGGGGCGCGAGGGGAAAGCCCGAAGTTTGGGAAGGTCGGCCAAGTCGTTCTCCTCAATTACCCACGGAGCATTCAACTGTAGTGGCAGTTTATTACAGAGAAGCTAGTGACCGATGGAGGACCTTCCCCTTTCAGAATGCCCACGGGACGACCCGACAACATGACGTGGGGACTCCATAACGTTGTTGATCCCACTAGACACTTATTTCTTGTTAACCGTTTTTTTTTGTTTTTTTTTTTTTTTTTTTGCAAAGCCCAAAAACACAGCCGTTCTGGAACCGAGGCCCGCAGCGATGTCTGCATCGCTGAACTGTTGACACCCAAGTAATCAATACTCCCGTGGTAGAGGCTTCAGCTTGTTCTAAACAAAGGAAACACAATGCTGCACAACTATAAATGGCCCTATAAATAGGGATTTTTTTTTAAAAAAAAAAAAGAACCAAAAAAAAAAAAAAAAAAAAAAAAACCAGCTGAACGTTTTGAACGGTAACGGTCAGTAGGCTAATCTTTTGTACCGTATACTTGCCTTCCATTAATCTTTTCCCGATCCCGCTAGTCACATATTATCTTACGCGCCAATGCATTCCCCAATTTTGCACCTGCCTCGAGATTGGGTTTGCCACGCCCGTCACGGCAATGAAACACACTAGAGGATAAGTTAGCTGCAAAGGTGCATAAATGTCGATAAGAAGGTTGGTTTATTTTACTGAAAATAAAATGGGATACAAAACTTCAATGAAGAATCAATTTGTCTCTTATTTATATAGACAAGTATTTGTGGTGAAAACACCACAGGTCGAGATAGTTCGATGGAGATGAGGACGTCGTGCGTAAATACCTACTTCAGGTGGCATCTCGGTTGCCAGTGCCTCTTCTGGCCATGTGCATCCAGCGATCTGGCCTGCAGTTCGGCACTGATGAACCCCGGACGCCTTCTGACTAATCACTCGTCCCGGTCTTGAGTCCAGTCTGTTGAACCACTGATATTTCTGCCACGTGATCAGTCAATCGATAACCAAGACCAATAGTTCAGGCTCATACGCTGACAATTTTCCCTCTTCTCAGCAATGCCGGTATATAATCCCTCATTTTTTTCCTTGGTTCCCATATATCAAGTGCATACTTCAAAGCTCGAGTCATCGCTGATCATCGGCCCCGCAGCCTACACATGGCGCGGAACATGCCATCTTGAAAGACCGTCGGAGTAGAGATCTTGGAATTCATGGCGAGATTTTTCGACAGTACTTTGTAGACTTATGGTCTTTGGGTCTTTGGAAGAAATCAAGGAGTTTTGGGGCTGGACAAACCGAGGTGCAATTTTTGTGGCTTGATTGACTGCAAGATTTCGTGCTGATGAAAATGCAAAGATAATGCCATAATGCGGGGGAATGAAAGCCCCACTTGAGTTTGCAAATCGGAGAAAGCTGAACCCCGCAAAGAAACAGCCAATTGCAGAACAGAGGTCTAAAATTCCTTATCCGTGCTTGCACAAAACAGATAACAGTCCCCACAGGTTGTGCATAAGAATGTGAATGCATAATGCATAAGATGCATAAGTGTACATTGCTGATGACCAAACAGACGAGGGTTAGGGTATTACCCCTATTTCCCAGCTCAGCCTTCTTATGCGAGGCAAGCGACAAATCATCACCAGAAGTGCGCTATGCGACTCAGAAGCCAAACGCACCGAGGGTGTACGGATTGGAAATGATTTGAGGTGTCACTTGCCGACGCATGGAGGGACAATGCTTGGGAATGTCGGGCCATCCGCATCGCTGGATGAACAACTCCACGGCCAGAAAAGGCTGTGCGACTGGAAGGCGTTGTGTTGCGGTAAACATGGCTTGAAGTCCTAGATAGGTAACCAATCTAACACTAAAGGCTTGATGGCCTTCTCTAATCTTTTCGGTGAAATCTCTTCTCATGTACGGTTGTTATAGATATAGTGTATGATGAATCCCGGCCGCGCAGCAGTCTTCGGGCCGATCATGTCCAACTCATGGGCTCAATCTGCGTTTATATCCTACTCGCTCTTCGGCCACAGCTACCTAACACAGTGGCCTCCCGCCCCTCCCCCCCCCCCCCTCCCTTCCCTTGATATAGTAATAATGGTCTTCGTCATGTAGGGTTTCCTTGGACGATGGCCACAAGTCTGTCTATTTCCGTCGTCATGTAGGCCAAGCGGTCCCTGTGGTATCGGGACACCGTCTTGGCAGGACGGAACTGTATGTCGGACATGATATTCTCGTGTTTGTATTCTGAGGTGTAGATGGTAGAGGGCTTTGTGCCTCGGCGAGTGGAGGACTCGGGCAGTTTGCTGTCATGAGAGGAGGTTGTTAGCGGTTGGCCGAGGTCACGGTAAATTTGCAGAATAAAGAAGACTCTCAGAGCATGACTCCCAGGGACCTCGATGTGGCCACAACAAAAGAGCAGTTCTGCAGTCATACCTGAGATGAAAGCTCGATGGGCAGCCTGAGGCTTTGGGGATGTTTTGGCTTCGCGACATGTTGTGGCTTCGGGTAGTGATCAACACTAGATGAACTGTTAGATGGCGAGACTCTGCATCCAACTTGAAGACTTCAGGCTAGGATTGTGATCACGACACCGGTGTCAAAAGAGACTAGAAAGAGTGTGAGCTTGTTTATTCCAGAAATCGAGCTAGACGGTCTCGATTTTATAGAAAAAAAGAAAAAAAAAGAGCGAGCTGCATCTTGAGAGATTCGTTGGCTAACAATCCATATGGCCTCTCTACATTGAGTGAGTGCTGTTGACGCGATTGCCGTCTGTTTCTAGACCACTATACCCCCAAAGAGATGCGCCGACGAGCTGGAAAGAAACATTGTTCGGGTCCACTTCGTGGATGCTTCTGCTGCAAGTGAACCCAAAATCTACCCAGTAGCGATACAGGGAGACACAGGGAGGGATAATTGGCATCGGTTGATGGTCTTTTGCCACCCAGTCAATCTCGGCTCACAAGGAGGTCCCCGATTCCTTTTTTTTTTTTTTTTTTTTTTTTTTTTGCTCTACTCAACATTGACTTTGTTCTTCAGTGAGGATCAGGCGACGCCGATGGAGCCTCTGAAGAAGGGATGTAAAAGTTACGGCTCTCAAGCAAATCATCCAAACATTGCGGAGAGACTACAGGATGCCAACCAATCTTCTCAGCCACCCGATAGCCACCTACTGCTACATTTCAACCCAAGCTCGGTCGCTTCGTGTGTCAAGGCAGTTTCATTGGCTGCCCTCGGTCAGTTTGCGGAAGCAGCGGGAGCAACGGGACGCGTCGCGTTGTTCATTCATCAGTGTCCCACTGCAGATGTGAGTGACTTCCGCCACAGTCCGATTCCGAGTCCGCCAAACTTTTCCATTTCACCAAGCCTTTGTTTTGTTGCTCATCATCTGGCGAAAAGCGCGCATCACTGCCCACTTCACAAAGCCCAACTCTGCGCGTTTGGGTGCCCCATCGCGCGTCCAGTGATGAGGATTGTAGATATGTAAATTCACACCTACAGCCTGAGGCCATGCAGAGTCATCCAGTTGAAACAAAAGTCCCCTCTTTGAGTTTGCGCAAAAATACCGTAAAGTTCCATTAATATGGGTTAACAATGATTCCCATTTTCGCTCCAGTTAGCGCATGGAAGCGGTGAGGATGAGACCGAAAAAAAAATGGCAGTGGCTGGGATGTGGCGGAAGGGCAAGGCAGACTGACAATCACCAACAACAACAGCCTTCTCGGCATTGCCAACTCAACCCCTGTTGTGTGGCATTTGTCAGTATTCCCCGCAGCGGCCCGTCATCTTCCCTTCAAAACCCACATACATTCTATATCTCATTGTCAGCCCGGTCATCAATCATCATTGACATCATGCAGGGCAATCCCAATTCGGAAAGCCGGTAATCTTTTTTAAAACAACCGCCACTGCAACAAGCCGTCAGAGACCATGACATTCTCTGACTGATTTCCCGGATCCACGCAAAGAAGAAAACCCCGCCCAAAAGATCAAAATCGGATGCACTCGCTTCCCCGCTTGGGTAGCCTTGGGTAACCGGGGGGAACAAAAAAAACCACCCCCATCCCCTCCAACATCTTTCCTCAGCCAACCATTTCCCCTGGCCAGCATGGCCAACAAAACGCGTATACTTTGTTTACTTTGGATTTGTCACCTTGCCACGCTGTGGACTGAAATCTGAGCCTGCAAGCAAGGGGTTCCCACCTAAACCTCGACAATAATTATCCCGCAAATCTTGACTCAATTCAACCCTGACCCGAAGCACCCAAATCAGTTATTTCAGAAATCTTGAAACATTATTATTTCCCTTTGAGGTTAGAGATTTATTTGTTTATCTTTTCAGTTATCCGATTTGGAAAATGACCGGAAGCAGGGGTGTTGAGGCTTTTGCAGACACCGCCCTGTTTTTTTTTTTTTTTTTTTTTTTTTTTTGAGAAACAGGGTGCTTGCTTCCTTCTTGAAACAAAGAAAGAAATTAAAAGAAAATAACAAACAAAAAATGAAGAAAAAAAAAAAGGGAAGGAAAAAAAAAAAAAGAAACATTCTGCCGAAAGCCTCGTGATGATAGATGGATCATGCAAGGCCTGCACGCAGTATAAGTGACACCAACGCTAGGCAAAATCCGCGCCAAACTTATCGCCTCGCGCGGTTGCAAAGCCCCTAATGGCTGGCTCACCATGTGATTCGTGCATAAAGATTTTGGTCAATGAAAAGACGACTGAGTGAGCACGTGACATAATGATTAGTCAGGTGTATGACTAAGCAAAACCCTTATGGGACACATCGACCTCGCAGGTCTTCCTCTTACCTCACAGTCTTTTCGGTGTGCTTTGGCGTTGCCTTATTCTGGGTAGACTTGGCCCGTATCCATAGATATGTACTTGTAGATTCCATGTATTGTGGAAGGCTCAGGGATTCAGGGGTTCAGGGGTATAAACAACAAGGGTGTGGGTTTTGCCATGCAAATCAATCACTTGCACGTGAGATAACCCTAGAAGGGCCCAAAAAATATTCGCTAGTCTACAGGCAGAGACCTCCTAGGTTTTGCGAAAACTGGCGATTTGCTTCCTAGATGCCACTACAATCGATGTCCACACAAATTCAATAAAACTATCCCGCGTGCCATTCTTTTCAGTCGTCTTTCCCTGGGCTGTTTCTCAGGGCCAATTTTGAAAGTCTGAGCACATCGCTCCATAAATATTTATATTTATTTACTCCGAGAGCGTTGTGTGTTTTCCGGACAGAGAAGCAGCCTCCGTTGGATTTCCCCTCCCACTTTTTATGACACCCCAGGACGCCGAGTGCTGATTTACAAATCAGCAGGATTTTTTAATCTTTCTTTTTTTTTTTTTTTACATATTTTTTCTAAAACCAGTTCCCTCTTGTTAACATTGCATCGTCAATATGGGGTTCGAAACTGTCATGGTCATGGTCGTCGTCACCTTTGCCTTTGACCATGACCTCTCAAAGGACTCTCTAGTGTGACATGTTGCTTCCCCGGTTCGCCCCACGACTCAGAACTCCATGTGGTCCCTCGCGTCATTGGAGTGTCAGAGGCTTTGGGTTACAAGCCATGCTCAATGAGCAGTCATAAAATAATGAACTAAATACAATACCATCATTTCTGAAAAAGAATTTGTTCGCTTTCTTTTTCTTATCCCTTTTTAATTTATTCCCTTGAGAAAAGCATCAGTTACAAGTAATCTTCATCATTCAAACGGAGGCAGATGACCCAACCATGCCGAAAAAAACCGTCATGTTCATCAGGCACGCTCAAGCGCTCCACAACATAGATGGTAAGTACCTAACCACCTAAGCCAAACCCCTTCTCCCTACCCTTGAATCATCAAGCATTCTTGGTTGTAAAAAAAAAAATTGTATAAACCCTTGGTGAACCCCCCCGCTTACCAAAAAAGAAAACTACAAACAGCATCGAGACCCGGGCCTCACTCCCGAAGGCGAATCCCAGGCTCTCAGGCTGAAAGAGCACCTCAAGATGCAGTTCGCCAACTGCAAGGTCGACTGCATCCTCGTCAGCCCCATGCGGCGAGCCCTCTCGACAGCAGAGATTGCCCTGGACTGGCTGTACGTCGACCGGCAGGTCACCGTCCGGGTCGACGCGCTCTGGCAGGAGGTCTACGACAAGCCCTGCGACACGGGGGACGAAGCCCGCTGCATCAAGGCCGAGTTCCCGCTGCCGGCCTTCGACTTTGGCGGGCTCGACCCGGTCTACCCGGACAAGACCTCCCCGCGGGCGAGGAGGTACCACGCCGACAGGGAATCCGTCCTGGCCCGCGGGAGGGAGGCCGTCAGGGAGCTCGCGGGGATGCCCGGGAGCGACCTCGTCATCGTCGTCAGCCACGGCGGGTTCTTGCGCACGGCGGTTACCGGGCGCTGGTTTGGCAACGCAGACTACAGGGTGTTTGACCTTGAAGAGAATGGCGAGGATCGGTTCGTGCTGGTTGAGCAGCCCGGTAGGGAGACGGGCGGTATGGGAATGAGCAAGGAGGGTTCGGTGGTGCTCGGGACGGGGTTGCATTGAATTGCGAGCGTTGGGAGGGCGGGTTGGAAAGGGATCGTGCTTAGGTACCTACGCAGGTCTGATGTTGGTAGGTACCTATCCTGTTCTGGTGTTCTCTAAGAATAGAAAATCAAATCATTTATTGCCTTTTGTAGAGTTTCCTAGTCAACTTTTTCCCGCCTCTTTAATTTTTTTTAATTTTTTAATTTTTTTTAGCTTTCTTTCACAGTTCTAAGCAAAACCAAGTGTAAAGGTAAAATAACCAAAGTGGGTAGGTACTATCATCAAAATAACCGCCAAATACCTAGGTGGTACTCATGAGTGCTCTGCCAAGTTAGGTAGGCACTCATCTGGTTTCAATCACAAATAACTTTCAACCATCAAACATGACCAAAGGAAAACTCCCAAAAGAGATGCAAAATCTTGATAGGCGTCATCGCTCCATACTTGTCGCCCTCGTCACCCCTGCCACGGCCTGATGGTTCTGTCCTCCAATCCTGGCACCACATTCTGGGCACCTCGCTTCCTCCATCGGCATTCCACATTCACCGATTGCAAACTGTTTATAAGCCAAAGTCATTAGCCATGGCTGCTCTCAATTATGTTTGATAAGAAAAAAAAAAAAAAAGAAGGGAGGAAAAGACTTACCGGATGTCCATTCTCACAGTTATACCAGTGCCCAGAATGCGTAGCGATTCCCGCCCGTCCCGAAACCATGGCCGTCTTGATCATTTCCAGCTCCTTGGGCGTCACCTCTTCGTACCAGGGGCCGCGGAATAAGCGCGCCAGCCGCTCCACCTCCGGCAAGAAATCCGCTCCGCCGCCGAACGACTTGCACAGCTCCAGCGCCTGTCCCAGCAGCTCCTTGGCCGCGTCGTGACGACTCTCCTCCGCAACCGGCTCCTTTGGCTTTTGGCTCTGGCGCTGTGGCACTGGCGCCGGCACGACTTTAGGGGGAACACAGGCACGACGGTGCCAAGACTCCAGCCGAACTATCCGAGCGTAATACAGCGTGGCCTGAATCACGAGCCGCGGAAGCTTCGCGTCTGATGACCGAGCAATAAGCTCCCGGCACGAGCGAAGAAAGTCGGCCGTCCGCTTGGTCGGAATAATACTACTAGTTTTTGTACCGGTTGCGCCTTTTTCGGAACGGAAGAGAGTGTAGACGTCAACGAGGGTGGCTTCTTGGATCCTCAGCTGCAGAAGAGACGCCTCGAGGGTGACTTGCTGGTTGTACACCGGCTGCGGCGGAAAGCTCTCAGCGATGTCCAGGTTCGCCATCTGTTGCTCAATGGTTGGCTGGAATTGCAGTTGTGCCTGGCGGCGCTGGAACGTGACAATTGCGCCGTAAAGCTTCTTGGAGGGCTGGTGCTCCGCTTCCATGTCCCGCGCGAGTTTGGTCGCCTCTTGCTCAAGCTCGTTCATGTCGCTGTGCCGAGTCTTGGAAAGGAGAGGGTGCAACGCTTTGTCCCCGGTGGTGAGGGGTTTGCCAGCCAGAAACCGATCTCTCGATCTTGTCAGGGACTGCGAGGCAGAGTCAACTCTGCTGCTGAGATCTTGCAGGCGCCGGCGCCCATGAACGAGAAAGCGCTTGAGGGTTTCGTCCATGACGGCTCTGTTGACCACTCTGTTATACCGCTTGGTGCTGAACTGGCGGATCGGGATTCTGCAGGATGGACACGAAGGCACCTTTGCGGCTAGTTCGCCGGAGAGCTCCTGGAGGCCTTTGTATGCCCCCTTCGCGTCGGTGGTGTAAACTTCAGAGAGCCCCAGAATTCCGTCAACGGTTTCTCCCGTGAATGCGTGACCGCACCCAAGAACCACAATCGGAGACAGATCCAGATCAACCTCGGAATATGCCCGGAACTCCAGCATATCAACGACTGCCTCCTTCAAGCTTTCTTTGCAGCAGATCTGGCACATGTCCTGTGGGCATTCTTCTCCGCAGTAGCTGGGGCACTGGTGACCGCATTTTGTCAGCCGAAGTTGACACCGCAAATCGCACGGAAGCCTGTTGCAGGGTGCCGCGCAGGGCAGCGAGCATGAGCCCTGGTGCTCGCAAGACCATGTGCACTTCTCGATGCACGGGGAGCAAGGCTCGTGGCATGCTTGTGCGCATCGAGAGTGGCTACACCTAACTTCGCATTGGAGGGTGCAGCTTCCACACGGCGTGCCGTCGTGACAGATAGACTCGCAGGTGTGCGTGCATGTTTGACGTGGCCGGCCACATTTCTTAACGCATTTTTGATGGAGGAGGATGACACCCTCTTGATCGTCCATCTTGCAGCGGCATGTGCCACAGGTGCCAACGCAAGCATGCCCGCATGGCAAGACCGCCGCACACTGAACTGGACATTTGAAGAAACCGGATTCGACTTTGACTGAGCAGTCGAGTGTGAGGTTGTGCCCGCAGCCGGGTATGGTCTTCTCCACTGGGTGGGAGCAGTGGACGCCTTTTAGGTCAAGAGTCCGATAACAAGGCACGCCGTCAACGGTATGACCGCAAGGAAGCTTCACGCTGTTTAGTTTGAATAGACAATCCCCGCATCGCTCACCACAAAGTTTGGGACATGCATGCCGACAGGTTGTTCGCAGCCGGGGGCAGGGCTGAAGGCAGTTGAAGACTTGGTGAAGCGCGTCAGCGTGGCATGGCGCTGGACACCGATGTCCGCACCGATTAAGCCTCCGGTCGCAGGTGAGCGAGCACCCGCCCTCTGGGCTGAACTTGTCAAAGTCGAATGGCCCACGGCACAGGATAGGTGTTTTCGGGTGTCTTGGGCAGCACAGACCCAAACGTTCGCCAATCCTCTCGGCTGCTGCCAGCTTCTGATGGACTTGGGTCCACATCGGAATGTTTGCACCCAGATATGTTTTGACGTTGCCGATGAGATACATGCCATGTTGGGCCCGGCTGAGAAGGACGTTGATGCGGTTCTCGGTTTTGAGAAATCCCACCTTGGCGCGCTCGTTGCTTCGGACCAAGCTCACGATAACAATCTTGCTTTCCTCGCCCTGAAAATTGTCGCAAGTCGAGATTCGGATCGCTTGCGACAACTTCTTCTTCTCCAAGCCTTTTCTCGGTCCTGCCTCTTCAAAGCCGTCCTGCGCCAGGCTCTCCAGGTCTCGTTCGCTCAGGAAAACCTCAAAGTCTTTGCTCAGCGCAGCTCGAAGCTTTTGAAGCTGACCCGTGTATGGGGTCAGCAATGCAATATCACTGTTGCTGTACCGGCCTTGACGCACGAGGTGGCGGACGAGCGCAGCAGCCATTGCAACCTCGCCGCTGTTGCTGTGGGATTTGACCCGAGAACCATCGTCTCTCGAGTCTTCGTGATGGGAATGGTCCCACCAAAACAGATTGTCTCTCATGCCGACAACGTCGGGAAGGCCGTGCACCGTGTCGTGGTCTTTTAGATCTGGATAGATGTTTGTGATCAGGCTCGAGATTTCGGGTCTCATCCGTCTCTGAACGCCGAGCGTAGCCACGTCGAGCGGTTCAAAGCCCGGTTCGCCCACGGCCCGGCGCTCGAACTGGCTTCGATCCAGTTGATATGCCTGACCTTCGTAGGTCTCGAGGCTGAACTTGAGGTAGTTCTGAATTTGCGGGCGGAGCTGGCGGTGATCCCCTACCTGAATGAAATGCTCAACGCCTGGCATGAGCAAGTTTAACAGATGGGGCTCCAGAATCTCCGCTGCCTCTTCACAAACAATCACCTTGGACCGAAGATGTCGAAGAGTGTTAATATTCCGAGCCAGGCCAGTGGTTGTGACGCCGATCACATCGGCCTTGGCCAGTGCTCTTCGGTCCAGGTCGGCATGCACGTCGCTGATCTGTTTGCGCGCGTTTTCGGCATGCTCCAGGCGTTCAACCATGGAATCTGATGACTCGAGAACAATCTCTTGGCACCATCTGTCTGCCAGAACCCATCTCTCACAGGGATGGAGAGAATAGATTTCGCGCTCCGCTTCGCGCTGCAGGGCGTCGATGGCGCGAGCTTGCCCCGTTCGCCTTTTCCCAAGCCACTGTTTGAGCGGATCGCTTCCGACCCGAGTGAAGCCGCCATCCTCATGGTCCAACTTGAACTGCTGGGCAATGTCGGGATAGGTTCTAGATAGGAACGGTTGGACGATATCCCAATCCAGGGGTTTCTTTCGAACCAGGCGAATGGGTCTCAGCGTATCGTCAGCGCTCTCGAAACACTCTTCCATCTCTCTGTACGCCGCTGCGAGAATTTGCTTCTCCACCGAGGTCTTCGCTTCGGTTTTGCTGACCACCCTCAGGTTCTTTCCGGCGAGCGATTCTTCCCGGCTCTGGCCGCCAATGCGAATCACCTTTTCGATGCCTTCGTGCAAAAGATGCTTGAGAAACTGGTCAAGAGCGTGGTTGGTATAGCAGCTGCATGAGCGAGTAAATGGTTATTAGTCATGGGATGAGCGTCATTAATATGGTGGCTAGGCACCTTATTGTATATGTACTTACATGACAAAAATTGGACCGAGGCGCTCCTTTTCTTTATGATCCAACAATACTTTGACGAGCTTGACACCGACGAACGACTTGCCAGTCCCGGGAGGGCCTTGTAGCAAAGCGTATTCCCGGGTCAAGGCTGCTACGAAGCCATGGCACTGACCCTGATCGAAACCAGTAGCGCGTCGCAAGGCGTCCAGATCAGTGTTTTCCGGAAATGCCGGGTCTAACGTGAGTCCTGCACTTTTCTTTGGGCAGATTGAGTCTAGCCGGAATTTGAATCCACGGCGCCGAGCGTATACCGGTGGCGGGATGGTTCCAGCTCTTGTCTTGTCTCTATCCTCATCATTTGGGGGAAGAATCCACTTCTGAAAGGCGAGAGCGCCGTCTCCCATCATGACCTTGAGATTCCTCAGGATGGGGACGAATGTCTCGGGGATGAGACCAGGAAGCTCGACCAGGATGCCCTGCTCCTTGTTGACATAAATTTGGTTTAAACGCAGCACTTCCGACGCCGTGTCAGAGGCCAGTTTTACCGTGATCGATGGGCCGGGGTGATCTGTAAGACGACTGCTGCGGTTCTCCGACCTCTTCTCATCAAGAGCGCTCTTGTCAGTGACAACAAACAGCAACAATGACCTCGCCCCGTTTCGGACTGAGACAAAGGACACCAGCCCGCCTTCGTCTAGCCTGGAGGAATCCTGCCACCAGCGGCGTTGATCCGATGAAGATTTGCCGCGGAGCTGAACGGGTGCCTCAAATGACAGGACAGCCTCGAGGCCAAATCTTGGCGAAACGTGCATGTCCGCCACACTGGCTCTCGCGTAGCTGTGAACTCTCGTGCTGCCCCCGATCGAGTGGCTGGTCCTGTTCGGATCAAGGTTGTCCTCGGCCAGTAAATTGCCTACAACATCCTTGAGCGGACCGAAGATGTCATGACGAAGCAACCGGAATGCGGCATCGATGTGACGCTGTACTGGGTCACCAAGAAAGTGAGGCTGAGTAAAATCGGTGGAGGGGAGGAAGTCAGGTTTCGTGCGTGTGCGCATCACCTCGTCGAGGGTAGGGAAAATCTGAATCTTGGAAATGTCTGTAAAGTCGTTGTCATGGTTCCCTCCGGGAATTTTCATCTGCAAAGGGAAGGTCGATCGAACAGTGGCAGTTGATACTACGGGCACAGCCATCGTGTCGTCCAGAGGGGCAAGGATGCGGGAACGCTCCATCCCTGACATTCGTCGCATGAGCGTGAGGCGGGCTGGAACAGACTCGAGAATACTGCATCCTGGGGCATTGTTGGTCAATGTCTTGGTGACATCCTTGAAGGCGTCCAGAAGGCCCGGAAGTTCGTCGTTTAGAAGGGATCTCCGCTCTCGCCGAAGGACCTCGTAGAGCGCCGAGACTTGGAGATTGAATACGGCCGGAGCCTGAGGACATGTCGGATTTTGTGCGAGACGCCGAGAGAGAGAGGTAAAGAACTGAATTGCTTGTTCACCGTTGACTCCAGCAATCATGCGATAGATTGTGCCTACATAACTCTCAAGCGATAGGCAGTCGAGTAGCAAGTCGTGTGTGATAACTTGAAGGAAGAGCTCGCTAATCCCGAACTGTGAATCCGCCCGGTCGTCCAAGCAAGCCCGAAGGGTTTTCGAGATTGCTTCTGGTCCACCGACGTTCTCGTTCGCGAGATCTCTTGCAATCGACATCTGCCATTCACGGGCGCCCCCCTGTAGGATGGTGAGTGCTTGCCTCCAGACATTGGCCAAGGGCGCATGGGCGCCGAGAAAGAGGGAACTATTGATTTGCTTGAGACGCCGTTTGAAGTCGAAGTACGCCTCACGCGCCTCGGAGGCCTCGTTGGCTCCCGTTTCTGGGCGTCGGTCCAGTGCAACTGACTTGTCATGGGAGAACCTGCATGTAGCCCCGTAATGACAATTGCCGCGTAGGAATTGTCTGCATGGTTGGGAGCGGGTACTGGGCTTTTCATCGTCTTTGGATGCTGCTTGCCACTTGGATCCCTGCCGCTCACCACGGCGTCGATAAGCCATCTTGGACTCTTCCGGAAGCTAAATGGAGTTTCGATACGATGGCTTGAGGTGGGAAAAAGGGGCGAGTAAAGTTGCCGTGAAGTAGAATCCAGCTGTCGATTCCGAGCGGTTGGGTGATACGTGCTTCAAAATAAACGCCGCCTTGAGCTATTTGAAGGCCCAGGGGCTTTATCAAGGCCGAGAAGATTAGGTAGTATACGATCTAATTTGGCGACATAACAAGGATTCAATCATCAAAGAAATTCTGGGTGAAAGCGGTTGTGTCAAGGAGGGGCTCAACAGTGCAGTGCGAATTCAGGATATTGTCTAGGGAATAAGGTTTATTATCTACGGAAGAATTTCCTGGCCCTGAGCTGGTGCACAGGGAGGGGGGGATATGCACTGAGGCCTCTGACCCCGCAAAAAGCCAAGGTGGGTAGAGGTTAGGTAGGTATCATCGCTGACGAACTTACCATCTGGCTGTCCGCTCTTTTCTACCAGTGCTCACCAAGTGATATGAAGCGCCCGCCCTTTGAGAGATTGTGCCAAGGTACAAGGAAAGGGAAGCAAAGCGAAAGGATGGGAAGCCATGAGAAGTTGTCTCGTCGCGCGATCTTTGTAGTTCTGTGGGGGTGCCCTTGATGGGGAGATGAAAGTCGTTGTTGGTGTCCTCTTCAGGCAGACAATGTAGTATGCCTTGAGCCACGTCATACCCAGTCATTGCAAAGACAAAAGCCAATTGCGTTTGTCGCTCTGTCCCAGGTGCGTCAACAGAAATTGGAACATGAGCCCATTATCCACATCTGCCAGCCAATCGTTGAGGGCGGGATAGCGTCTCCCCTTTGCTCTCGTCGCTCGGGCTTGTTCGCGTAAGACCTTTCAGGTGCTTGCGACGGGCTCTTGTAGAATTCAAGCCACGGGGCGCAGCTTGGGAATTTAGGGACTTCTGATCCTGAACTTCAGACCTCCAGCTAGTGGTTTGAAGGCGCAGGGAGAGGGAGAGCACCTACCCGCACTTATAAGAGCCGTTGCCGTGTTGGTCTTGTTTCATCTGACATTCCCAGCTGGAATTCATCGGCCCGGCGAAAGCAACCCAGCATTTGCGGATATTGTGGCTGGAAGGAAATGTCACATGATCAAACCAATACCAACGGTCAATATTAATATAATTTTGAATCAATCTATCAACGATATATTTGGAGACTTTTTGTATCCGGCGGCTTGTTACCTCAATCTTCCAGCCAAGAGCGACTGAAAACTAAACCATTCTATCACAGTCCACGCCGGATCACATAACGCCCATGCCTGTCCGGAAAAGTTGAAAAAAGAAAAAATAAAGGTGCTTCAACAACTCATGGCCTCGGCGGTCTCGCATTAGCCGCCGCAACGTAATGTCCCCAGGTAATCAACTCCTTTGAGCAGTCATCTTGGTGAATCGTACACTCGATGAGCGTCGGTCCGGCCTTGTGGCTGTCCGCAGCGCGAATTGCCTCCTCCAACTCGCCTGCAGTATTTACGCGGACACCCTTAGCTTGGCCGTCGGTGCCATTGAAGGCTTGCACCAGCAGGGCGTAGTCCCAGTTCTTGATCTTGTTGTAGCTGCCGTCGTGGATCTCCACCTCTATGGTGTAGCCCCTGTTGTTTATCAGGATAATGGTGATTGGCAAGTTGAACCGCACCATCTGGGCAACCTCCTGAGCAGTCACCTGAAACGAACCGTCTCCAATCAGGACAATGGTTCGCCGCTCAGGATACCGGAGTGCGTACCCGAACGCTGCAGGGATGGACCACCCAATGTGGCCCCACTGCATCTCAATCTCAAACTGAGCACCGGGTGGCAGCTTCAGCTGGATGCCGTTGAACCAGCTGTCACCCGTCTCAACAAACAGCGACGTTTTGGAGTCCAGCATGCCTTGCAGTTGTCGGGAAATCTCCTTGCGCGTAAGCTGGTCTCCGGAGGCCGCGCTATGAATCTGGGGAGGATCGGGTTTCAACCGACCATACTCCACCATGGTTGAGTTGTTGTATGTGACAGTTGTGGCAAGGTAGTTGAGGAACTCTGCTAAACGCACCCTACTGAAGTGGGCGCCCGGGTACGTTACATGGTCCATCTCGGCCGCCATCAAGGGAATGTCCGGCACAGCGGTCCACCCCACAGTGCTGTAATCGTTGAATACCGTGCCGACGCAGATCAAGGCGTCGGCCCAGTGCACGATGCTGTCAGCCGCATCCGTGCTGACTTGGCCCCAAAAGATGCCGACAAACTGTGGATGATCTTCAGGGAACATTCCCTTTGCCGCAGGCTGGAGCGCAACGGCACAGCCGAGAGCGTCTGCCAACTTGATGAGAGCTTCCTCGGCTTCGGGCCCTGCGCGTCGCAGCTTGGGGCCGACGAGGATCACAGGCTTGAGCTTGCCTGTGAGATAGTCAGCAGCACACTTGGCTGCAGCCTCTAGGGCGCTCTTGTCGCTAGCAACGGGTTCCGTGACGGCGCTGATGGGGCCGGGCCGAACGCAAGCTGCTCCCGCGAGGTTCGTTGGGATCTCGATGTAGCAGGGTTTCTTCGCCAAAAGAGCAGCGCGAATTGCGCGATCGATCAGCCTGGGCGCATCGGCGGCTCGCGGAACGGCGACGG
This sequence comes from Cladorrhinum samala, assembly GCA_033576145.1. NCBI lineage: Eukaryota > Fungi > Ascomycota > Sordariomycetes > Sordariales > Podosporaceae > Cladorrhinum > Cladorrhinum samala. Next base: position 300,358 of record MU864934.1, on the reverse strand, counting down.
CACAGCAGGTGACCTTTTTGGCCATCTCGAGCTGGTAGGTGTTGTCGTAACCTCCAAGGGTATGGTGCAGGACGTTGAACTGGCTGGCGTCGTTGGTATTTGGCCCGCCGCTGATGAGGATTAGGGGGAGGTTCTCCGAGTAGGCGCTGCCGGTGCCGTTGAAGGCCGAGATGGCGCCAACGCTGAAGGTGACGACGCATGCCGACACTCCATTGGCGCGGGCATAGCCCTCGGCGGCCATGGAACAGTTGAGCTCATTTGCGCAGCCAATTTCTTTCAAGTCGGGGTGAGCCTGCAGTTTGTCGAGGAGGACGAGGTTGTAGTCGCCGGGGACGACGAAATGGTGGCGGACACCGACCTGCGCCAGGCGTTCGGCGAGATAATCGCCAACGGTGAATTTGACGTCTTGGGCCGACAGGGCGTTGGCGGATGGTGGGTTGGTTGATGCACTTGCAGACATGTTTGTGTATCAGTGGTAGGTGTAATCGGTAGTTCAGAAAATGAAATGCAAATTGCAGATACATGGCGAGGAAATCCATGCTCTCCGGGACGCCATGTCGCCGGTTTTATGTCATTTCTGCTTCTAAGCGGTGTTGCATTGACTCGCCGCTTCCCGGTGACGTTGGCGATGTCGGGGAGGCGCGCTGATTCGATTCACCTGTAAGCCCTTGGCCAGACCACCCACAAAGCTTAAAATCCGCTAACCCCCACATCGCTTTGCACCAGAAACCTGAGGCTCTGCAGCACCTGTGGCGTGAGCAAGATTGAATACGAAAAGGATTGGGAGGAATGGCCAGAGGGGTAACCGAGTAGGTCGCATCTGGACCGCTTCCGATGTCGTTCAGAGCACCTCACTGGCACCTGGCTGGTCGGACCTTTCCCCCGCCTTGGTTGCCAGGCTCCACAAGCAGCAGCACGGGCTGCATGTTCGCCCTGCAGGACAATAAAATTATCAGATCATGGTGGGAAGATCCTTCCCAACGTGCTTGCAAATGCGACAGCAGCGGAAAAAATCGGCCACAGTCCGCGAGTGCACTCGTCATGGTCACCACACAGCACAGTCACCTCGAACTCAAACAAACACTGTAAATCAAATAATGATGGATTTTTTTATTTTTTTTTTATTTTTTTCAAACAAAAAAAAATGTGTTCCAAACATTAGGTACCGAGCAGATGGTCTATAGCGCCAAGCCACTGATACTAAACTCAGTTTCTTGAAGCCAGATACCTGCTACATCCAACAGTCCTTCGTTCGCCCGCATTTGTGCCGAATGTGCTTGAATTAGCGGTAATAAGGATAGCATACTCGTAGTTTAGTCTCTTTGGCTTAAATTTTTTTTTATAACCAAGCTCGACGTTCCCATCCTTCTTGACGTAAATTGAAATACTAATACCATGCCTACTAAGAATACTAAGTTTCCAATTCTTCTGATCAACCGCAGAAAAGGACACATCAGAGGAGTCAAGAGCATCAGGTGAATGAATCAAGTCTCTTGATGATATCCCCTTGACCCGAAACCGTGGAACAGATTAGCACTGCTGGACTAAGGTACTCGGATCCTGAGCAACCTTTCAACTCGAACTCGACTATTGTGGGTAATAATACCAATGCTACTAACATCCAGCTTTTGCGGGATGTTCTCGGGGCTTTGTAGGCAATACCTACCTACTTTAGAGGATTGGAATTCGGTCAATATACGGGTGCTGAACGTGCTTGACGGCAACCCAATTACAATGAAATGCGCGAAACTGCGTTGCAATTCCATACACAATGACCTGGTGCAGCGTCTCTGTGGCTTTTGTTGTATTTGAATTGCGTCAAAACTGTCGCGGCGTCGGCGAAAGGTAAGCGGTCAATCATGGCATGAAATTAGGATCATCAATAGCAAGAGAGTTTAGATGATCAGAGAAGGAAGCTCTATGATAGCTTCAGTTGCCAAGTCAGCCAGCAGGTGGATAGCCGCCCACGTGGACTTGATAGAGGGCCGGGAAAACCGCTAAGATGCGAGGTCAAGACCCCCCCCGATCTATGCAGTCGTGAAGTGCACTGCGGCACGGGCATCGAATGGCGTGAATTTAAGCCCTGGGAGACAGAAAATGCCAATCATCGACAACACTATGTTGAAGAAAGACGAAGGTGCATGAGAACGCATCCGAGAATCAATAATGAGGCCAACAGAAACAGGCTCGCTCTCAAAAAAAAAAAAAAAAAAAAAAAAAGAGCACTCCAAAGCAGTTTTTCCAAAGTTCTGTATCAACCCACTGCCTCAAATCTTTAGCAAGATGAACAAAAAAGTACCAGAAAGTAGCTTAAGTTTGGTAATTATAATCTTGAGCAGAAAAGAATTAAATCGGTCAACTTTTGACAAAGTTATAGTTATTGGTATTTCTGCGATTTCATTGACTGTGCCTTTTTTTTTTTTTTTTTTTTTTTTTTTTTGTTTTTTTTGGTGAGACAGGCAACATGACCTGGAGGGGATGTCGTGGCGATGTGATATGGCGAAGCATCGGAAGCCAATAAGCAGCATCAAGACGTGTGGGACAATGACTGGTAAGCAATCGACGTATGGGGTTAAATGCTGATGTGCGCTGCGATGTGCGTGATGATCGCCCGCGCCTGGCAGGTTGAGCAGAACGAGAGCATCGTTCTCTTGTAATCTTTTCTGGCAAATGCAAGCGCAGCCTGGCTTCTAGTCTGGCACTGCCTCGCTTGCAATGTGCCAAAATCAAAATCCCCGGACGAAGACCCACTGTTAATGAACTCTAGTTTTTGCATACTTAACTTGATCCCTCGACTACCCTCGTTAACAGCTGTCCAGCCCCCGCAATCCATCCCACACCCCCACTGTAATGGTGGACGTCCACAGGCTGCAGCACCTAAGAAGACCAAGCGGAATGCACAAACACATGGCAGTTTCCATCAGCGATTTTCTCGGTGCGAGTAAACAACCCCAACATACATTGCATGCAACCCACGCACCTCGCTTGCCTTCAATCTAGACATTCTGACTTAACCCTTACAACTGCCAAATCAATGCACTCGCCCTTCCCAATTTAGATTCAATTGCTTCTTCCTTTGGTCGGGCAACTATGACAGTTTTTGCGATCGTAGTCCCAGCATCCATCTTGCGACAACCACGCACCATCCAAAAAGTAAACATCTCATCATGTAGACAGTTTCCAGACCCGCAACCCATGAAAACATCTCCACAATTGGAAAACGAAAAATGGTTCTATAGTGTAGCGGTTATCACTCCGGATTCTGATTCCGGCAACCCCGGTTCGAGTCCGGGTAGGACCTCGAATTTTTTGAACTTCTGCACCTTTTCATTTTCCACACTAATCAACCTGATCAAAGGGTTTTGTGCCTCCACAAGAGACGGCTAGCCCTTGGGAGTTGGATTTTGGGGGGGGGGGGGGGTAAAAGCTTAAAACAGCCTTTAAACGGTAATTTATTATAAGAGCTGCTAATGTTTAAATCTCTCCCGTCAAAAGTTAATTTTTAATTTTCCCTCGTTTTTTTTTTTTTTTTTTTTTTCTTTTTTTTTTTTTGGTTATTGCTTTTTATCTCTTTTCCCCCCGGCATTAACCACCTGCCCTGCCAAGCCCGCTTGCTTAAACTTTTTTACTTCCCACATTTTCAATGACTCACCCCACCCACCACCGCAAGCGGCACGCACTCGCTCCACATCCACAAAAACATTTCCCGGAAACATTGAGGACGGCAAGGACATCCACAATCCACATTACATCCTAGCTTTATCTTTTGTCTTTGCAGCCCTATTCAACAACACCCACAACGGAAGAAAAAAGAAAAGCTGCATGGCGCAGCGGAAGCGCGCCGGGCTCATAACCCGGAGGACACTGGATCGAAACCAGTTGCAGCTAGTTGTTTTTGTTTTTTTATTTTTTCATCACCTTCTTCCTTATCTTCCCCCTTTTTCTATTAGTAACTCCCTCCGCCACCCAACACACACACACACACATAAGTATATATCCAGCTATACAATTCATGCGGCGTCACATTTACTACTCAAGATAGGTTTCGAGAATAAAAATATTGTCAACCAAATATTCATTATTCATTAATAAAATTCAGTTATGAGAAGATATCGAAGCCCCCTCCCCCTCCCCCCCTCCCCCACCCTTACCCCCTTCCCAAGAAAAATGCAAAAGGTGGTATAAAGCGCAATCCGAGATAAAAAAAAAAAAAAAAAAAAACCATTCCTCATCCCCTGTTCCTTAACCATTCGTAACCACTCCCGAATCCATGTCCAGCCGCTTTGAAAGAAATAAAGACTTGGAAGCCATTAAACCTCATAAACAAAACCCCCCAGTCGAATATTACTCTCAAATATCTTTCTGCCCCCCAAACGTCAGATTACTTGGCTGATGAACGCTTACCCCCCCCCCCCTTTCAAGCCTCATCCCAAGTAACCTTCATGGTGACGGGGTAAGAGACGATGCTTCCCCAGTCCTCCCTCATGTAACCGCCTGCGACCTTCTTCAGCTCTCCCTGGGGTCCTGCGACCCTCTTCAAGCCCTTGCGCCTGAACACGGCCCTGAACATCTCGGTCAGGGCGGCGTGCGTCACCTCCTTTCCGAGGAAGGCGTGGGTGCCCGAGGCGAAGTGGATGTACTTGTCCAGGGGGCGACGGGGGTTGACGGTGTCGGGTTCGGCAAAGATGTTGGAATCGCGGTTTGCTTCGGCCTGATAAAAGAGAAAAAAAAAAAGAAAATTAGCAACAGAGAACCATAGGGAAAGGGGGGAAGGAGGATGGCAAAAAAAAAAAAAAAAACGTACAGAAGTGATGGTAACTCTCTCGCCGACCTGGACGGGCACCGCGGTATTGTTGTCGGTAAACACGGTCGAGGAGCTGGTGGCCTCAAAGTGCACCTTGCTGGGCGAAGGGGACAACCGGACACCCTCGAGGGCGTAGCCGAGCAGGAGCGCATCGTTGGTCGCCGACGGCTGCTGGGATGCGAGGGCGTAAATCTCGGCGACGTGAGACAGCCCCTTGGGAGACAGGTAAAAGTCGACCGCCTTGGCGAGCTATATAAAAGATTGACAAAAATTGATTAGCCACACGGACATAATTCTAGAGTACCTAGGGAGGGAAAAGATGACTTACCAACTCTCCCTGTCCAGCAACCAAAGCAGCGGCGGCAGGCAACACGTGGCTCCAGACAATATCGTGGGCCGTCACCTTGGCGTTGCTCAGCTCCTTGATGAAGCCCGCGCCGAACCCGCTGACGGCGTCGTTCTTCTTGGCCTTGGGGCTCTTGACCGTCTTCTCGACCAGCGCCGCGAACTGCGCGCCGACCGTCTTTGCGGCCTCGTAGACGGGGAACTGCTTGACCGTCTCCAGATCGTTGAAGAGCGAGGTGGCAACGATGGAGAGGACCGCGTACAGCTCGTGCGGGGTGTAGATGGCCTTGGGGTTGGACTTGCTCTGCAGGGGGATGTTGAACATGCTCGACACAAAGTAGGTGGGGGCGAGGTTGGCCACGTCCCTGACCAGGTCGATGAACTTGGTGCCGGGCACGATGGCGAAGCTGTTATCCGTCAACAGGCGGTCGCTGACGCCCCGGTAGAAGGTCTTGATCTGCGCGCAGAGGTCCTCGGTCACTAGAGACTGGCTGATGTTTGCGCGGTGAGCATCGTGCGAGGCCGCGCTGCCCGAGGGGCCCGTCTTGCCCTTGGCGCGGATGGTTTCGATACCCGCGTGCCAGGTTGCCCTGAACCTCTCCTGCGCGGCGAGGACGGACTTCGCGGCGTTGTACGAGGTGACCTCGGTGGCGCCGTTGATGCGGCCGGGGCGCGAAAAGTCGAAGAGGTGGGCGCGCTTGAGATCCTTGAGAATCTTGTCGTTCTCGGAGGGGATGACCATGGGGTAGTGGGCGTAGACCGAGTTGTACCTGAAGTGGTTGGGGAAGGCTCTGAGGAACAGCTTGTAGAAGACGCAGCCGTGGTTGATGTTGAGGTCGTACTGAACCTCGTTGAAGCCCCAGTTGGTCAGGTTGCGGGAGGTGTAGTCGATCGTGTAGTGGCGATCGCCTCTGACGAGGCAGACGGCATCTGACAGGACCACGCGGGAGATTGTGTAGGTGGGCGCGATACCGACACCGGGGACCATGGGCTCCTTGGACTCCTCCGCAACGAGACCCGGATACAGCTCGACAAAGTCGGGATGCTCATAGAGGTTACGCAAAGCCCCGGCGACGCCAGGGTCGGCGTTGATGTCCTCGAAGCTCTCGTAGGGCTTGAGGCCGAAGTGGCGTCTGAACTCGTTCAGACCGGCAACGTTCCATCTGCGACCTTGGATGATGCCGAGAATCTCAATGGCGCGCATCGACGCGGGAACGTTGCGGGCGCCGAAAGACCCAGCGGGGTCCTCAATGGCGTCCGAGATGCAGTTGACAAGGTCATCATCGCTAAACTTGCCATCAGGGCCCCTCTCAAAGTTGTTGAAGGGCCGCTCGAGGGGATCTGCGGGCAACCGGCCTTCAAACTTTCCGAAGCCCATCATGAGCTCATGGATGGTGACCTCCTCGCCAGGCTTCTTGAACAGGTCGTAGTAAAAGTCTTGGATCCACTTGTCGTCCTTCTCCGAGATGCACGAGTGCCAGCGGTAGCACAGGTTGAACTCGGCAGACACGACGTTGCCGGTGCCGCGCTCAGCGCCCTGCTTGGTGTCAGTCGCAATGCCGGTGTCCTGGCGGGGATCAAGCGTCCAGGTGGTATCAACACGGTTCAAGTTGACAATATTTCGGACGTAGTCGAGCAGAGTGATGTTGATGTAGAGACCGCACGTGATCAGACGGGCAGTTTGGAACAAGTCATTATCGTACTTCTTCCACGCAGCCTCGGCCCTCTCGCCTTCAAGCGCGGGAGACGGAGGCGTGAACTTGTTGTCCTCATTGATCCGCGCCAGGTTCTCAGCCACGTGGTTGTGCACGCGGTTGAGCATGATCAGGAAGACGCCAACGCCAGGAGGCATGCCCAAGAGACGTTTGTCGGCAAAGCAGTCAGGCTTGATCTTGCCGTCCTTGAACGTGCGGATGGTGTCCTGCATGTCCTGGTTGCTGCCGTACAGGGGAGACAAGTCCAGGTACGACGAAGTCTTGGACTTGGACTGGTCCCGGTAGTCGGTCCAGAAGAGATCATGGATGATGATGCTTGCCCAGTACCACAAAATGCTTGATACATTGTTGGGATGCTTCTTGTACTCTGTGCGCTTCATCACAGAGTCGTAGATGAGTGCCGGGTCTGGCAGTGCGCCCGGCCGGACGACAGTGGCATTGACACTGCGTGCGTACGAGGTCCCTGCGGCGCCGAGCTGGGGGAACATGATATTCTGGAGACTTGTCAGCAAAACGATGCAGCAGCAGCAACGGAGGGGGGGGGGTCGATCTGCCGAAACTCACATTGTACGAGCCATCGGCCTGTCGGTACTGGAACTTCTCGCCAACATAAAGTGAAGGAGCAGGGTGCTCGAGCGAGTGCCACAGCTCGCCCAAGAAGGTGTTGGTAAGCTCAACCCGAGTCTTGGAGTTGCTGGGCAGGTTTGACACCAGCTGGATGACTTTCTCCATGATCATGGTCTTGTCGTTGGCCAGCTTCTCACCCTTGAGCTTTGCCTTGACCATGGCCTTGAGCGTCTTGTAATCTGGTATCTCAAGGTCAGCGACATTATTCACTCCCAAACTCTCGAAACCCGATGCGCCGCGCGTGTGAGGTAAGTAGGTAAGCACGTACCAGCCAATCGCAGGGCCGTGATGTCGTTTCTGAATTTGCCCCATTTCTCCGTCGTGCTGAAAGTAGCACCGCCTTGTTGGTTAGGCAGTGGTGCCACTGATGATGAGATCAACTGCCCATATCGTTCAAAGGCGTTGACAACGCCCTGTCGGTTTGGCCCTGTCGGCTTCAGATCAAGAGGTGATGGTCTGGGCGTCGCCTGACTGGCGAGTCTCTCCCACTTTTTGTTCTTGCCGCTGGAAGCTGACGTCGACGAGCTTCCGTGACTTGAGCCGTTGAATGTCTCGACATTTACACTGTGCCCGTTGGAGCCGGGAGAGGCTTTTTGCTCAGTCGAGAATGAAGCCATTGTCGGTATTGTGAAGTAAAGAGGATTAGAAAAGAAAAAAAAAATTAGTTCCGGCCGAGTAATGACCTATGCGCCAGCAGTGTCGTGTGCGTAAGCTGCGGGGAAAATAGATGCAGACCAGAAATATTAGGTAGGAATGTAATGTGGAATCCCGCAGAACGCTGCCGGCATGCAGAATTTTCAGAAATCGTAACTGATGAGGGGGTGCCCGGGGGTTCATATCAGACGTGCTTTTGTGGTCTGTGTGTGATATCGCCCTTGCTTGGTCCGCCATGCGATCGACCGCCCTCTCTCCCCCCTCTCCCATGACCATGACCATGACGAATCTCGCCTAGTAGATCATTATACAACATAATGATCAAGGTCGAATGGCTGGATACCGAGCACTGGGGACGCCACCATGCGAAGCAGGTGGAGGGATTCTGCCACCTCCCGTCGAATCAGATCCAGCCCTGCGCGCCCATTGTGCAGAAATCCGCTGGCCGAGCTAGTCCCAAAGCGAGGGGGTTGGGATGCAGTCACGAAGGCCTCTTGGCTCGGGTTTGACTGCACAAGCAGGACAAGTTTGGAGAAAACAGGAGAGGCCAAGCATGGCCCGTTCCACAACATGTGCGGTGTGTGGACTGTGGGTGCGGTAAATGAGATTCGCACACTCTTTTGACCCACCGGAGGAAGCCGTGCTAAGATCTGCAAGCTCTCTATCACAGCAGGGCTTGACCATGCACAGTTGTCAATATTTGCCAGGCGGGTTCGATTAGGTTATGAGAGAGAGAGAGAGAGAGAGAGAGAGCGGTCAATGGCCGAAAGCCGTCCGAAAGACTCGTAGGGTCCCATTGGGAATGGCAGGGACCAGACCCTGATGAACCATTCATGCTGGCCTAAAATCCGCTGATCTCGACGCTACCGGCGGCCATCCGAAGGCCAAGAACACACTAAGCCCTTGTGATCGGCGTCCGACGGCACATCCCTACAGTTGTCTCGAGGGTGTTGCCGCCCGAAGGGTAAAGGAGAAATCAAGGATGCGGGCCGGGCGGGAATTTTTAGAGTCGATCTTGGTTCTCCCCCAGGGAGCGACGCAGCGCGCGCGCCAATCAGATCAATTCCAAAGAGCCGAAATTGCCCGCCAAATTTCCCTTTTCGTTGCCTCTGCAGGACCACACCGCAGCTGAAGGCCGAAGTGGCTTGGCCTAGACGATACGCACAAGACGTGATAGGCTGGAGGGACGCCATAGCAGCGACAGCTCCCGGCCACCTCTCCCAGTCTCCACCAACCACTGCACATCTCGTCGACCGCCAGCATGAACGCCATGCCGCTCATGTGGGAACTCGCACGTCTGCAAACCCTGATAGGACGGACGAACATCACGGACGCCCCTAGTGCATTTTCCCACGGTTTCCACTGACGCAAGAAAACCTAGACATTTCTGCCACCCGGGAAAGGAGGATCGGCGTGCACCTGTTAGGATTATCGGAAAAATCCTTCTCGGGTGGGTGCGAATGACGGAATCCTGCAGGGTGATGTGCGAGAAGGGGAAAAAAATATTGGGCTTCTGAGTCCTAGATAAAAGCTCTGCTGATGAGGAGGGGGCCGGGCTTGAGCATGTTCTGCCAGAGGAACAGCGATAGGTTGCCCAAGTCTCGATCCGTGGAACATGCAGTGAAACCGTGCCCAAACTTGCAGCACTGGAATTTTTAATAATATTTATTTTTCTTTTTTTGGGTTGTGTGTGCGGGCGTGCATGCCCCTCTATACTAATTAATAACTAGAAGAAATGGATAAGTCTCATCTCATGCCTGCTGGGAAGGGAGAACCCCGCCACGTCTCGTGTGAGGACGACACCTCTGAATCTGACCTACACCAAGAATTCTTCTCAACTCATCTTCCCTCTCGTCCTGTGTCTACAATGGGCGGCGCTGAGAGAGAGGCCAACTCGGGCCATCGAAAGCCGAGCAAGATTGTTTTGTGCTTCGATGGCACAGGAAACAAGTTCCATGGCGATGACAGTGATAGCAATATCCTGGTGAGGAATGCCTCCTCCATTTCTTTCTTTCTTTCTTTTTTTTTTTTTTAAAAAAAAAAAAAAAGAAAAAGAAAAGAAATTCTTTGCCTCGATGCTTACGATATTCAACAGAAAATTTACCGAATGCTTGATCGGACGGCCAGCGACCAGTGTAAGTCCCCCTTCCCTTTTCCTCCTCATGGATATTCAATGTGAAAGGAGCCGTCGCTGACTGTCTGGCCAGATCATTATTACCAGCGTACGTAACAAGGATGTGAGAGTCTTGGGCGAGTTACAACGGCAAACGCTAACAGGTGGTAGCCGGTATTGGTACGTACGTCGTCTCAAACAGCTTGACCCATTCGGGCATGGTCGCGCGCATGAAGAGTTGGTATCTCAAGGCCAAAGATTCCGCAGTTGGTTCTTCGTTTGACCAGCACGTCGTCGGCGGCTATCGCTTCTTGATGCGTTTCTACAATCCAGGCGATGAGATATACATCTTTGGCTTCTCCCGCGGTGCCTACATCGCTCGCTTCCTGGCCGAGATGCTCGATTATGTCGGGCTTCTCTCCCACGGGAACGAGGAGATGGTCGTCTTTGCCTGGAAGGCATTTTCCAGCTGGCAAGCGCGTCAGGGAGACCAAACCCCCGAGGGGCAGAAGAAGAAAAAGGAGATGTACGCCTTCATGAAAGGGTTTCGAGAGACCTTTTCGCGCCCGGTCCGCCGGATCCGCTTCTTGGGCCTCTTCGATACCGTCAACAGCGTGCCGCAATTCGAGGCGGCGTGGATGAAGCGTAGCAAGTTCCCCTACACCGCCCGGACCAGTGCCAAGAAGATTCGCCATGCTGTTGCCATCGACGAGAGGCGTGCAAAGTTTCGACAGGTAGGCAGGCCTTGTTGTGCCGAGGAGGAAGAAGCGACGTTTCCCAGACTGACCAACACCGGGCGCACAGGATCTGATATACCAAAGTGGTGAGGTTTCCAAGCGCAAGCAGCGTCAGGGTGCCGGACAAAAGCTTCACGAAATGCACGAGAAGTACCGGCGAAGAGCCAACGCCGCTTCGGGTCAGCTTGCCAGCACTGGAAAGCCCAGCGCTTCCAACGATCGCGGGCGGCACGAGACTCTCGACGTTCCGTCAGAACCCGAGCCGTACCGGCGGCGCTCCCATTCTACTGCAAGGTCCAGACATACCAAGATGACGGACCGGTCCGAGAGGCTAAGCATTCACCACGATGGCAAATCCGAGTTGTCGGTGGACCTCCATCCTCATCTCGAGGACGCCGACGACGCAGATTCCTTCGCCGAATCAGAAGACGAACGCGAACAGGACATCGACGAGGTCTGGTTCGCCGGCGGGCATGCCGATATCGGCGGCGGCTGGGAGATGCTGCAGGACTCAAAGTCGGCGAGCCACGTGCCTCTCGTCTGGATGGTGCACGAGGCCATCAAGGCGGGCCTGCACTTTGATATTGACAAACTGCGGGAAATGGGGTGTCTCGAAGCGCTCCACGGCACAGAGCAGGCGCCGCCGCAAATGCAAGGGCAATGCAACGGCGAGAGTCAGGATCGCCATACCGGACCGGAAGAGAAGGCCGAAGAGCGCCCGCCGGTCCCGGGCATCGTGCTCAGGACCTCCAGCATGAGCACGCCGAAGCCCGTCAAGCAACCGAGCTTCAGCGACCCGTCTGACTCTTCGCGCGCGAATGGCCACGACGAAAAGGCCGAGCCCCACGGCTGGTCTGAGACGTTCCACGATATGATGCACAAGGCGCACGTGGCTCTGATTCACGACTCGCTCGAGTTCGACTGCGGGCTGAGCAAGGGGTCAGTTTTGGCTTGGAAGATCATGGAGTAAGTGGCGAGCACCAACGAAAAACGGAGAGTGTCTAGGTACCCAACTTATGCTGACTGTTGTGATTTTTCAACAGGTATATGCCGTTTCGTCGCATGGATCTTCAGGAGGATGGTTCGTGGAAGCCGATCCGCTGGCCGCTCCCTTGCGGCGAGGTTCGAGACATTCCCGAAAACGCTCGCATCCACGGCAGTGTAATTCGTCGGATGAAGGCGCACGAGCATTATCGCCCTGGGAACCTGATCGTCGGCGGTGGAGGGCGAGGAGTGCGAAGGGCTCCCAAGGAGTACGGCATCGGCGAATGGGTGTGTGTCGAGAGGGATGGCTGTCCAATCGGCGAGATATGGATGAAGAAGTCGGCAGCCGAGAAGATGCAAAAGTTGAAGGAAGAGAACGGAAAGGCTGGCTGAGCGGGGATTGGACGAATGTGCAGCTGTGCCAGGTGCTTCATTGTCAACTACAGGTGCAGAAGCCCTCATTGGCAGGCAGGGTTTGGACCCGGGCGTGGGTGCAAGAAAGAGAAGAATATGGCTAGGAAACTGGAGAATACTGGAGAAAGTTGTCAGCCAGCCATACTGGAACCAATATTTTATCCTATTTTTTTCGAGTGACCATCTACTCGTAATTAAATATAGGTCTATTTTGTGGGTAGCAAACTCTGAGTTATATATGGACCGGTGTGGATATATACCCATTCGAAGACCTTGTCAGAGTTGAAACATTTCTCTAACTCACCTACCTCTCGAGCCTTTAGCCTTTATCAAACATAGACACGCACCCCTTTAAGGTCCGCTACCTGCAGTGAAATCCCCCGCAACCCCAGATCAATCACACTGAGTGACTCGCCCCGCTGTACGTCACGGTGATCGTTGCAACTGGCAAGGTCATGTAGTTGGAACCTCCTAATACTTGGGAGATAGGAGGTTAGTATGTGGGACAGTTCAAACCTGGGTTTATTCTAGAGAGGAGGCATTGCATTGAGGAGGGCGGGGGGGTGGTGAGAAAGAAAGGAGAGAGAAAAAAGTAAAAATAGAAAAAATATAATAAAACAATGCATGAGAAATCCAAGTTGAGCAAGAACGTGTGCAATTGAAACATTACAATATCTTTTATCAACAGTCATAATTGCTGATTAACCCTTCTGACAGGGCCATAGTATGACATCTTTACGCCTCCCTCCATTTCCTCCGTCTACCAAGACTTCTTTTTCTTTTTCTTTTTTTTCTTTTTTTTCTTTTTTTTTCCACTCCATCAGCGCTCCTCCTCTGTTATTCCATAACAGAAAGTCTTCGGCATCACCACGTCTTTTCAGCGAGGAGCCGAACGATGCCCCATGCACCACATGTAACCATCCAGGTTGTCGACAAAGGTATCTGTTCTCACGGTCAGCTCAGTCGCGGGCACTCAAATGCGGGCATCGAGATGATTCCGCGTGGGGTGTTCCCGCAGATTTTACGCACTGAGATCAATAGAAGCCTGCCACCATCCATTAAAAAGATCGTTGCCGTCGTTGCAGGTCACCCTGAGGGTGGTGCCTTCCAGGCGGTCAAAGGCACAGGTCTTGGTCCTGACAACGAAAAGACCGCCGTTATCCATGGGCACTGGCTTGTTTGATGAGTTGAGCCCGAGGCAGAGATTCATGTCCTGGCGGGTCCTCATCCAAGACCCGTCCTTCTTCTTGCACTCGGAAACGAAGTAGTGTTGGTCCTCCCAGTACCACTGAGTTGAAAACAAGATGTTAGAACACGGCCGACAGGCAAATAAGGCGCTGAGGATCATATGGACCACGGTGACGTACATTTCTGCAGGTGGAGGCGAAGCTGGCCGAGGCGAGTTCGGGGAGGGCAGCAAGGCCGAGGGAGAGGACTGTGATGAACTTCATGATGCCGGTGTTTTTTTTTTTTTTTTCACTCAGGTATCTGTGTGATCTGTTTTGGAGGGTACGAGAGATTGATGGGATGAAGAATCATGGGGCATCCAAAAAGGAGATATCGTTCCTCCTTTTGTATTCGGGGACTGCGCCCTCCTGGTATGGGGTCCAGCTCTTAACTCATCCGTCCCTTGTACCGCCGCGTTGCACTGACCGCTTGTTGTGGCAAACTCTTTTGGTGGACATGACTGCTTTCTGCCGCGATGATTTTGACATGACGGTTGTGTTCGGTATGGAGAACAGATCTAGGATCGGACTTTTGCATCTCTGCAAATCGTGCCAAAAATGTGGCATGCCTGGCGTCAGGTGGAGTCTCGAACGCTGGCAGACCTTGCGCTAGAGCTCTAGAGCGACACTAGCTGCGACGGCGCCATTTCTTTTAGTGGGGATTACCTTCTAAAACCCCGATGCTTATTTGAAATTTCTAGTGTACCTCGGTCTGGCTAAATTTACACAACGTTCCCTGGCTAGATTCACGGTGTGCCGAGCATGCACGTGCAGAATAATAACAACACTACCAAAATTTTGTAGTGAAGTGCACTCCCAGAATGAGCTTTACATTTGCAACCAGCTCAGCCATTGCGTTGCGTTTGAATTGTAAAAATAAATAGAAGATTATATCACATACAATTTGTGACGCGCGTCGTAGTGCGCGCAGTGATGCGAGTGGTGGTGGTGTAAGTGCAAGGTATTATTGATTGGGGTTAGCACTAATTTCTAGGAAAAAATGATATAGAACGGTTATTCCCCTATAGAGACCTTTGTCTAAGGGACGTGTAAAGTTTTCCAGTTCGCTTGTAAAATGTGCGGTTTGAACATAGGTATGCAATACGTTGATGCACAATCACGTATATAGGTACTCTATGGTACCGTAAATCTAGCCAGGGAATATAGTAGATTTGGTCAAACCGACGTGACTATACGACGTGTATTGACTATGTAGGAGCAAATCTTTTTTGTTTTCCTCCATCACGAGAAATCCCCTGCCATTGTGGGTGGTCAGATGCACTGCTGGCGATTGGGTTGGTTGAGAGAGAGTGTGCAGATTTTTGAACACATGGCACCCAGGGTAAGGTATGTAAGGTACCTCGATCTGCTTGTCTTTAGTTCCCCCATTACATCCTTCTAGCCCATCTTTTACTCTTTTACTGCGGAGCGGGGGAAATCCACCACACGGCTTGAGCGTGATTGGAACGGCAGTCCCAGGTGCCCACCGCGCCGACTCTATCCACCCCGCCGATATGCTTTCTGTACTTGGCGACGGCGCCCCTGACAATGCTGGAGAGATCGCGCATGGTGGTGTAGACCGGCGGCGAGCCCGGGCTGACGTTCAACTTGAACGAGCAAGTGCCGCAGTCCTCAAAGCTGACAAAGCCGTTAGCCTCGGTGTAGTTCCTAGTCGATGAGGTATTCCATGTCAGTTGGCAGCAACCTTGAATGCTCTATCTAGAGAGTGCGACTCACAGCAGGGTCTTTTTCTTATCCATGTCCCACTCGTGTTGGAACAAGTCGGCGACCTTGGCGCAGTCGTCGGCGAGAGCAGAGCTGCTGTCGGTAGCGCCCGTTCCGTAGTACGACCACGCCTCGCAGCCACCGCCACCGTCGGCGCTGATGGCAGCAATCATGCTGAGGGTAAAAGCGAGGGTAAACAGTGCTATGTTTAGGATCTGCATCGTGGCGATTGATATTCCGGACGTTTGTTGAATGGATTTGAAGGGTGAAGAGATTGCCGAGCTGGTGAGGTTGGAGATGATAAAGTAGGTAGGTAGATGAGTCCGTTAAAAAAGGCGCCTTAATTAAGGTACCTACTACTTGCGTGCAAAAAGCGTGGTCTGAACGCACCGCAACCGCAGCGCAAAGTTACGCTCCTTCCCTCAAGCCCGGTGGCATACTTTCCATTGCGGCCGAACGGTTCGTCTGAAGAAGCCCCCGCCGCCTCGACGCGAACCTGCTCCTCTCCAATGTGCTGCACAACACGACCGTACATCCAAAGATGAAGATGACAATGGAAGTCCAAGAGTCCAGGTCCTCTTCATTCCTGGGCTGTTGTGTGTTATCAAATAACAACTAGGACCGCCATATCTCAAACAAGACATGTGAAATTGGAATTGCCAGTGGCCATTCATTGACTCTCAAACTGTCAGTAGGTACCTATTCTCGAGGTAACTTAATTACCTACCTATGCATCTGTTTTTTTTTTTTTTTTTTTTTTTTTTTTTTTCCTTATTTTATAACTTTTTTTAGTAGAAAAACAAAAAAAAAAAAAAAAACCCTTTTATGAATTCATTCCAGTCCTGTCCCCCTTGTCCCTCATCGTGCTTGGGCACCGAGGGGCCGGTTCAGTGTGGGGTTGATATCCCCCCATTTACAAGGTCCCACCAATCGGCCCTGCTTCCGACGAGTTCCGCAGCAGCCAGCTGGACCCTCTAGGCCGTGCGCTCAGGTGGTTTTCGAGACACAGCCAATCCAAGGAGCATTCCCTCTGCCGTGTAACGTCAATAGACCGGCACCTTCCCAAAACCGGTATTTCTGAATCCGCCTTGGTCCTGCTTCGTTGTTGGATTTAAAAGGCCGCAAAACCCCGCTCCTCTCAACAAACCACGTCTGATCAAAACCGAATCCCACTGCTCTCAGAATCCACAACTCCTCTGTCGATCACTTTTCATCAAAACTTATCAACAACACATCAAGACAAGTCTCCAAGATGGCCGACCCCGAGCACGCTCTGCAAGTCGATGAAGACGACGCCACCGACGGCGATTCCTCCCTTGGCGAAGTAAGTTCTTTTGAGTCGCAATCGGCATTGCGCGATCACATCATCTAATTTTTGTGTGTTTTCACAAAACAGGATGCCGTGTCTTCGACTGCCAGCTTGACCAGTTCGATACTGCGATACCGGCAAGAAAATGGGAGGAAGTATCATTCTTTCAGAGATGGACGTAAGTTTGCCCTGTCCTACAAATCAGCAGTCGCGCACTCACTAATCACTATCTTTATTTTCTAATTCTAGAATATTTTTTCCCCTGTGACGAGTCCGAATCGGAACGCCTTGGTTCGTGTCATGCTTCCCATCGGTCTGATCCCCAAAGTCCCCTGGTAACGCGATGCTAACATTTTGCCCTCCTTTCTGCAGACCTCCAACATCACATCTTTGACTTGACATTTGACGGAAAGCTTGGCCTTGCACCGCCCAACGAGCCGCAGGACAAGCCGATCCGCGTGCTCGATTTGGGCACCGGAACTGGCATATGGGCAATGGATTACGGCGACGAGCATCCCAACGCCACGATAGTCGGCATTGATCTCGCCCCAACCCAGCCGCAATTGTAATTATTCCCCACAGGTTCACAAGAACCTCCTGTCTGACTTTTTTTATTTTATTCTTTTTTCGCTAATCAACCCCGTTCCCAGCGTCCCCCCGAACGTCTCATTCCAAATCGACGATTTCGAAGATGAGTGGACGTACTCGCAGCCCTTCGACTACATCCACAGCCGCATGAACAACAGCAGCGTTGTTGATTGGAAACGATACGTCCGGCAGGCATTCGAAAACCTCGTGCCCGGCGGATACCTCGAGCTTCAAGAGTTCACCCTTCCCCTTTCCGACGACGGCACCCTCACTCCCGAGACGGCGCTGTACAGGTGCATGAGTCTTCTCAAAGAGGCTGCAGCGATTGCCAACCACGCCTTTGTGGAGCTCGACGAGCTCAAGAACATCATGACCGAGGCGGGCTTCGAGGACGTTGTCGAAGTCAAGTACAAGTGGCCGTCCAACTCCTGGCCCAAAGATGCCAAGCACAAGGAGATTGGAATCTGGAACAACGAGAACATCACGACGGGCCTGCAGGGGTTCCTGATGGCTGCTCTGACGAGGGCCTTGGGGTGGAAGAAGGAGGAGGTGGACGTGTTGGCCGCTCAGGCCAGGAAGGATGTGAACGACAGGACGATCCACGCCTATTGGCCCGTCATCGCCGTGTACGGCCGGAAACCACTGAATTAGGATGGCTCTGTGTGACGAGTCCCATTTGATTTTTGGAATCTCAAACCGGCCTTTTTTTTTTTTGGGGCATTATATATATAATCTTGTTTTCTTCCTTGGAGATGACGTTCTTTCTTGGTTTAAACGAGTTCGATCCGTAGCTGTAGTACCAGATATCAGATACCTACTTCAACCTCAGCCAAATGCAAAGACCTTTGATACCTACCTGACCTGGATTTGCCATGTAAAACCGGCAAAGAATAGATTTGGTCCGTCGATTGCTTAGCCTGGGCGTTTGTTTTCTAGATAGGTAGGTAGGTAAGGTAGTTGCATGAATCATTGGCCAAAAGTCTTCCCTCCCTCTATTATTGTCCGAGAGAAACACAAAAGAATTGCATTATCCCTGCCTATTTAATATGTGTTGGTCGTCAATGATAAATAGGTATTCAGTTCGAGTAATAGGATTAGGATCATGGTACATACTTCTGACCCCCGATAACTCACATTTCCGTCCCCCCTATAAAACTTGCTTTCTGGTGCCAGTAAGCACTCAAGTGTCCTGCCGCAGCCACACATAACATAGCTACCTAGCTACCTCACCTTACCTAGGTACCTAGGTAATGCACGTTGGTTGCCAGTGCATTCCATCCCCGCACATGAATAGGTAGGTACCTTAGGTAAGGTGGATATCACGCCAACGTCTTACACATGATTACCTACCTACCTACATAGCCGTCAAGCGACTCCGGTTGGGGGGAACCCCCCCCCCCCCCTTTTAGCCAATCTAAACTGCAGATGGCACTGGCAACCTCCGACTCCGTCCCGTCCCGCATCTCATAATACTACCGTGGTGGGTGACATTCGGGGGTTCAAATCTAAAAAAAAATAAAAGAATGGTTAATTCATTTCCCGGCCACCGGTCTGACGGGGTTGATTTTAAGAGAAAGAAGCATTTTCCGGCATCTTGGCTTTTTTTTTTCGGCGGGGCGGAAGGGATCATCGCTAAGATGCCCGATACCCAGGCTGCAGATCATACATAACGTCCGGTACTAGGTACCTAGGTAGGTAGGTATGTAGGATTTTATCCAAGTTTATTGTGCAGTAAATACCGAGGTGCGGAGGTACATACCTCTGAGCAAGAGAGGGGGAGGCCAGAGTTCCCCAAAGGCTGTCTCGCACACATGCATACACGGAAAGTGTCCGCTCCAGGTTCGGCGTTGAAATCGGACATTGGGGTGAGGGGGGGGTTTAATTACTACCTTACTCACCTAGCTAAGACAGTTTCATTTCATGAATCCGGGAGGATATATATATATTTATACTAAGCCTAGTACCCCTCCTGAAAATGCTGCTTTTAATAAGTGGGTAGGTTTCTGAACCGCGAGACACACCTTTTTTTTTTTCTTCCCCAAGTTTCGTCTTCTTACCTAGGTATCTAGGTAGGTAGGCAAACCTTGAGCTCTGACGATGCGTCCCTCATCGGAGTTCTTCAATATCCGCAACAATAACATCCTCCGACTTCTTCCCCTCTTCCTCGCCCTCCCACTCCCCTCCGAGTCCTCTTCCACCCCTTTCCCCTTCGAAATCAACGTCCTCTCTCCTCAATCACCGCAAGTCCTTTCGTTTCCTTCCGTCCAGTTTCCAAGGTCCCGGAATCCATCGGAATCCAAATGTCGCGCCTGGCCCAATACCCCCTCCTGGCCTTCCGATGCAGACTGGGCGCAACTGAATGCCACCCTCGACGGCGCCTTGCTCCGCCCTTTGCCCGCCGCAGCGGCCTGCTACCCCGGGAACCCGCAGCAAAACTCGACGCAGTGTAACTTCTTGACGTCCGGACAGGCAGGTCAGACGCACTACTGGCTGGATAACCCCGTCGAAACCCTGACGACCTGGCCCGCGGGGTCGGGATGCCTGCTGAGCAGCAACGTCACCGCCGGCAGAAATTGCGAAAGAGGCGGATGGCCCGAGTACGTGGTCAACGTCAGCAGCGTGAAGCACATACAGGCCGCGGTGAATTTTGCAAGGAATAAAGGGGTCAGGCTCGTTGTAAAGTATGTCCAGTACTTGCCCTCCGATTTCTCTTTAACATGTGGGAGTTGTGTATTTTTTTTTTGTTTTACTGATTGCGAAAATTGGCTTGCTGACTGAGAAAAAAAAATTCCAGAAACACCGGCCACGACTTTGGAGGAAGATCGATGGGCGCTGGCTCGCTGAGCATTTGGACCCACAACCTCAAGGATATTGAATTTCTCCCAAACTATACCGTCCGGAAGGGCAACAACAAGTACGAAGGCCCCGCGGTAAAAGTGGGAGCCGGCGTGGAAAACTGGGAGATGTTCAACCACATGGCGAGGAACAATATCACCGTTGCCGCCGCCGGAGGACCAACGGTCGGGCTGGTCGGCGGGTGGGTTGCGACCGGGGGCCACGGATCTCTGACATCCAAGTACGGCTTGGGTTCGGACCAGGTTCTCGAGGTCAGCGTCGTGACTGCCGATGGCAAGTTTTTGACCGTTGGGCCTGATACCCCTGAGCCTGATTCGGATTTGTGGTGGGCGCTTCGAGGAGGAGGCGGGAGTAAGTTCAGCCCCTGTTACGCAACGGAAAACAACATAATGATTACCTAGGTATAGGTATGCAACTTTTCTAGCACCACCCGCTAACCTCACCAAGGCACATTCGGCATCATCACCTCGGTCATCTTCAAAGCCTACCCGCCAATCACCACCATCTCGGTCAGCCTCAACTTTGGCCTCACCGGGTTCCCAACCAACAACACCAACAACACCTACCCGCTCCCTTTTCCCCGTAGGGTTCCGGGCACTCAGGCGCCTCCAAACAGCAACTTCATCACCTCCCCGCAGGCGTTCTGGGAGGGCGTGGCGCTGTCCTACCGCTACTGCACCCGAATCCAGGCGGCGGGCGGCTACTGCTTCAGCTACATCCACCCGCTCGGCAACTCGTCCTTCGCCTTCACCTCGGCCCAGTCCATGCCCAACATCTCGGCAGCCTCGGCGGCTTCCCTGCTCTCCCCCTTGTACGCGCAGCTAAACTCGCTAGGCGTGCCCGTCGCCCTCCCGAACTTGACCGAAAGCTCCGCAACCCTCTACGCGGGCAACGGCCGTCGCACCGGCTCGGCGAGCCCCGCAAACACGCGGTACCGCTCCCGGCTTTACCCCAGGCGCAACTGGGAGGACGACGCGCTGTACAACAAGACCTTTGCGGCCGTGCGCGCGGGCGTCGAGGAAGGGGGTCTGACCTTCCACGGGATAGCCTACACCCCGACGGAGCAGATCGCCGGCTGGCCTGGGGCGAACAGCGCGGTTAACCCCGCGTGGAGGGACGCTGTCCTGCACGGCGCAATGATGGAGGAGGTGCCCGCGGGCATCACCGCGGAGGAAGCCAGGAGGAGGGACGAGCACGCGCACAAGTACGCCGACGCCATCAAGGAGCTGACTCTCGGCGCCGGGTCGTACATGAACGAGGGAGACCCAACCGAGGGGGACTGGCAGTGGTCGTTTTACGGACACCACTACCGGAGGCTGTTGGGGATCAAGAGGCGGAGAGATCCCTGGGGCGTGTTTTGGGCCCGCACGACGGTGGGGAGCGAGGGGTGGGAGGTGGTCACGGAGGATGGGTACCCGGCCGGTCAGAATGGGAGGTTGTGTAGGGTTGAGGCCACAGACTAGATAGGGCCATTGCCTAGTAACTGTTCTCTAGCTGCCCGGGGTTTTGGAGCTGACTACCTAGGTACAGTACCTAGAAATGGATATCCTGCTTCCCGTTTGGTAAGCAAGTGATTCTTCAGACACTGTGCTCGATGCAAAGTGTTTGATGAAAGTTTGTGATGACGGCCGTTTTGTCATTTTTTTTTGAACACCTTCCCCCCCCCCCCCAAAATAAAAAGAGAGAACTGTAAATTCTCAGGAAGCGGGCATCCTCTACCATATCTGATGCGTAATGCGAGATGGCACTGAGGTTTACCAACAGCCTCGCAGCAACCTGATGAGTTCGATATCCCCTACGCCAATCGCTAGCTGAAGAGGCGTGTTCCCCTGATACTCTTTTGAAACGTCAACCTTGTTGCTTCCTACCAAGCACTCCACGATTGGCACGAGTCCTCTTTCTATAGCGAGAACCAAGGCCGTCGGCCCATGCAGTCTGGCTCTATTCCCATCCACCCTGCGATCACTCAGCAGAAGTCTGACAATCCTGAGCCTCCCGTACAGAGCGGCGAGGTGAAGATAGGTGTATCCATTAGCGTCTTCAAAATTGAGATCCACCGCCACCTCGGTGCGAAGGAATTCTCGAACAATGTCTTCGCTGCCCTGAATTACGGCCCGACCCAATGATCTGTGAACGACTTCGAGGAATTCAATTTCTAGTAGCTCTTGTTGCGCCACCGAGTCTAGAAAGCTGGTTGATCCGGGCCCCGAAGTGTTGTAAGTGAGTAAGGTGCGAACCAAGTCGGGGTTCTTCGTCTTGACTGCAAACCACAAAAGCGTGGTTTCGCAACTGCTTTCCCCTTTCCATTCATTGATGTTCCAGTAAATGTTGGCAAGTTTCGTGTTCAGCAAGAGGTTGATGACTTGATTGTGGTGCCTCAAGCTAGCCCTGAAGATCATAGCCAGGACCGCATTGGTTTCCGACTCCAGCATCCACTCGGGGCGCAACAGCAAGCGGACAGTCTCTTCGTGGCCATTCGAAACTGCGAAAGACAATGGGGTCACCCCATAGATGTCAGGGGCATTCTGAGCTTGCGCTCCTGCCAGCAGCAGGGCGACCACGTCGTGGTGGCCGTTCTCGGCCGCGCGTGACAGCGGCGTTTGGCCGAACTCGTCAGGAATGTCCATCGCGCTCGTGTGCTGCCGTAGAAGCATGCCAACTACGTAAGCATCGTCTTGATCTGCAGCGTGCCAAAGAAGCGAACGGCCAAGGCCGTAGATTTCATCCCCGTAGGTCCTTTTCTTGGCGAGCAGGACCTTGATGATGACCTCGCACTCGTCTATCAGGGCCTCCAGAAGGAGTTCTTTGGTGCTTCCTAAAGATGAATCGTCGCCCAGGTCAATCATGAACCCTACCGCCTCTTCGTGACTATGCTTTGCGGCGGCCCAGAGGACAGCCTTCAGGTTGGCGATTGCCCCTTCGGGGCTCAGGAGAGCTTTGATGATGGCAATATGACCTCCTTCGGCAGCTACTAGGAGAAGGTTGTGTCGTGAAGCGGCGTCGATGTTGGCTGCAACTCGCTTGTTCTCCAACAATATGACCACAGCAGCCTCATCCCCGGACCGAACTGCCTGGGAAAGCGCACCCCAAACATCGGCTTTCTTGTCAACAAGGTCGCCCAGGACGTCTGGGAGGTACTGTGCGGCCAGCAACAGCCGCGGTGTGATATGGCGCTCACGCTTCCGTACGCCAACTCCTTGGGCAAGCAGCCAGCGAACTAGAGGTCCATGCCGATTGGTGATGGCCCACGCGAGTGGCGTCCAGTCACTAGTATCCAGGTCTTTTTCATGGTGCCAGAACTGGAGAATCGTGTAGATTGTTTCAAGATTACTGTTCTTGTGCCCGGAACTTCCTGCCGGAGCCGCTGGCAACCGATGTGTCAGATTGCCGTCGACTAACGAGGTGATGAGCTCATCAAACCATCCTCTCCCCCTCTCCTTCATCGCGTCCTGGATGTTTACCCTCGTCGCCGCATTGCCTGGCAGGAGATGCTCTATTTTCCTGAGACGAGCGTCGAGCCGTGCGTATCTCTTCATCTCGTTGCTCTTGTTCTGCCTCAGCCGCTCAATGGCGTTCATTCGGTCCTTGATCACGCGCTCTAGAGATTCTATGGCCCAAGAGCACTGGGTCTTTTGTTCAAGTAAATCTGCCCTCTCCTCACGAAGGGACAGTTCGGTAGTCATGACCAACACCAAATCGACTTGCGACTGCATCGAAGCTAGTTTCTCGCTGACGTTGATTGTCGTTTCTGGAGGTTCGCAGAGCTGCGCGAGCGAAACAACAAAGGCTGGCTGGCTACTACCGGGGTCTCGCTGTATGATTCCTACCGATGCCGAAAGGTGCGTCATTCCATTGGATGCCTTGGTGTGCCCAAAGGCCGATTTCGGGAGGCCAAACTGATGACTCGCGAGCTCTTCCAGCGGCGTTTGCGGATCCGACACCATCAGATGGCATGTAACGGAAGGGCGGTCTTTCTCCGGTTCTGCTGCAGAGTCAATGACCAGGACGAAGTCGAGGGAAGCCGTATCGCGGTCGCTCTTCTGAGAGAGTCGGACCCATGTCCGTTCGGTGATAGCAATGTCGGGATCCCGACGTGTTCTGACCATGTTGTTTTCAAGACGTTTTTTGGGGCAAGCTTCGGCAACTTTGAGGCCTGTCCCAGCCACCTTGAGACGGATCCAATTGCGTCTATCATTCTCCGATGCCGAAGAGCCTAGGTCTCGAAGTAATTGAATGTGAATTGGCCGGGCTCCGCCGTTTTCCGAGCCGACGGGCTTCGAAAACAAGCCCGGGGTCTTCCCCTGAGGCCTGATAAAAAAGCTCCCGGATCGGTCAAGCTCCAGCGGCACGCCAACGACCATGGAAGGGTCGTCCTCTGGCCCGCAGCTCAGGAGTCCATATACTGAGTCATCCTCCGGGTCAGGCTTATGCGTGACCGTGCTAATGTAAACATAGCCGCTTTCGATGGAGAATTTGTTTGACGGCGTGTTGTGAAATCCTCGTGACACAATATTCCCGCAGTTCTTGAAGGCGCCCGGTCCCTCGGCAAACGCACCAGCAGACAGCGTGGTCTTCGTCAAGTTGTCGTTGACGTTGTTAGGCGGTATGTCGGCAGGTTCCAGGTCCCAGGAAAAGATGGAATCATCTCGGACGTGATACATGATTTCTCGTTGCAGTTTGCTGAATGCGTGGTCATCACCGTACAGAATGGGAAGCGAGACGCCAAAGATGCCGAGAAGGCAGTATGCAAGGTCCTCCTTCCTCTTGGTCGACCTCATAGATGCCCACGACATACGCTGGGCCACGCTCGCGTTCAGGAACTCGCCATCGCCAAAGAGAAACTCCTCGGGGATGCCGGTTATCTCCTCAATCTCCGGAGCAAGGTCAGCGCGAGAGCCGAGCGGTCTCCAGTCGGACGAGTAAAAGTCCAAGGCACCTATTTACCACACAGTCAATTAAAGAACCAGGGGCGAAGGGGGTGGTTTAATCCACTACTAATAACAGACAAAAGAAATCATGTGCTCACCTGGCGCAATGAGCTCTTGCAGAGTCCACCCTCGCCGGAACCAACGGCTCTGCGGGAGCATATCTTCTGATCTGACATCGGAGAGGTAAACGTAGCACACAGCGGCACGTCGGTACCACTTGAACATGGAGTTGATAGCTTCGCTCAGTTCAATTTGGTCGGTCTTGTCGATGCAGCAGGTGTCAATCCAAATGTAGCCGAAGCCGTCTTGGAGGGCCTGGCGGCAGCATCCATCCAGTTTGGAGAAGCCCGATTTCTTTGCTTTGGCTTTTTCGAGGTCGGTGAGATCTTGAAGAGTCAGCTCTTCCGCGTCGTCGCCCCACGTGTGCGACAGTATGGCGTAAGCGGGCGCATCTTCGAAATCGAAAGAAGCAAGCGACTTTGTCTCAACCTCGATGAGCCGCATACTTGCTGTCAGGTCCAGTGTCGGCGCTTGGGCTCCGTTGCTGATGGGGAAACACTGTGACACCTGATTGCCTTGCGGGCCGGTGAGGGGAAAACAGCCCCGGCACCACTCAGCTGAGTGAGCTGGCGGCAGCGGACGCGAGTATGCGAAGCGCTTTTGCCGCAGCGGCATTTTGATTCGTTCGACGTCGCAGACCATGGCCGCCGCCAAGACTGACAATATGCAGCAACAAGTACAAAATATCTGGTATAACATCAGACAGAACGATTTCAGTAAGGGAAAACTGTAAATACTTGCCTGTTCCAGCGAAGGGAGGGAGGGGGGGGGGGAGGTGTGTGCGCGTGTCTGAGGGAATTCCGAGAAGATTGATTTGAGATCAATCACAGTTGGAAATGATCATATCCATGTGTAGACCAGAGGGACCTGGTCTGGTCATTTGTCCCGTGAGCAAGTAATGCATCCCATTCACGTTGAGCATGTTGATAATCCACTTTTAATGTCGCCCTGGAGTGATGGGCTTTTGTGTTGCATGAGCTTGTTAGAGCTATTTGTTCGGATCTGTCGTTCGTGTAACGCTGAATACAGTGGACCAAGTCCGAGCCCGACCGACGAGCCCACGGCAACATTCGTCTGAGAGCCCGTGTATAAGATGTATGGGTTTGGACGAGCGAAAATTGCCGTTGCGAGCAGAGCAGCATCATACAGGCTCTTTGCTAGGTATCTTAGGACCTACCTAGTCAAGCCAGCTTCAACATGACATCCCTCATCACCTCCTGTGTTCCATCCACCTTCTCCCCGTCCCTCTTTGGGGCCAGCATCCTCTCTCTCTCCGCCTCGCCCGTCGTCAACGCATCTGCCTACGTGCCAGGCGAGTACAGATTCACTCAGCCTACCGTAAACCTCACCGACGCAACCTACTGCAACGTCACGGTCACCTACACCCATCCCGGTCAGAATGACAGCATCATCGTCGAGGCATGGCTCCCTATCGAGTCCCCATCCTGGAACGGCCGCTTGCAGGCAGTGGGCGGCGCTGGATGGCAAGCCGGGAGAATCTCTCCAGGATCATACATAGCCATGCAGGGAGCCATAGCTGACGGCTATGCAACCATAACGACTGATGCGGGGCTCGGGAACGCGGTTGAAGCGTCTCCCTGGGCGTTGCTCTCCCCGGGAAACGTCGACTTGTATGCTTTGCAGAACCTTGCCTCGGTCTCGCTGGAAGATGAGGCCATCATTGGCAAGTCCCTCATCGAAAACTTTTATGGACGGAAGCCCGCCTATTCGTATTGGAACGGGTGCTCACAGGGTGGCCGGCAGGGAATCATGCTCGCCCAGAGGTATCCGGACGCCTATGATGGGATTGCTGCGGGAGCGCCGGGAATTTACTGGAGCAAGTTAATCCCCAGTATCCAGTGGCCTCAGCAGGTCATGAATATGCTGGGGAGTTATCCCGACCCTTGCGAATTCGACGCCATCTCAGCTGCTGCCCTCGCGGCGTGTGATGGGTTGGATGGTCTCGTGGATGGCATCGTTTCCGACATTAAAGCGTGCCTTGCTAGCTTTAACCCTTTCGCGTTGGTGGGACAGTCAGGTCTCAACTGCTCTGATTCGGGCACCCGCATCAGCCAAACCGCTGCCGCCGTTGCCAACGCTACTTGGCACGGAATCGAGACGGCCAAAGGGAAACCAGTGTTGCCTGGCATCAGTCCCAGCGCCGATGTGGCCGGCAGCGTGGCGGTAACAAACTGCAGCTCGGGGGTTTGTGTTGGCGAGCCCACTCTTATCGGGGTCCAATGGCTGCAACTCTTTCTGGCTATGGACCCCGAGTTCAACGTCGGGAACTTGACACATCAAGAGTTTGACCGTCTCATTCGCTTGGGTACACAGCTTTATCAGTCAATCATCGACACGGACGATCCGGATTTGTCTGCATTTCGGGATGCCGGGGGGAAGATGGTCAGCTACCATGGACTTGTAGGTCTCCTACCTTACTAGATGAAATGAACTCCAGCATCATCTTTGACTCGAGACAGTGCACTGACCAAGAGAAAAGGACGACAGCATGCTCCCCCCCGGAGGCACGGAGCAGTATTTCGATGCCGTAGCAAGTCTACTCCCGGATGCGAAGGACTTTTACCGACACTTCAGCATTCCGGGGTTCGCGCATTGCCATGGAGGAAGGAGCGGGTCCCCGAGTGGTCTTTTCGCACAGTTGCGGACCTGGGTAGAGAACGGGACCTCGCCAGAAGAAACTCCTGTCGAGGTCGCAGTTTTAACAGGAGAGCTGCAGCATCGTATCTTATGTCCTTACCCAGAGGTGGCCCGGCTGAACGAGTCGTGTGCAGACGCCGTCGAAAGAGCGTGTTGGTTCTGCGATAGGAGCTAATGTGGCTGAGAGATTCCCGCCAAAAGCAGATAAGCAGCGACCTCGGACAGGAGAATAAAGACGGGCGGCTTCATTCAACCACCTGCCCTAACACTGTCTTGGCCAACATGGGGCAAACCAAATTTTCTGGGACGTCTTGTTTGCGGGAATAGTTGGGGTAGACAAGCAGATTGATCAGACTCGTATTATTAAAATTTTGAACAAAGCTATTATAGGTGAAACCTTGTGTAAAATATTCCTGCGACTTCGTATGTCTCCTTCCCCCCTGTATCCCCCCCGGCCTTCCCCCCTTCAAATCCGGGATTCTGTGTCCGAATCAACATCAGTTCCTCCTCCGCGTCATCACGATAACCTTGTTCAGCCCCAGTAATCCCCTTACTCCTCATCTCCGATGCGGATTCTTCCCTCGACATTTCCCAAGCCATGAGACCACCAACCACCAAGGTCAACATTGGTCTCGGGCATAGCACGATGGCTGACGAGAAGCCAGAAACCAAAGACAGTCTTCGCCAAAAGATCCAATACGGCATAGGCCATGATCTCAGTATCAACACTCATCCGGTGGGCGCCCTCAGCGATGCCCCAGACACTGCAAATCACAGGATTAGTTTCTTTCCAGACGCAAACCATCCTCTTGGTCCAAATACTCACATAGGATAGACAGTCCACACTGCAAGCGTAAATAGTGCCAGGGAGCCGAACAGCCTGGTCACCTTGACGCCCTTTGCCCTCACCATCGTCGTTCCGTGAACGGCAACGTGCCAGATCACAAAGATGTACGAGATGCACCCAATGACGTACCACCCCCAGTGTTGGGCAGTCTTGTTATCGCCATAGGCTGCAAACATGGCGCTCAGGACCATGATAACATCGGCGATGACGGCCATGAGTGTGTGAGCACCGTCAACGCCAGCCAGGAAGCAAAGATCCAATAGCAGCAGCGGTGTCGTTAATGCCCAGTCAACGTACCGAGCCCAGTAGATCTGGCGGCACTCGGTGTACGGGATATCCGGGACGTGCTCGTGCTTGTCCTTGGCGGCCGCGCAGGCAAAGGAAGATGCCTGTCCCGAGGCCATGGCGAAGTAGCTAAGAGAAGCAATGATGGTAGTGAGCGTAGTGATGACGTGGAAGAGACGTTTAGTAGTCGGCACGTTCCATGAGAGCAGGGAGAAAGTCGCCGAGGAGATAACCATGAGGGCAAAGACGACCCAAAGGGTGCGCTGCCCTGCTGCGGTTGATTCCTGATAATGGGGTGGTGTTGCTGGCATTGATGTTAGACAGATTCATGAGGGTGTATAAAATGGGGACAAAAAAGAAAAACATACGGATCACCGTTGGGATCGGGCCCGGCGTAGAGGTAGGCTTCAACATCTCGACTACTTGGTCCGGAGAGATCATCATCTTGAATTGGAATCTAGGCTGTCCTAATTACAGCAGAAAAGGAATGAAGAGGTGAGAATGAGAAATTCAGATCCAGATAAAGGCCAAACGGCTTTGATCTTAAGCAATTCAAAAACATCTTTCGCCTCCAAAGGTTGTCACCTGGAGGGGAAACGCGCAAGCATTCTGCAAGTTTCCATGTAAGAGCGACGTCATTGGTTTTTGTTTGGTGGTCAATGTGCGCTGATATACGCCCGGGATTCCCCAACACAAACGGGATTAACGTCACACGGACTCTGGGTGCGAAAACATCTTCACCGGTTTCTGCAAGGGGGTATAGGTTTCTTGCCATTCCTCTAGCAAGTAAAAGCCAGTTGTTTTGTGACCAAAACAAGGTGTTTTGCCGTCTGTAAGCGTGGGGATCGAATGGTTTGACGAGCTCAACAAGTTCTGGAATTGCGGGCAATTGCGGGGTAAATCGTTCGCTTTGGAGCGATCGACAACGCCAAGGAACTTCCAAGCTTAATCAGTTGCGTGAAGAAGAGGAGCGTTGTTTCCATGATAAACCAGGACTGGGAACAATTTTGATGAAGCTCTTGGATAATAAGCAAGAGCTAATTACTAGATAGTAGTGTAACTGAACACGGAGAAATGCATATTTCGCTACCCATGCTAGATCGTCGATGGCTGCCAAGATGAAGCGGAAGCCGTGCCAGAAGCTGTGGGCTGATTCGAGATGGCTCTGACCAACACACAAAAGCTGATTGGTTGAACCGAACACCGCCCAAACGCAAACCAGCCCCACTGCGATCCACCAGCCCCTCGTGAAATTGTCCACCGGACTTCTGATTGGCCAGACTTGCTTAATCGGGGCTGTCGGCCACCCCACTACGTCATGCCTCCCGCAGTCTTGCAGCTTTGATCCCCGTCGAAAACGGCACCACTGAGCACTAGAGTGGTCCCGTGGTGTGCCTGCCTGGTCGAACAAAGGGGTGGCATGGATGGGCAGAGTGGCAGACAACACGGACCCGCAGCGCTGACGTTTGTTAAGAATGGGGCAAGTTTCTGTCCAACTGCCCAATTTGCCAGAAACAAAACAACATTCCAGAACACCAAACAGATCGTCCCACTCCATCTTTGATATCGACATCCAAACCTTGGCTTCCTTCGAAATGGCAACCACAATGAACTGTCCCGTCGTTGGCACGACCAACTCGACTCTCCCGCCGTCCCACCCAGACATTGACCTCAACCAGCCCGGCCAAACCTGCCCCGTCGTCGGCGCCACGACAGACCACCACCACAACCTCCACAAGCACCCTCAAGTTCCTCACCCCGACCCCACTCCTGGCCACAACTTTGACGATGCCGGTGCTTGCCCCGCCCTCAAGAACAGAATTGTCAATGAGCCCAAGAGCAAGCAGATGGACGACGAGGTTTGCCCCGTCGTGGGCACCGCAACGACCGTTCTCCCGCCCGACCATCCGTCGACCGAGGGCAAGGCCGACGATGCAGTGTGCCCGGTGACCAAGGCAAGAGTCGATCATCACAAGGGCAAGCTTCACGGACACCCCGACGTCAGCCACGCCGCCTCGGGGGCAGTTTGCCCTGTTGCTGGCGTCAAGGCCGACAAATAATTAAAACAGAAAACAAACGAGAGAGCATTTGTGTGTTTTTGTGGTGGGAAATATCGCCCTACTCTGCAGGGCATAGAGAACTTTTCAGAAGCTACTAATGCTTTGACATTGGTCATTCATTCTCCCTAACCAAGCAAGATGCTGTTTGCTTTGTCAAATGTAAACGTCGCTCTCTGGTATAATCCAGATATGGTATCAACCAAATGTATTGGAAGAAGCGGGCAGTCCCCAGTAACGTGTACCACACTGCCTCTCAATTTAATTTCCATAACTTTGGGTTTAACGACTTGATTGGTTTCCATACTACGCTCTACACTAATTGCAAACCATGATTATATCGCAATTTTACGTGTTAGTTGATTCTCATAGTCTACAGCTCATGTATTTGGGATATGTGTGTATGTGTGGGTGTGAGTGTGATGTCACGGGCCAGCATTCTAATTCAATACAATATGTTATCAACTCATCTACAAATTCCACAATCATTCGCTATTGACAGCTAATGTATAGTTTCCAGTGATATTACTCTTCTAATAGGTCAACGTGTCCATACAACGAATGGGGTCACCTCGTCGTTACAAATAGTCGCAAATTTGACGCCCAAAGTTCTCTACCTAGCCTACATGGTACATATCCCCAGTTGTTTATGCCTTCTCCCTTTTTTTTTTTTTTTTTTTTTTTTTAAAAAAAAAAAATAAGCCCCCATAACATCGGGGAAGCAAATATAGACTTAGCTGACCTCAGCCAATCTTCTGGTATCTCGCAAAGCCTTTCTGGTAAATTGTCAAAGAGTCCGGTTTGGGGGTTGACTTGGAATCATTAAAGGGCTTAATCCCGAGCTACCGTTGAGTACATACAAAACATTGTATACGATACGAAAACGGTAAAAAAAAAAGGGGGGGGGGGGTTGAAGGGACACTCGAAGCACGAAGACGAAGATCACTGGAAAAAAGTGATGTGATAATAATGATCTATTGAGAGGGAGGGGACTGCTGATGGGCTCGCAAGGAGAAATTTAACGCCTGACTGTAGTTACACATGAAGCATACGATGATGAGGCGCATTTATGACTCACCCCTTACCCTACCACCTACCGGCTGAGTCGGTAACAAGGTGGTAGGTAATGAACAACCTCGTCCCAGATGATAGTCACCCAGGGCAGTCAAATGGTTCATCAACTCACTGGTTTTCATTTTCCATCAGTCTAATGTTCCGCTGATCCAGTCTCGCTCCCGTTATCCGCGTTATCTCTATTGCTTTGAAAACCACGAAATTCATTCGAGGCTTCACCGCAACCTCGTAGGGCTGACACGATGTTTGCCACACGTATGACATCTGTAAGTTGTGTCAAAGTCAGCCCTGATATCTCCTCCATGCCAAAACGAGCAAAAAGGATTCATTTACTCTGAATAGTCAAATTCTCACGTCAATGCAGTGTACCTGTTGCCGTCTTAATTATCGAAAGCAATACCAACACCCACACCAAACTCCCACGCCAAGCACGATTCACCTCGTGACGGAAAATACTCAACAGTTACCGTATTAGCTACTCGGCAAGGACAAGACATCGGTGTCCACGAGGGCCCACGACGCGCAAACGCAGCGCGTGAGTCCGCTTTGGGAGTAGTCAGATCAACTATTCTCTTGTAAAGTGGGCTCGATGCACTCAGGCGCTGGCGAGAGGTACCACTCGGGCGTTTTGCCTCAGGACCAACAACCCCCCCTGGTCTCGCTAATCTCCCATCCGGCGCTTTTGTGCAGATGATCGATTACAGGGTCGATGTGGACATCTCACCTGCAAAAATGCATAAAGAATGCATTGGGCCAACGTGCTGCCCTCAAACCGGCCGAGTGCCGTTTCGACATTTCTTTTCCGAGGTGCGCAGATCTTACGCGCGCCGCTCACTCCACGATTGAAACAAGCAGAGCAAAAGGTTGTTGGCGCATCTTGCGAGTGCTGATTCGCCGAGCTCACCCACCCCACACCGCTGGCTGCTGGAAGAGGCCTGTCCCAAACGGGCGGATGACCCTAATTTTAGTGCCTCGAAACATGTTTGGTGACGGGGCGCCGCGGTTGACTGCCGGCCGGCCAGGGCAAGGAAGGCCGCACGGGAAGTAGGAGACAAAAAAAAAAAAAAATGCAGTTCATCCACACACACATGATAATGACGGGTGATGATGATTAGTGGTCGGGAGGTCAACAGGTAATAAGACCTGACGACCACCTCCCTGAATTCTGGTCGGTCGCCATTCATTTTGACCAACCATTCCGGCAATAAGGCAGGCCTTCTTTTTTTCTTTTTTTCTTCTTTTTCTTCTTCTTTGTTTTCCGCTTCGCATCAAACCCCTCTCTAGACCCTTAATCTGCAAGTGGTCAGTTCGGGAACAAAGGTCCCCTTATCGTTCACCACGTCGCTGATCAACACAAAGTGATCGTCGGCATTACATCATTTTCGTGTTACCCCCAAACCACCACACCACCACCACCACCACCAACACCAATATACACACAACCCCCACATTAGGTATTCATTTCAACCCTGATTAAAGATATTCAAAAATGCCTTCCTTCGGAACTCATCGTTCTTCGAACCGTCAACTCCGCGTTCCCGAACGTTTACGCTCCCATCCAAAAAATTACGACTCTTCTTCGTCCTCCTCAGCCATGGAAGATATAATTTACAACGCTCCGTCTCAAAATGACTACTCCCAGGGTCCCTCATCGGCCTTGACCCTCGCCCCGTCGGATCATCACGGCTCGCTCATGCTCGACTACTTTGACCTGCCCTCTCCGCCGAGCACGCCCATGGACCCGACCCACTTCTCTTCTCTCAACGGGTCTCTTGGGTTTGGCGGCAGCGGCGGCCCGCCCAGCCCCGGTCTTTCCACCTCGTCCATCTCGACCTCGTCCACCACCTCGTCCGGCCCCCCGAACCACTGGCCCACGGCCTCCCAGCGGATCAGCCGCCTCCCCATCCGACCGGGATCCCGCTCGGGCTCATCCCACTCGAGGAGCAGCTCCACGTCCTCGGCGGGGTCTTCGGCGCTGCTGGAGGCCGGGATGGAAGGGCTGAGCGTCAGCGACTCGGCCGTCACGCCCGTGATCCAGCGCGCGAGGAGGACGCCGTACTACCCTCCCAACTCGTCGCGCAACCGGGACGCCGAGAGGGGCAGGGTCTTTATGAACCGGGGACCGCATTACGTGCCCAACTGGACGCCGATGGGCAGCCTTCCCAGGCACGTGCAGCTGCAGATCGAGGAGAGGATGGTGAGGTTCACTGCTATCTGAGGCAAGGGGGCGATAATGAGGGTTTTTTTTTTTTTTTTTCTTTTTCTCCTTCTGGGTTGAGGTTTACACCGGGCATTGGGGGAATGAATGGATGAGTGTTTGGGAATGGGGGAAATAGGCAAACTGTGATTTGATGATACC
Organism: Cladorrhinum samala; assembly: GCA_033576145.1. Lineage (NCBI taxonomy): Eukaryota > Fungi > Ascomycota > Sordariomycetes > Sordariales > Podosporaceae > Cladorrhinum > Cladorrhinum samala. The sequence continues at coordinate 265,993 of MU864934.1, read as the reverse complement.
TTAAAGTTGGATGGGGGAAAAATGTGCATTGCGGTTTTTTTTTTTTTGGGACGGGGTTTGGGTGGATTTTTTTTTCTTAACAAGACAATGGGATGCTCTCTAGATGATGGGAGAATTTTGGCATTAGAAGATGGGATTTGGGCTTTGGGACTGAGAAGGATTCAGGAGTTTTACAGGGCATTTTTTCTTTTCTTTTCTGTACCTTGATGAGGACCACTTCTTCTTTTTCTGCTCCTTTTTTTTACTCATGGTTCTTGTTGCCTGGTTGTAGCATCAGGAGTTTCGGGTAGGTATACACATTTCAATTTATGGCAGACAGTTTTGACATCAAGCCGTTTTATCTTATTATTAGCTCTCTTTTGTATATTTGCCCAAGAATTTGCTGGTTCACCATGCGACGAGATCTTCGTCGTTAACCCAAGCCCAATCCGCAGCAGTGCAGTTTGAGCTACAATCTGATGTGCTGACGCCAATCTCGAACACCTTCTCGCCGTTGGCCGCTCGCGCTATGAACGCCCATTCCGGGCCCAGATCTGGATCTCTTTCTGGCTGCGGGTCTGCGTGGGCGTGGACCACATTCTCACCACTACCATTTTCGGTGTTGTTATTGTCATCTGCATCCAACGCAGGAAAGTCTTTAAGCTTCATCTCATCCCCTACTTGGTTGGCGGATTCGGCTGGTGACTCTGCGCTGTTCAGGTCCTCTCCCTTCTCCACCACCACCCTTGAGTCACCTGTCTCTTCTTCTCCTTCCTCATGTCCGGCCTTTTCCTCTTCTTGGTATTCTTCCTCCTCATCACCTTCCATACAATGGTCCTGAATAGACCCTTCCCAATCGTCCAAACTCTCGTCCCCAGAATAATACTCGTACTGGTCGTCCCACAGCATGGGCCTCCATCTCGGACCCCACATCGCGCACGGCCGGTCGGTGACTGTCTCTCCGGGCAGACGGACGCTCAGGTCGGCAGCCAGCTCCGTCCCCTCTCGACACTCGTTCGGAACGACATAGGTTTTGACTTTTCGTCGCCACGTCTCCCTATAGTCGACAGCAATCGCGTAGCAGCACGAGCAGCTCCGGCCGCCGTCGAGCACCCTGTTTCGGCGGGCGTGCGCTCCGATTTGAAGAAGAAAATGGGGGTTCTTGAGCTTTTTGGGCGCCGGCTCTGTCCGTGACTCTTGGGATATCAGTGTTTCCTCAATTTCTTTCTCCTGAGTTCGGCGGCGCTGTTTCATCTTTTTCGCCTTCTTCTTCTTCCCCGTCATCGTCTTTTTGGGATTTCTGACGCCAAATTCTGGACGTCTGCGGCCGGCTTGTTCCTCCCTCCAGAGGTAGAGGTCGAGCTTCCTCTTGTCCTCGTCCCAGCCCGCAGCGCGTTCCTTGCCTTTCCAGCTCCAGGGCAGGGGGTTCCGATGGTGTTTGCCCCTCGGGTTCTCGGTGAGGTGGGACATTGGCCTGCCCCGGAGGCGCTTGTACCTGATCAGGTGTTCGGTTTCCTGTTCGTCCTGGTAATCGTACCAGCCGCCGATCAGGCAGCAGGAGCAGCAGTACGCAGATCCGAGAAGGGAGTACGAGTCCCATGAGGCGTAAGGATCATCGTCGTCTTGGGGGTCGTAGTAGGAGTTTTCGGGCTCTTCATCACCATCAGTGGGTGATGCGTTTATGAGGGGGGACTGCAGTTGGTCAGGCAGGTCCTGGTGAGTTTCACATTGAATTTCTTCTGCCATGTTGGGTGAAGAGGATGATGTGGGAGGGAAATCAACGTGGATGGAGTGTAGAATTGATTAAAAATGTACTAATGACGGCCATGATGACAGTAATTTAAATACCTATACAAGCCTTGTTGACTGCGCTGAGGCTGATTGAGGTAAAATTAGAGGACGGACACGGTCAACTGCGTTGGGAAAGGCTGCACTGAGGACGGCGTTGCCAAGTCCTGAAACCACCTTGAGGCGTTCACTAGCATGATTGGAAGGTGCGCATCTTGGCGACACAATCCCCGGGGTGACAAAACATGACTTCTGAGCTGCCTCTCTCGCAAAAGTCCAGTTTCCTCGGTACATAATAAGATAGTGGTAAATGTTATTGTAAGAAACGATCCTCAATTTTCTGCGATGCATTTGGGCATGGAGGTTTTTAACTCAGCCTGGTAATGATCAACTCCAAAGGGAGAACACCCTTTCGCATTGGCACCCCTGCGGGTCGCCTCCAACGGGGAAAGATATGTTCTGGGAAAAAAAAAAAAAAATAAGAGAAGAAAAGAAAGATTCGAATCTGCATCTATCTGCACGTCACGACGGGAAACCCAAAATCCTCCCCGCACTTTGTTGGGTATGACATGCTGCGCCCCCTTGGTTTTGTGGGTAATGTGAAGGGAGGAGCGGCCCCCATCCATCCCATGGTCATGGTTGGGGTTCGGGGATTTGATAAAAATCACACTAGACAGATTCGGAAAGAAAGAAGAAACAAAGCTCCCTCGCTCCACCTGAAACGGGTCAACATTCACGAGGGCATCTGGATCTTGTGTAGGGTACCTAGGTAGGTATTTTGTCCAACAGCCTCAGGATGGGACGGCCTGCAACAGCAATTTGTCATGAGAATACCCAAAGTCATCAGTTTCCTATACTACCAAAATAAATATATTTTATTTTTATTTTATCTTATTCTCTTAAAAAAGAAAGATGCATGAGTTTTTGGTACAATCTGGATTCCAGTTCAAACAATCTAGTCAGTTGTTGATAATCTGTCTTTTGGTGGTCCAGTTGGCTACGATGGAGGAAGATAGTGTGGCCATTATTCATTTTGTTACAAGATTGTGGTACAATTACATTCGGATCTCGTCCCTCAGTTTCCCATTCCATTCATGCATCCTGGTAAAGATCCCAAAACGTCTGTCTCGATTCCTTCCGTTTTGGATGCTCCATTTTCAATGCGAGATTGACAGTCAAGGAAGAGAGGATAAAAAAGTTGAGCAGATAAATATTTTACGGGACGGTTGGCCCTCGGGGTGTGAGAAGCGGTGCTTGTGATTTATGGGAGACGTTGGAAAGGATGGGCACCAGCGAGGGCCGACCTCTGGGATCCATTGTCGGTGCGGTGAAACCGAACGGGGCAAACTGCTTCCCCCGAGTCGGCGGACGAGCTTGAACCTCGCCATCGTCGCTCCATACAATCTCTCTAAACTTTGGTTGCTTTCTGTTCCTGACAGAGAGGCGTCGGATGACCTGAGATAACCACATTGTGGTCGTTGGTATTTGTGTCGAGGCTTAGCGAAATCCCCGTTGGTAAGCAAACAGTGCGTATTATTGGTTAGCGAGATGGGGTCTGTGAGAACCTCAAATCGCCAGGATTCGGAAAAAAAAAAATTAAAGTGTAAGACGCTGATGGCAGGCGCAGTTTTGCTGTGGATCCGCTGTGCGGACATGGGGTCGTGGTGTTTCTTAAATATCACCCATCTCGTAAAACTGCAAAGTTGCCCACTCTGGCTATTCCTAATGGCCAACAACGAGGTCTTCTCTTTTGTGTACCTACATTACCTTACTTCTTTTGGTCGTGTTTCAGATGTGGTGTCCGTTTTGTGTGCTTTTGTGGGTGCATTCTAAAGACATTCATCCCCGAAAAAAAGGTGGTTGGATTTCGGCCCATCGTTGATGCAGTTGGTTGTTGCATCTTGTTCATCCAGTCGGAGGTTTTTTGACTCGTCGTGCTACCATTCTTGGAAGTTTTCCTGATTTGGATTTCCGGAAGAACTGGCGGGAAATGTGGACCCCAAATGAACTTTCGGTGCCGCAGTATAAGTGAAGCTGCTCAGGCTTGATCGGGCTCCACATCGGCCTAGTCTTGGGGCCGCATACAAGTGACCCCCCTTGTCCTCGACCGGATTCTAAAACGGACCAAGAAATGGGTTTCAAACACAGCTGAGGTCCGCTGAACTGCCGGGCGCATGGTCCCCTATGACATAAACTCCGGCCATTTTGCATGGCACCCAGACAATGTCGTATTGCCGAAGCCCCGTAAGAAGCCAACCGTTCTGCCCCGACGCTGATTTTAGCTGGACCGACAAGACCGCATCGTGACCAAAACAAACCGAGAGACGCGTCACTGAGCCCCGGCCCGCTTGAAGCCGGTAGAGTCATCGTCAGGAGCCACGGCCCCAAGCAAGGCGAGCGTTCCCGTGCGCCACCTTTCGACACAAATATAAGGACTTGTACGTACCCACCATCTCTTGCCGATCACTTCTCTTGCATTCTGCTTGTCCATTTGCCTTGCCTGCCTTGGAAAAATCACCATCATCACGACTGTCGGTAGATCTGACGGGTAATTAATAGTAATAGCCAAGCAAGCCAAGCATTCTCATCCCATCTTTTCTTCGGACTTTGACCGTCACTCAATCCTTTCGACCATCCAGAACCCCCGTTAACCGAAAGCCAAAAAAGAATTACAAATTTTATTCACGCGAAGCTATCATGAACCGATCCCGCTATGTCGCTCAGCAACCCTACGCCATGTCCCCTTACCCACCTCAAGCCTTCGGCATCGGCCCCGTCCCAACCCCGGCGCAGATGCCCGGCGCCGGCGGCATGATGCACCCCGGCATGCCACCGCAAGTCACCGGGTTCCCTAACCCGCAGCAGCAAGCCCAGCAAGCAGCCTTTGGATCTCCCAACCCAAACGCCATGGGAGCCTCCCCCGTCCTCCAACAGGCCATGTCCCCTTCAGCCCTCTGGACGGCGCAGTTCGCCAACGGGCCAATAATCGAGGACCTCTGCGCGCCTCCTCCCCACCACCACCCCCACCACATGGGGCTGGCTTCTCCACCTCTCAACGCTCTCCCCCCGCGTGGACCAGGAATGATGCAGATGCCGCAGGTCCAGAACGTTTACGGTCTCCGCCAGCCTCCCGCCGCCGGGTTCATGATCCCCCCACAGCACCAGGGAAGGTTAACGGTTCCGGGCGCAGCGTTTGCTCCTCCCCCGGGCTACGGGATGCCGATGGGGATGCAGCAGCAGATGCAGATGCAGATGCAGTTGCAGTTTCAGCAGGCGCAGGCCCAAGCGCAGGCGCAGGCGCAGCAGCACCAGAGACAGCAGCAGTTGGAGATGGAGATGGAGCTGGCGGGCATGGCGCAGAGGCAGGGGGGCCAGGTCGGGCTTGAAGCGCAGCAGGCAGACTCTCCGCAGCTTCGGGTCGTTACGCCCGGTAGCGCGACGCCGGCGCAGGGGATGCCGTTGACGCCTGTCGAGACCGCGCTTAGTGGGTTTTTGACTGCTGAGATATGAAGGTTTCAGGCAAACGGTCAAGGAGGTACCTATCTTACCTGACCCACCAGTTATGACGGCTACGATTCTTCTTGGCTTTCTTTTCTTTTCTTTTTCTCTTTTTCCCTTTTTTTTTTCGCCTCTCTTTTCTTTTTTTGTCTTTTTCACCAATGGGAGGAAAGCAAACATCATTAACGGTTCTAGAACAAGCATCATACAGCGAGCATTGGTCTTCTATAGAAGGTATTTTCTTTGGCATCTCATCATGATTTTTTTTTTTCATAGCGTTTTGGGTTTCACGGATTTCATTTGGAAGGTCATGATCATGGGTTTCTTTTCTTTTCTTTTTTTCTTTAGCGGGGGAGTCAAGGAGTTGGATATATTGGAATGATTTGGTACTCTGTACCTACCTACTTGGAGGTTACAAACGGATGGAAGAGAAATATTTCTTTCCCGTCTCGTTAATTACTCAAAAAGAAAAATAAACTTTTAACTCAATTACCCCCCTCCCTGCCTCTTTGTCCAAACCCATTTCCGTGCTCATTCCGTGCGGATCGCGAGTTTCATCATCCGTGTGTCGTCACGGTTTCGTTGCAATCGGCTGCTTTCCGCGTATAGAGCAGTTGAAGCCATCTCCAAATCGCGGGGAAGCTTCGTCAGCTCCAAATGACTCGTCACCCTAAATCTGCAAGCCGACAGATAAATATGCATAGAATCTAGATCGACCGTCGATGTGGGAACGTGCGTGGAGTATATTTTATGTCGGGGAATGCCGTCCGCGTTTACGAGCTATTCCCATTGGCCCGCCGCCTTCCCCTGAGCCCCACGAACCTCAAGCGGTGAGTTACGCGGAAACAGTGGGCTCTGATTGGTTGGGCATCACAGCCACCTTTTCGTATACAGATTTCGAATATGGATTTTTTTTTTAGGAGCTGCGGAGAATCTTTCGTTGAGGGAAACGCGAGTAAATAAAAGACAGTTCCCCCCTTAGCATCACCAGTCAATATGTCAGCATTCATAGCCAACAGAGCAGACACCAATCCTACCAGGTGACCCTTTTCCACTCGACGCAGCACGGTAATCACCACGACCATCACCACGACCATCACCACCATGGCAGGCCCCGAACCCTTCAGAGGCGACTACTACCTCTGGAAATACGTCCCCTCCCTTCCCGCCGCGGTCATCTTTGCCATCCTCTTCATCATTGCCACGGCTCTACACATCCAGCGTCTGATCAAAAATCAATATGACCAACACCAACCCATCCGAAGCCGTCTCTGGCTCATCTGGTTCATTGTCGGCGGTCTCAGTACGTCCATTCCCTTATTCCCGTAATCCCACTCGCGCTAACTCTTTTTTTTCCCCCGCAAACAGTGGAAGTAGTAGGCTACATCGCTCGCTCCCTATGCCCCACGCGAACGGCAGAGCTCATGCCCTACGTGATTCAAAACACCTTGCTCCTCCTCCCGCCGGTGCTCTTCGCCGCGACCGTCTACATGGTTCTCGGGCGCATCATCCGGCACGTCAACGGGGAGGCCTACAGTCTGGTCCGGACCAGGTGGATGACCTTCACCTTCGTCATGGGGGACGTCATTTCGTTTTTCGTCCAGGGCGGTGGAGCTGGAATGATGGTCACCAATGACGGCGCTAACGCGGACATGGGCGAGAAGATGATCGTCGGGGGCCTGCTGATCCAGGTCATCGTGTTTGGATTCTTCATCGTGACGGCGGGCGTGTTCCACTGGAGGTACCACCACCACAGCGTCAGCGCCGTGGCGTACAGGGAGAGGGAAGGGCAAGAGGCCGAGGGCTGGAAGAAGCTGCTGTTCATGCTGTACGGTGTCAGCACGCTGATCATGGTGAGGAGCTTGTTCAGGGTTGCAGAGTTCGCCATGGGACAGGACGGCTTCTTGCTCAGGAACGAGTGGCCCCTGTACGTCTTTGACTCGGTTTTGATGTTTGGCGTCATGATGGCTTTCTGGCAGTGGCATCCGAACCTGCTGCAGTCCGGGGCGGGCATGATGGGAAGGGAGCGGGTCCGATCTGCGGCTAGCTTGGAGGACCTTAGCAGCGGGACCGAGTTGAAGAATACGGCGTATATGCGTCAATGAAAAAAAAGGGGGTATATGGTTGATTATTTTTGTACTTAATTTTTTTTGGTCTTTTTTTTTTGTTTGTAACGGATATCCTCGAATCGGGAGGGGGGTAAAATGCCTGGATAATGCTTTTGCAAGAGCGCCAGTGCCGCGGCTCTTTTTTAGAGCTAGATAGATTTCATTTGTTAGCGAATATTGGGTGAATCTGAAAATTTGATTATTATTAATATCATTATTGATTTCTATGCTTTCTTTCCCCGCGAACTCTGAATAACTTCTGGTTGTTGTTTTTATTTTATTTTTTTGAAGGGGGGAGGGGTTCTTTTTTTTTTTTCAGCGGGTTGTATGTGGGGGATCTGATACCTATATTCGGAGCAAATGTCCAAGTCTTGCGTCAAGATGCACTTGTGACGCGCGTTCAGGGTGGGCGACAGGGATTGACGCGCAATTAGTAGGCCGTTTTCAGGGGGAAAAGAAACGAGAGTGGCCCCTAATAATCCAAGCAGATCCGTTGTGGGTCCCCTAGGCTCTAGGTTATTATAGTGTGTGTGGCCACCCCTTCGGACAAAGCCGTCTTCGCCTCAACAAAGTTCATCAATCGCCAAGTTCGCCCTCACACCATCCATCCCTCCTCCAATCAACCACCATCACCACCAACAAAATGCGTGAAAAGATGCCACGCCGAAAACACACAAAGTCCCGATATGGGTGTCTCGAGTGCAAAAAGAGGCACATGAAGTGCGACGAGAGCCGACCAATATGTGTGGCATGTTCGGTCGCCAACCTGAAGTGCTCATTCACATCCACCCTCCCGACCCTCCCAGCCACCGTTCGTTCTGCGATGCGCGCAGGAGCCAGAAGCCCATCGCAGACCTCAAGCATCTCATCCGCCTCGCCTATCTCGTATCTAAGTCCACCTACGTCAACGGCAGAGACAGAATCTGCACCTTCAGTGGCCTCGCCAACCCCTCCGCCCAGTGAAAACCCCCAGTGTGGCGTCTTTGATGAGCGATACAGCCTGCTTCACCTCGAGCTGCTACATCATTTCCAAACCGATTTCGTCAAGACTCTTGATCTCGACCACCTAGAGTTCCAACCGGTCGTGCAAATGACCATCAAGGAAGCATTTGCTACGCCATTCCTGATGGACGAGCTGCTCGCCCTCTCCGCGGCACACAAGGCTGCGCTCCCCGACGGTCAACGTCGCGAATACTATCGCACGGAAGCCACCCGTCTACAAACCCGAGCACTAGCCCAGTTTAACGATGCTCAGGCAACCCTGTCGGGCGAGAACCGCATGGCCGTGTTCCTTTTCTCCACCTTCCTTGGGCAGCACGTCCTCCACGACACCCTTCAAGAGGCTTCGTGCCACGCCGCAGGAGATATCGAGCCTCTTCTTAACAAGTTAGGCCAGTGTCTAAATATTCACCACGGAATAGCCCAGATTGCCGGTCAATCCTGGGAAGAGCTCGTAGCGCGAGTTCCCGTGTTTGGTGCGCACAAGGCTCGTTGCCAGGAAGTAACCGACGAAGCCAACGAGCCCGGAAGCGAATGCTATCCCTTGATGCAGCTCATCAAAAGGAGTTACTTGGACCAACCTGGGCGGGACGCTTGCTCGCTTGCCGTCGAGAGGCTGCAGCAACTCATCAGTACTCGACAAGCCTACTATCGAACAACAGGAACATCAGGCCCGCTGATCAGATTCGTGCAAGAGTGGCTCGTGAGGGCACCCCAAAGCTACGTATACCTCGTGATTGAAAAGCGACCAGAAGCACTCGCAATTCTTGCGCATTATCTGGCCCTTTTACACCAAGCGAGAGATTGTTGGGTTGTTGGTGATGCCGGAGTACTCATCGTTCAGTCCATCAGCGAGCATCTTGGAACGGACTGGGCAGAGTGGCTAGCGTGGCCGAACCAGATGGTGGCGGCTGTTTCTTGAGAATATGACGAGTCGGAGCTTCCCCCTCGGACATGGCATCTATAGTCGTTAGTACGAGAGGTACGAATTCTCATCCATCTTTCAGGTCTGAGACTGAAGAAAATGCTTACCGTTTTGAACAGCATATGTCTCGGTCAGCATCATCTCGCCACCCGCGCATCGAGTCCTTGTATCATCGCGAGAACGCAAAGATTCGCACAATAAGATCCGGGCACAGAAATGAGGCCTATCGTTTGCGATGAGCGCCAAAGACCACAAACGCCCCGCCACTGCGCAACGCGACAACGTCCTCGCTGCTCTCCGCAAAAGGCGGCTGCCAAACTGGAGATCGCGAGATCACACAGGATTTGCCCTTTTCATCCTGGCGCTCCTTTGAGCTTGCTACCACAAGACACCTTACACGTCGTATCTGTGGGCTATTACCAGGTACTCATGGCGAGCTCGAGGTCGAATCTGGGTCACTCTGCAGATGTTCTGAGACGTTTCGGTATGTTCCAAAAGGGACGTCAACGAACAGGTAAAAGAATTTACGTACCGTTGGCGTAAAGACAAGGTAGCCAAGTATCTGGCATTCGAGGAAGAGACGTTGACACTATCAATCATGGGTAGAATGTAAATAGATACTCCAGGGGAATCAGAAATGTCCCCACCAAATTGTAAATAAAAAACTTGACGGCGCCGTTCCCTTTAGACCCTCGGCTCACTTCTGTCATCTAGCGTTTCAAGATTGCAGAGAGTAGACAGCAGAACGTACTAGATCATTAGGTACTACTCGGGACGTAGGAGATGTCGAGTGGTTTTTGCATGGCCAGTACCTAGATAGCCGGAGGTAATGAAGTGGCGGTATATTTCACTAGTCCAGCTTTGCCTTGGATAAGAAAAGCGCCCAGGGATGATGCATGGTAAACCCCAAGTGCCAGAGTCCCCTTGGTGGGCAATGGGAAGTACTAGAAGTGGTTAAGGATTGGCATATTTCCAGCCCCACTGAACAGAATCATACCTGGAATAAGCTGCCATTAATCAGATACTAGACACAGACTTGTGAGCTCATGGAATGTTGATGGTGTTGCATTATTAGTTAGCGGACGCTCATTTTGCTGATTTACTGGTTTGCTGGTTTCGGTTGAGGAAAAAAAAAAAAAAAAAAAAAAAAAAAAGAGCAAATATCATGGAGAGGGGAGAGGTCGGAGTTCAGCCACATGCAGATGGACTACTAGTAGAAATCCATGAAAGTGTCGGACTCGCTCCCCGTCTCGTCCTTCTCTTTTTACTGCCGTGATAAACGACAAGCGACCTACGGCTTCGAGCGTCTCCAAGTCTTTGCCCTGAAATTCCCGTTCCTCCCTGTTCAAAGCTTGTCCACCAACCTTGGAGCACCTGAATTTTCTTTACCCCACACGACACCGCCATCCCATCTTCATCCTCTGCCAACAGCGCACGGCACAAGAAAGAGGTAAACACTTGTCTGTCAATTCCACTTTTCTTTTTTCTTTCTCTTAGGCCACTCAAACACTCTTGATCTTCCCCTCGGTCGACCGTAATGGCTCCGAGTCAAGACTCTGACCTCTCAACCTTGTCTACCATCGCACTCGTCGATGAAACTGTCGACAGCGGCCGCAACAGCTCCCCGGGATCTTCTTCCGCAGGAGATCGAGAGCATCCTGGTTCTATTCCCCACGCTCATAGTCGTGGCGACGGTTCTCCTGGTCTTGCGCCTATACGGCAAGTACCGGTGCAAGAGACCCTTTGGACACGATGACTATCTTCTCGGTTCATCATACGTAAGAAAAGAAATAAATAAAAAAAGCCTTCAGGCTGCCCCATAGACAGTTGAGTACATACCATAGGCAGAACACACAGGTACTGACCCTAGATATTAAACAGTTCCTCTACCTCGCCTCCGTCATCACCGTCCTGATCCCGCTGGCCTCGCGCGATGTCGTCACCGATGGCGTCGCGGCGAAATACGTCACGGCCGTCCACATCATGGCCGTGGGTTCGGCCCTCAACATCGTCAGCTTGGTGCTCGCCAAGCTCGCCATCGTCGCGACGCTTCTTCGGATCGTCAAGAAAGCCCACTCACAGTGGGAGAATCGTTTCCTCTTGTCCGTCGGCGTCCTCACCGTCGGGTTCGTGCTCACAGCCGGCTTTGGTTTCTGCTACGGAACGTGGCGGTCCACCTTGGACGACGATTGTGTCCAGAGAACAGGTTTTTGGAGCTACGGAATCTTTTCAGCTGGTAAGTGCCCAGGTACATACTTTTGTATAGAGCTTGCTTTTAGCCCTGAGAATTCCTGGTAAGGCTGTGTGTGTCTGCGTCTACCTACTAATCACGTTAACCCCAACCGATATTCTCCAGTCTGGTCCTCCCTCACAGACTTTGTCCTCGCCATATTTTCTTGGTTTACCATCTGGAGGCTTAATCTTCGACCGGTGGAGAAGATTGGCATCTGCGTCGTTCTGAGCCTCGGAGTCGTGTAAGCAAAGAAGCCTTTTTCTTTTCTTCATGCGCCCGCAAGGGATAATTCTAAAAAAAAAAATGACACGCTGCAAATCGGCAGTGCTGGATCTATTGCGGCCGCAAAAGTCAGCGTCCTGGCGGACTTTTGCCCCGGGATCGACCTCGCCAACCCGACAACCGGCACGAGCGAGTATTGGACGGCGAGTAAGTCCCAGACAGCCGGTTACCTAACCTACCTACCTAGTTAGGGAGGCCCCTGCCCAGCTTTTTGTCAGGCTGACCCAAGTCGTTCGTCCTTCCAGAACAATCCATCATGCTTTTGGTGTATTCCTTTGCCGAAGGAGCCATCATGATCATCGGCGCCGCTACCCCGAATGTCCGCCTGCTCGTCCGCGACTTGGTCAGGAGAAGACGAGCCGCGTCCGTGCCGTCCGCGAGTCGTCGGGCTTCAACGATACCGAGTCTGCCCAGTAGCGGGATCCAGATGAGGCCGCCCCCGACTTCCGCCATCACGACGTCGTGTATTGGAGGCGCGTCTCCCACCCTCCCAAAGATTGAGAGTACGGGAGGCATCTTGGCGACTTACGGGATCAGCAGAGATGTTGAGGGGGGTCACGGTGTGGTCGGAGAGGCCAAACTTTGAGCGGGGTTCGGGGATAACGTAAGTTAGAGGACTTGGTCTGGCGAGGCTTTTCTTTCGGGAACGCCGCAAAGGAGGCGTACTATATCCGGGATTTTTTTTGCTAGCAACAATTATCAAGCAAGTTTGAAACTACAGGGATAAGACCCTGTATATAGGTAACTTATAGTAGTGAAAAGAAAACATTGACTTTTCGATTAAAAAAGAAAAAAAAAAAAAAAAAAAGGAAAAAAAATCTTGGTTATTTGGCATAAACAATAAATACTCTTCGAGTCATGGTTTGGTTGGCTGATGCCTCAAAGGCCGTCACAGTCATGTCGATAAATAAAACCGTGCCTGACAAGATCCAAAAGCACATGCTTCGTTCTATTCCATTCATACGCGTTATCAAGGTAGTCCTCTGCCATTAATTACAGAGTCGACCATTCGCACGGTTTGTGTGGGCTTGATTAAAACCTTTTTTTTTTTTTTTTTTTTTTTTTTTTTTACATTTCTCAACCTTTTCCTTTCTTCCCCCTCCCCCTTCTTTTCTCACTGTTGAAACAACTCTACAAAATCAGGGTATCAATGTTGAACTCCTTTATACCTTTTTCTTTTTTTGTCCCCCATTCACACATTTTTAAACAGACAAATCCTCGCCCCAAACCTGCTTGGCGATCTCGACCTCCAGCCTGACCTTGGCCCACTGCTGCTCCTCGGTCAGGTTGTTCCCCTCCACCGTCGAGCTGAAGCCGCACTGGTGCGACAGGCAAAGCTGATCCAGACCTCTGGGGCAGAACTTGGCGGCCTCGTTCAGCCTCCTGACGATGTCCTCCTTGTCGTCCAGCTCGGCCTTCTTGCTCGACATGACTCCGAGGACCACAATCTTGTTCTCGGGCAGGAACCTCAGGGGCTCGAAGCCTCCCGAGCGCTCGTCGTCAAACTCCAAGAAGTAAACGTCAACATCCAGCTCCTTGAACAGGACCTCGGCGACCGGCTCGTACCCGCCCTCGGCGAACCACTGGCTCCTGAAGTTGCCCTTGCACAGGTGCACCCCGATGACCATGTCCTTGGGCCTGCCCGCCACGGCGCGGTTGATCAGCTGGACGTACTTCCTGGTCAAGGCCTGGGGGTCCTCCCCGTGCCGCTTTGCAGCCTCGGCTCTCATGCCCTCGTCGCACAGGTAGGCGAGGTTGGTGTCGTCGAGCTGGACGAACCTGCAGCCCGCGTCGTAGAGGTCCTTGATCTCGGCCTGGTAGACCTTGACCAGGTCGTCAAAGAAATCCGGGTCGAGCTCGGGGTACGCCTCGGTCGAGATGGCTTCCCTCCCTCCGCGGAAGTGGACCATGGTGGGGGAAGGAATGCACACCTTTGTGGTGATCTTCTTTCCCTCGTCCTTTCCGCCCGCGGCAGAGGCGACGCTCTTCTCGACAAACTTGAAGTCGTCCACCTGGATGGCGTTGGGGTGTCCCAGCTTGTCCACCACAACGATCTTGGGCGGGGTGACTCCGTGGGTGGTGACGTTGGTGCTGGACAGGGAGCCGTGGCGCTCTACGCCGGCCAGGTGCTGAAGGAAATCAATGTGGAACCAGGCGCGTCTGAACTCGCCGTCGGTGATGCTTTGGAGTCCATTCGAGATCTGGGATTGGACAACGGAAGCAATGTGCTCGTCCTCGATGGCGCGGAGGGAGGCGGGCGAGATGGCCGTGGCCGGGTTGTCGAGCGTCTCTCTGGCGTCCAGGATGGGCTTGGGCCGGAGGAAGGAGCCGACGTGGTCGGCGCGGTAGACGCCGGCGGGGAGAGGCATGATGATTCTGCTTTGATTGGAGGGGGGGTTGGAGGCAAAGCGGATGCTCGGAAGCGGAAGAGAAGGCGGGATGGTTGTAGCAAAACAGGTATGTTGATGATTGCTAGAAATCTGCAGTGTCCCGAGTCCAAGGCGCCGGAAGTCTGAAACGGGACCGGATGTGGTTATGGTAGGATGATCAACGATGCAGTCCTACCCACACTCAAAAACCTTCTCAAAACTGTGTGCAATGTATGTAATGTATGATAATTTCCCCAACGGAAAGTTTGACGACGGTTGGGTGTTGGCCACGGTGCGCACCAATATATATATATATATATACGTACCTAGGTATATAACCTATTACCGATGAACCCCTCAATCCCCTCGGGATCCCCTCGGTCCCTCAATTGACGAGAACAAACGCGCGCCATTCACAACTCTTCAACTCCACAAACCCACTCGCTGGCTTCGCCACCAAGACGCATGGGCATGATGATTTCAATGGACTGTCGACTGCGAAGCGGGGTAACGAGAAGCATTGCACACATGGCACGCATGGGTGGCCGTGTGAACAAGGCGACGGGAGCTGGCGTTTTCTTAGCTTATCCGGGGAAAAGATCCCCCTCAGGGGGGAGGCGGGGAGGATGATCCACTATGCGGTTGAGTTTATTGAGCTGTGGAATCAGGGCCGGAATGCCGAAACAACGCGAGAATAGACGACGTTGTGTCGCGTTGTCTAGGCGCTGTCGGCACTTGTGTTGAGGCCAGGGGTCGAAGGTTCCCAGCCATGTTTGGCTGAAGATGTTTTTATTTTCGATTCGCAATTTTCGACGAACATATACGCGTCAGAAGATGTTGGTTGCTGTTATGAAGTGTGGAAAAAAAGAAAAAAAAAATTCACACAACACTACACTCGCCAACATAATAAATAAATTAATAAATCGGGTACCTCAGGTAGGCACACCCTTTGCGATTGATCCGAAATGATCGGCAACCCTCCCAAGCTTCAAACCCCCCACTTGTTGGGGCAGGAAATATCTTGGCATTCGGCTTTCAGAAAGAGCTTTTTTCCAGCTCAAAGTTTTCCGAATCGCTTCGATAAGATATCAAAAAGAAAAAAAAATTGTTCTTTATGATCAAAGTTCTAATGATCCTTTGTATTATTTATTTATATTTTTCTAATTAAATTTTTTTTTTTTTATTTTCTTTTTATCATTTTCAGCTTTCATCCCGGGAAAGGGCTACACAAGACTCAATTTTATCGAAGCACGTATCCGTACCTCTTTATTCCATTGTTTCAAGTTCTTATTTCTCGTTCCTGAAAAGAAAAAGAAAAAGAAAAAAAAAAAAAAAAAAAAAAAGGAGGGAGAGGGTATCATTGACTCTATTATCCATAATGTTGTGTACACACCTTACCAGTCAAGAACCCAGTTCGCGGGTCAGGTCCAGGGATTGAGATATTTATCGTACTATTCTCTGACTTGTGTTGGTATTTGACAAAGTATTATTGAGAAAGCTGATATACATTGGATCCATTTTTTAATTTTTTTCCGTCTTTTTCCGTGTTCTCCGTTGTCATTATCATGCGTGGTGGTGTTGGACACAAAAGTACTACCTACCGCCCCCACACACGCGCGCGCGACAACGCATATGTAAAATTATATTTTGTGTTTGGTTACTTGCATCGTTCAGTTTTTTAAAATATTTTTGATGTATCCAGAGATCTTTTTATGTCCTCTTGTTAGATATACAGCTATCTCTTTTATTAGATAATTAGGTACTCGACTTGTATGTATGTATGTACGTACATGGATACCTTCCTCCCTACCTAAAGTAGGTATACAAATTACTGTTTCTCGACGACAACCTACGCACTCTTTGATCAGGCCAGACTAAAAAACCTCATGACTTCTCATCAATATTCCGGATTGGAAAATAAAAAGAAAAGAACGAAAGAGAGATAGAAAGTATAAAAAAAAAAATTTAAAATAAAAAAGAGTAAAAAAAAAAGGGGGGGGGGGAGGGAAGAGAGTAAATCAGAAAAAAAAAAAAGAGAAACTAATTTCAGAACAAGCCAGAGGCCGAACTAGATCATTCCATCCCGGGGGTTGGTTGCTCTTGTGGGTTTGTATGTGTGTGGTTCGTGGACCTAACAAACCGTCGCTTTCGTCCAAGACATGACACAGATCATCCATCCGTATACACAATCAAAAATCTCGTTGAACAAGAATAAAAAAAAACTTCCCAATTCGGTCTTGCGTATTTGATTAGAAAATGAGCGACAAAAGCCATCCGATGCAAGAAGAAATAAATGACATGGTATATGAAATGGGAAAAAAAAAAAATACCAGCTGAAAGAGGTGAGAAAATGAGCCAAGACCTGTCAAGGAGGAAAAAAGAAATTAGGAAAAAAAGCAACAAATCCCCCCCCCTTTTTTAATCATCATTTTTACCCTCTTCTTTTGGGCTTTTTTTTTTTAAAAAAAAAAAAAAAAGATTGGGTCACGACGCGAAAGAGGTATTGTATGATCTCGTTGAGAGAATATGAGATTAGAGTTATATATATATACAAACGGGTGAAATCGAAAAAGCAAGTGAAAAAGACAAGAAGGTTCAGACAAAAATATTTGACTGTTAATCCCTTCTTGGCTCTTTGGTTGCTGATTCTTTTTTGAAATAAAAAAAACATGAAGAAGTGAACAACACCACACAGACATCCTCCATCCCGTTCCCTACATCTCCCTGAATGGGTCGAGTAATAAGCCCCCCTCTCAAAATCATTGCTAGGTAGCATCGACAAAAACAATTTTCCGCAACCCTCCCCGCTCGAAGAAAAGAAAAACAAACCAAGCCTCATGCCGGGAATTTTGTTGTTGATTTCCATCCCATCATTCACATCGCCCGTTATAAGGAGTCATTAAAGATCATCGCATTGTAAAGCTTGACGTTGCTATAGGACGTTGTGTAAATACATTGGTTTGTAACTTTCTGGAAAGAAAAAAATATGGCTCGAAGGTGCCGAAAATCAAATTTGCGCGCTGCTTGCTGGGTATATATGAGAAATCGACGAGATCGCAAGTGATATCGAAGAAGGGGGTGTCCTCCCGAAAAAATCAGGGGCTAATTAACCACAAAGACACACTTAACAATGTGCGCTGTCATCTTAAACGGCAGAGCCACCCTTGGTGAGGTAGCTCTCTTCGCCACGGGTCTGAGCAGCGAAGGTGGTGTGCGGCTTCCACTTGGCGGAAGTGCGGGGGGTAGTCTCCTCCATCATCTTGTCGACCTGCTCGAGAGAGAGACCCTTGGTCTCGGGGACGAACAAGTAGGTGTAGATGAAGGCCAAGGTGCAGAGACCGCCCCAGACGAAGAAGACGGACGACTTCATGTTGCCTCTGTGCTCGCCAACCATGTAGGGGGTAATGACGGCAATGATGGTGTTCCAGAGCCAGTTGGAGGCGGTGGAGAGACCCACACCGCGGGAGCGGATCGGCAGAGGGAAGATCTCACCAATGAGAATCCAGGCACCGGGACCCCATGTCGAGGCGAAGAAGAAGATGAAGATCGCAATGAAGGCAATCTGAGCGTTAACGGCCGAGATGTTGTTGGCGAGTGTGCGCTCGGGATCATCGGCGGTGGGGGCGGAGTGAGTGTGGTTGAAGCCGACAGTGACACCGATGATGGCGACGAGGAACTGGCAGATAAGCATGCCAAGAGCGCCCCAGAGGAGGATGGTGCGGCGACCCCACTTCTCAACGGTGAAGAAGGAGATGGGAGTGGAGCAGACGTTGATGATGGTGAAGACCATGGAGATGAGGAAAGTGTTGGAGATGGCACCGGTGGACTTGAGGAAGGGAGTCGAGTAGTAGAAGATGAAGTTGACACCAGTCCTGCACACAGAGTTGTTAGCGATCTTTGACGAGACAATCAGACGCAAAACGAAAAAGACTCACCATTGCTGCATCATCTGCAAGGAGGTACCAAGGATGGTCTTGCGCAGGTTAGAGTTGGCCTTGAAGAGGGAGCCCTTGAAGCAGTTGGCCCACGAGCCGAACCAGGTGGTGGAGGGAATGAGCTGACGCTCGTACTCCTCGTTGGCGACAATCTCAGCAAGCTCGACCTGGATGTATTCGGAATCCTTGGGCTGGCCACGAAGGCGGGAAAGGGCATCGGTGGCAGCAGCGAGGTTGGCCTTCTTGACGAAGTAGCGGGGAGAGTCGGGAAGGAAGAAGAGACCGACGGCAAGGATGATGGCCCAGATGAACTGAATGGCAATCGGGATGCGGTAAGAGCCGGTATCGGTGCGGTCCTGGGTGGCGTAAACGACGCAGGAGGCAAGCATGATACCAATGGTGATGCAGAATTGGTAGCCGGCAACGAGGGCACCACGGACCTTGCGGGGGCACTGGTAGGGCCTGTTAGATTTTCCAAGATTCCAAACTGTGTGGGGAAAGCTAATTTTTGGCAACTTACAATCTCGGACATGTACAGAATGACAACGGCGGATTCGAAACCGACACCAACACCGGCGATGAGACGACCAGCGACAATGGCGCCAAGCGCATCGCCGAGGCCGGTGATCATCTGAATAACGCAACCGATCAGGTAGATGAGGCAGCCAAGAATGACAGTCCACTTGCGACCAATCATGTCGGCGAGATCACCGGCAATGAGAGCACCGAAGAAGGTACCGCAGGACAGGATGGAGACGATGAGAGAGGTGTGGGATTCGGAGACGGCATCGGCGCCGGCATGCTCGACGGCGTCGATGAAGATCTGGGAGCCGAGGACACCGTTGATGTAACCGGAATCGTAGCCGAAGAAGATACCACCGAAGGAGGCGAAGGCGCAGAGGAGGTAGGCCTTCCAGGTGACGGGGGCCTCGATGCGCTCGACATCTTGGGTGGTTGCCAGCCCAGCAACGTGGGAGGAGGTGGGGGCGGTAGCCTCCTTCTCTGTCGTCGACATGGTGGGAGTCGGTTGTGGTTGTCTTCTCTTGTCTGGGTTGGGAGAGTTTGGTGGAAGAAGAAATGGAGCGGGATGGAGAGGAAACGAAATCGGGTGTCTGAACGGGGGACGACACCGGTGATAATAAAGGCGGCTCGTGGTACGCCGGCGTGGTACCTCGCCCGTTGTTGGCCAAAAGTAGAATTAGGTTCTTGCAGCAGGGGTTACATCAGAGCCTTCCAGGTTTTGGAGCCTGTCAAGCGCGGAGCGTTGCGAAAGGCGGTCGACCACTCAGAGGCAGGCTCGCACGCGGAGAGACTGGGGGGGGAGGTCGATTACCCCCGACTTGGCACAAAGCGAGCTTGGGGTATTTCGCCGCTGTCCCGCCGGATCGAGTGCATTGTTTGCGGGGACCCGTGGGCCGCCTGGGACGAATGGTCACTTGCGGGGAGGCATGCGAGCGAAGGGGCAAGCCCAAACCAAGCCAAGTGCGGGCAGGGGACGGACTGGCATGCGGATGGGTCCATGCAGAATACCGCCGAGCATCTGCGGCACCCCCCTGGTCGTGGTTGCGTCTTGGTTTGCTAGGCTGTCCCAACTCTACCAAATCCCCGGAAGGGCCTAAGGGGGGGACCCACTGTCGAGATGGCTCCCTTCCAGATCCTTTTTGGAACAACAAGGCGTTGGTGCATAGGCTCTCTCTGAAAGGCACCACACCATACACACCATTCACCACATAAATTGGCCGAGTCGGTCCGGACTGTTGCATCGTGACCTGGTCCCCGAGATCTGGATTCGATCCTGTTGGCGATGCAGACATCCCGCCATGTGGAACACCACTCAGCGTTTTGGCACACACAGTACGCTTAAAGCCGGAAACTTGTTGCGTTTTCATGTGTTATGTGTGGTCAGGGGTGGTGTCGGGTGTTGTGTGCGTGTTTGAGAGAAAAAGGCGTAAATTACAGATACCAGCTGCGTGTATTTCGCAATACGCCGATATTTCAGCCGGGTCCGGGGGTCTTTTTTTTTTTTTTTTTTTTTAACGTTGACATGACATTCCAGAACCACTGAAGATTCGCCGTCGCCTCTCATCAGCTCAATAATAGGCCAAATCCAGCCCGTGATTGCTCCCGAGGTTTGCAGCCTGCCGAACACGGGATTGGTGGCCGGCTCCACTGCCAGAGAAAACTTTCCGTCACTATCGCCTCCCCTAAATTAACAAGGGGGACAAGCTGGAACTCTCATCACGATGGTTGCCGATGAGGCTAGGCCGCCAGCTGATTTGATGATGCAAACAAAGGACAAAACCCTCCTAGTAGGATTTTAGGGTTGCCCCTGATCATCAAAGTCTCACAGTCATTGAACAATAATCCTCGGTTCGCTGTGTGTCGCCTACATACGCATCGTGGTCACCCTGGGAAAGGCAACTGGGGGGGGCCGGAGATGGTGGAATACACGCCACGTGCGCCAAGCAAACCAGCTTTAGATACGGAATTCAAGGTGGACGGTGTACACCTGTCTGCGCGCGTGTGTCTCACTTTGTCATTGAAGATTTCAAATTTCATCAATCTTTATTTCCAGAACTGCGGCTCCTAACAAGCGAGCATTGGCGCGTAGATGAATGCAAAACTGGTGAGCAGCAGCGTCCGGGCGCATCTTGAGACATCAACGACCAGGTCCCGCACGGGAACGCCAACATCGAATTGCCCAAGATCGGCAACATCCCAAGAACAATTCACCCCAAAAGAATACCTAAACCATCACATATGATCTACTGCCAGGTATGTTTTTGACTTGTGTTTTTCGGCCCTCGGCGCAGAGTCTCCCTGCCAGTCTTGCCCGTAATTAAGGTGGAACTTTTGAAGGGACCCCGTCAACCAAAGCCCACGGGAGTGCTCCGGGCCAGGCAAGAGCTCCGAGATTCTCATCGGGCGAATCCTATTTTCTTGAAGCGCCTATACTACCAACAACAAGTGACGGTTCGGCCGGTGGTAAAGGGAGTTGAAGTGTCGCGTCCGACAACAAAAACGGCACCATTCGGCCTTCCTCACGGCGATACTTTTTTGCTGACTAGTCCCTGCGCGTTCCTTTTCGCATTCGGCTGCATGGTCATTTGACCCCGACCTTTCTTCTGCTTTGGGGCCGTTATGACATGCACGTCAGGAAACCCAAGCCCCCAAAAAAAAGCCACAAACTTAAACGGGCGCTGGTTTTTTTTTTTTTTTTTCTTTTTTCATTTTTTTTTTTTTTTTTTCGTTCCAGATGGCGGTGGGCTGCGCCATTCGACAGTTCGAGGCAGGAAGAGTGGACCGGCACAAATCCTCATTTGGTTTAGCCCGGGGCGAAAGTGCCTTTGCGAAGCAGGGACATCTCGCCTAGAAACGGTCCTTTTTTTTTTCTCTAACATTTATGGGGTCAATTCCCCGTGGTGTTGTCTCCATCTAGGTTCCCCATTCTGGGGTCCCCACGGGCAAACCCCTAGCCAAAAAGAGGCGTTGGAGACTTGTTGGAGTGTGAAAGTCAGGGAGGCCTGTCGAGCGTCATTGAACTTCTATCGTTGCACCGTGACGAGAAAACTTTGTATACTGGGGGAAAAAAAAGATTGGCGCTCGCCTCTGTTGACTTGTTGATTCCTACTACCGACATGGTCAAAAAAGAGTCTAGTGGAATGGTTTTGAATGACATGTGTGGCGGGCGGGAACAACGGCAATGGGGGATCCAATCTTGGTTAGCCAAGCACGGGAGTTTCTGTTTCTTGCTAAAATTGTGTAGGAATTTGTAAACGCTAATAATGCCTTGTCCAAATCTCGATTCTGCCCAGTCAGGCCGTGAAAACAAACGCAACGTCTCGCTTCCAAACCAACCTCGAACCACAATTTCACATTACATACGCGACGAAGCTCCCACACTCAACAACGTTTAACGAGGTGTTTTGTTACCGCCTGTACGATTGCTTTTCGGCCCTTTGTTGGGTTTTGTACGGTCAGGTGTCGCTAGGCCCTTGATCATGCGCCATGTGAAAGACAATAATTTTTTTTTGGGAGGCCGGGAGGGGGAATTGTTTGCGAGTCTTGCGAGTTTCCAGCCAGAGCTCCACAGTCCCCATCGCCGCCCCCCAGGCTCCCCCGGGGTGGTGCTGAAATCCATGTGCTGGGAAGTCCTTGCCAATAAAAACTCCACACTTCACTCGGCCCAGATGGTGCCTGGCCACAGCCACTTGGATTCCATGGAGCCTCTGTCACCCTGTCTGTGTTGATTACGGACGTTCTTGTCCATGCACTCAAACTTTAGATTGTGGGCAGCCATGTGCCTGACAAGATTTCCAGGCTCGAGGTAATATCAGCAAAAGAACCGTTAACAAAACCCGGGCAAAATGGGCGCATGTATTTCTGTCACCCACATGGGTAGTGTAGGTTAAGAAAGTATAACCTGTTAATTATTATAGGCCTAATAAATTCATTTGCGATCTTCTGTTGTGTCACGCTTCACTCTGACCAGCTCCGAGCTACGGAGTAGCGCTCATCGGCACCAATCGTTGCAGTCGCAACGCAACTGATTGTGTGAAGGAACGGGTTCGGGTGTGGGTGCGGTTGCATTTCAACGCCACTGGTCGGGTTTTTGTGGTTGTTGCATGCAACGTTCCGAGACCTGTTCAACAGTGTCTACCCATGATTTTTGCTTGCTCTCCTCCCTCCCGTCTTTTGCCAAATTCCCTTTTCACATCCAAGCAGAATAAAAAGAAGGAAAAAAAAAAAAAAAAAAAAAAAAAAAACAAGACGCAAAAAATATGAGAGAGAGGGAGAGGGAGAGAGGGAAGCAAAAGTCGGGTTGGCACACCGCTGCATCGTGATCGTCTGACCAGTGGTATGGTTCCTGCCATGTAGCTGCCATCCGAAGAAGGTAGCTTGTTGTGTATTTTGACAAGCGGCGCTGTGTGTGCCGAAAGCTTACCTTGGTAGTTCCCGACGTCAGTCACCGAAAACTCGACAACGCACGGGTTTTTTTCCGACCGAGGCCATCATCATCATCATCATCACCATCATCGAAGTACACGAGGGACAAAGAGAACGATCCATTGACCAAAACGCGGTCATGAGTTCCGGTAGATGCTCACGTGGGCATTATGACGACTTCGCATCGATGAACGGTTCTGGGACAGACAAATAGCCTTTCTCATTGGTCCCGCGTGGGGAATTGGCCTAGCCTGACGATTGACCAATCAATGAGAGCAGAGCGTCACCGCTCGGAGCGCCGACTCAGTTGTTCGGTTGAGCCGAAAAATAAGAAAGAAAAAGCCACTGGCGTGCACACAAACCAGATTTTCGCAGCACCTCAAGTGAGGGGAAAGGCATACACTTGACCGATCATGAGCTCATCGTCCAGTCTGCATCGCGCTCTCCAACCAGCACGCCAAGCGGCAAGCGGCAAGCGGCAAGGGAGGAGACAAACAAAATAACGGTAGCTGGGGGGGGCCAGAAAACCGGTGGCGCTTGTGCCAAGGGGGCGGCCGAATGCGGGGAAAGCTTGAACAGTGCAAGAAACCCCCCAGCTTGATGATGTTTTCTTTTTTCTAGGTCAGTGCCAACGGGATGGGAATGCCGTCACTGGTAAGTTGTTTCTGCATTGGGGAAACCGGCGCAAAAGGAATGCACAGATCCACGGTGAGTG
Organism: Cladorrhinum samala; assembly: GCA_033576145.1. Lineage (NCBI taxonomy): Eukaryota > Fungi > Ascomycota > Sordariomycetes > Sordariales > Podosporaceae > Cladorrhinum > Cladorrhinum samala. The sequence continues at coordinate 242,215 of MU864934.1, read as the reverse complement.
GTGAAAGCAGATCATCTTTCCAAGATGCCGACACTGGTGATCTATTGCTATTTGCAGAAAAGTCTGGGGTAATTCATGAAGTCATCGAGAGAGCGACGGCAGCGACGGCGGCATGAACTAAAGCAATTGAATCTCAATGCGGATCGAGATGAGGGGTTGCGCAGTTGTTACTGACTGAAAGAATACGGTAACGTTACGAGATCTTTCATGGGCTGCTTTATTTTTTACGCCCGTTGGGCCCAGAAGCGATTGACGAAAATTGACGGCTGACACATCCCAGATTTGCAGATTCTCGCGCTTCTTGCGGAAAGGCGCATGGAAACGATCATCGTCAAATGCTTCCACGCGGCAATGATTGGCGATCCGCGGTCCCTTCAGCCAATTCGGGTGTTTTCAAGTTAGCCTCGAGTCGATCACGCCACACACCGAGACCCGTCGAGATTTCCGGCGAGAGATAAACGAGTTTGTCTCACACATAAAAAAAAAAAAGGGGGGGGAAACAAGATTGGTGTTGGAGGGTTCTGTTGCAGTGGGCGGGACCCAACGACCGACTGCACCTAATTAAACCCGACCTGCGCAGAGGTTCCATGGACGCGTTCTGAAGATGTCTCAATCAATTCCCGTCCGTACGTTAGCTCCGAGACAGAGCCCCGGCCAAAAATGGCCTCAGCTCGCGGGCAGATCAACAACGTGGGTCAGGCGTTGCCGATTCCGAACTGGCGACGGGAAACGATGAAGATCCGCAGATGGAAAAGGTTGTGAAGCATGTCTGATGTACCCCTGTGAATTGGGAAATGAACCGAAAAAAAAAAAAAAAAAAAAAACTCTGCCGGAAGTGCCTGTCCCGGCTCCCAACATTTGCGCAACGGCTTTTTCGCTAAGATTGCCAAGATTGCCAAGGATTACTGTTTCAAACGCTCCGAGATGGTAATCTCCTCAGCTCCATGAAGCAGTGGATAGTATCGATCTGGGGTGAAAACTGTCTCGGAACAGATATTAGATATCCGCAGGTAAGGCTACAAGTCTAGAATCGAAAACCGCATTTAAATCATCCCTGACGCTGGATTAATATCTCAAACCCGTGCCTTTTGTATTTGTATGAGTGAGCGCGAAAGGGCAACCACTCCGAGAGAATATCTTTACATATTGTCAATGGTTGATGATATCTGAGTGTTTCCAGTAAAGGTGTGTTGGTGAACGTTGCTCATGCCCTCATCTTATATGTCAGGGCAGTACAAATGATAGTGGTTCTCGCACCAACGACTACCTACGGAAAGATCCCATGGCCCCGGTTTCAGTAGATAAGAACACCGCAAACCCTTCAATTTTGTATTATTTTCCCGAACAGGCTATGTCTTTACACACAGGCAAGTTTGATCGGCAAGACTCTTAGTAATTCTTGTAGCTTGCCTCTTTCGAATCATCACTGCTACATCTCTGTATGTTGGATCCCTTCTCATCGGAATAATCCTCAGTTTCCCAAAACATATTTACAGCATACTCCTCAGCTCTTTATCGTTTTCGTGAATGCTGCCGACCTTAGTTGTGACGTCTTTGCTGTTCAAAATCGAGAGCTTAAAAGTTTCGTTCCAAAATTCCTCCCACAGATTCTTCAAGTATTGAGTCTATACGCTGACCGGCGTTAATGCAATGACGATGCCTGGACTTCGATGTTCGATCTTGTATCAAGGGGTCGAGGTGATGGACGGCACGCTTTGATATATATACTGGGCGAATAAAAAATAGTGACCGTCCGTTGTAGATCAAAACCGGGACCTACACATTCACCTGTGATAAATGGGGCTACTGAACGGCCCAAATCCAAAAGCTCGATTTACGAACCAGGATGTTGGAGATAAACTTCGAGTAGTGTGTGATTGCTAGGGAAAAAGTGCCCACAATCCTCGGGATTCATAATCCCTATTCTCGTATCTATAATGGGGGGAAGCCTTAAGTGCGCTGGTTTAGCTGGTAAGCCCCTCCATAGTCCACTGCTGCAAACATGGTGCGTTCTCGGCATCTGGCCAGGTAGGTACTCTCCCAAGAAACTCCCTCTCAGAGATAGTATCCTTTTCATATTCTGAATCTGCATTGTGAAGCTTCTTGTTACAGGTAAGCGTCCATGGGGCAAAATGAAATACCACATGTTGATTCGTTCTTCCAACTTTTACGCCGCGCTGGTCTCGATTGAACTTCCGTTTCATCTGGAGTCGTTCCCACTTCGCCACGGCAACACGCGGCCGGATCGGTGGAATGGAAATCAATGGGAAAAAGAAGACAGGCTTGGTGTAGACGCCGCAAGAAAAAGGTGTAGGTCGATGTAAAAAAAAACAAAATAAAAATAAAAATTAAGATATAAAATGAATATTCGAATCAAAACATAAAAGTAAAATATAAAATAAAAATTCAGTCGTAATACAGTGATAAATAAAACAAAATAAATAGATAGAATAAGAAACAAAAGAATACATTGATAAAAATGATAAATAAACGGAAATGGATCAAAGAAAGAAAAATAAACTCTTTTTTTTTTAAAACAAAATAAAAATTACTTAAAAGGTAAAAATAATGGAGAAAAAAAAATTAAAAAATTCAATGTTCCGGTCGCAAGACAGTGCAAAACGAAGATTCGTGCAACAACATTGAAAAGACGAGTAATATACTAGTGTATATATATACCCTCGTGGTTATCTTCGTTTTCTACCTAAGCAGTCTCCAAGTCACCACACCGAGCATCACTACCCCTGCGCACATTGCCCACTCTTTTCTTCGCCGGCTTCGTTTTCTTTCCATGGCTTGGAGATAGAACTCCTTCGCTGCGATGGAAAGCTCCTCGGTCCTCTCTGGCGAGATGGGACCTCTCGTTAGGATTCGGTCAATGTCGTCTCGTAACAGGTCTGCCATCTCGGTGCCAAGGCGCACTTCGTCGGCTTCGGGATCGGTGGTGGAAACTGTCGGTGAGACCTGCCTCGGCACGGATGAGGTGGGGCCGGCCTGGGCTTGGGTTTCCCGAGGTGTGTCTTGGCTGGGCTGCCCCTGAGGATGGTGACGTCCGAAATTCATGAAGAGATTTTTGTCGTTACTGAAAAAAATCGCTAAATGGAGACCTTGAAAATGACAGCATCTGGATGTTCCTTTTTATGTTTAAGTTTTGATCTCAGATTGTGAACGGCTGCCTCCCAATCGTGCGCAAAGCTGGCCGAATTAGGGATGGCCTGATTTCTCAGCAGCAGCTGTGGCCAGCTGACGTCTGAAAAAAGGGGACAAACCCATGTTGAGCAAAAGAGATCTCCAGGGCAAAAAGACAGTAGAAAGGGATCTTGCTGGAGCCGAGTAGATAAGGTAGGATATCACAATGAGGGGATGGAACGTGGCCTTCGTTGCTCGTATCAAATAGCGATGAGAGCCCACCGATGAGAAGAACTTGGTGTGATACTGTTATAGCTCAGGTACTTAGCAATGTACGCGTACCCTCTTTTCTTTGATTGAGCTTCACGGGAATCAGATAATGTTGTTGGATGCCTGATGAGTTGGCCGGAATCCCGAAAACAGGGAAGAAGATGAGGTTTGATCCCTTGAGGTCAACTGCTTCGTCCGTAAACCCAACAGACCATCCCCTCCACGGTACCGATTTACGAGACGGCCGAACAAACAAAGGCAAGAAGCCCAAATAGATACTGCCAGCAAATGACTGAACTTTGCCTTGTGCCTTCCTCAACTGCTGCGGCGGTGAGGGTGAATTGGAACCACTTGCAGATGTGACCCACCACCCGCTGCAGGAATTGAGTTGGGATGAGATAAAAATCCCTTGATCCCAGATGAATGACCTGGCGAGAGGGCAAGAGCACATCCAAGATCGGGCCCGAGAGAGTATTTTCATGGTCATGAGGTACAGTTGAGGTCTCTCGTCTCATGTTGCTTGGAAGGAGCTGCAGGGGAAATGGGCCACAGGCTTGTTCTAGACTGTATGCCTGCCTTCCGAAAGAGAGCCCTGTTAACAGAGGTCCTCGTGAACCTTCAGATGGTTTTGGGGTATATCAAGAACCTTTCCATTCTCCTTCCTCCCACTTCGCCTTCATCGCACACCCAACAATCCTCCTCATCCTGAGCCCCAAACCAAAATCTACACCCAATCTACATACTCATTTCTCCATCATCCAAGATGTTTTTCAAGACTATCGCCAGCCTCGCCGCTTTTATCCTGGCCGGCCCCGCCATGGCTGCCCCGGCTGGGTCAGGCGCCACCAGCTTTACGGGCGACATCACCCACTACAGCCCAAGCGTCGGTCTCGGTGCATGTGGGCATCTGCACCAGGACAGCGAGTATGTCGTGGCTCTCGGCCACGACCTTTTGTAAGTCGCTATCTCGTTCCTGCCGCTCGTTCACAGTTTGTCCAAATTCTAACGTTCTTGATCCTAGTGATGCTTCTACTCCCAATGGCAATCCCAACAACAACCCACTCTGCGGACGCAGCATCCGTGTCAGCCACGAAGGCAAGTCGGTCACTGTTCAGGTTGTCGACCGCTGCGCAGCATGTGGCACCCACGACCTGGACCTGAGCCCCGTCGCTTTCCAGGTCTTCAAGTCTTTGGACGTTGGTCGCTTCCAGGCATCTTGGGACTGGGCCTAAAAGAATAACCACACCTCATGACACTTCGTTTGGAGGGAACAAGAGGGGCTACATTCTCTTCACAAGACCGGGGACAGATACGAGGACAGATATGAGGAGGATGATTTGCTGCATCATTTTACGGATTTGGGAGGAACGTCATTGCAAGGCTGGGAGAGCATGTTTCAGATTTTCTTCAATTCTCACATCCCAACCGAGTCTATTACAATAAAGCTTTGACGTCTATGCTTTTATCTTTTTGTGCTCATTTTGTCATGATCTTGTCTGGTCCCATCCCCAAAGCGTTGGCGTATCCCTATCGCCCCTTGACATCATCGTTTTCGTTGTGTTTTGTGCAATCATCACAACTGTGTAAGTCAATAGTGGCTTCCTTAATAAACATGCATCCGAGACCTAGATCTCATTAATACCCGATGGCTGGTAGCGAATGTGTGCACTCTAGAATACCCAACAGAACGGCTCGGCGTTGAGGTTAATGAAATGCAGGAACCGTTGCACTCTTATTGCGAACAATGAACCCTTGTTCGGACTTTTGCTCTCCCTATTTACAGATCCGTCGTTTTACTTGAGCAGAAACAGCTTCTTCAAGTGTTCAGGCAAAAGCCAAGCCCTGTAAACACGGCTCTATATTGGCGCTCGCCTCTTTTTAACCCCTCGTCTAGATATTAGCCGACCACCCACGGAACCATCAAATATCTTTAACTCACCATCGGTGACAAGGATGAGGTGACAGCATCCTTCAGGTAACACGAAAGAAAAGAAGAGAAAAAAAATAATAATTTATAAAACCCTCCCACTGAGAATCCCATTAATCCCATCTCATCGCAGATCACTGACGGATCTTCTCTCAACAAATAACAGCCTCGATCATCCAACAGAAGTTTTACTCCCCAGCAACCATGTTCTCCCTCCAGAGCCTAACCCTCCTCACCACCCTCCTCCTCTCCCCCTTCGCCGTCGCCGACCCTGCCCCTCCACCATTGACCTACCTCTACAGCGTGAACCTCACCTTCGCCGCCCCGGTCTCGATCGGTTCGGTTCCCTACGGATCCAGGGACCTCTTGACAATCTCGGGCGGTAACGTGGTCGGTCCAAAGATTAATGGTATTCACCCCCATTCCTCCCTCCCTCCCCCCCCCCCCAAAACCCCTTTCCCAGGAGTTTTCTCTTTCCCCCTCAAAACTATTCTGTCATTTCCCAGAACTGTACCTATATAAATAAATAAATATATATATATATATACATCCATATAAAAGATGAGAATTATTAATCACGTAAAACTATATATAGGCAAGATCGGCACCGGCCTCGACTGGGGGCTGACTGACCGGGCGGGAATCTTTTCCCCCGACGCGCTCTACACGCTCCACACAAACGACAACGCCACCATCCTCGTCTTTGAGAAGGGCCACGCGCCCAACGTTCACATCCTCTTCGAGACGGCCAGCGAAAAGTACGCCTGGCTCAACAGCGCCGTCGCTTACGCCACCGGCGGTCCCAACGCCGATGGGGATATCGCACTGGATGTTTGGCAGGTTCGTTTTATTTACCCCCTCATTACTTACCTTACCTATTTTTGTTTTCCCAGATTTTGAATACCTTACCTTACCTATCTACCTGAATCTTTAAAAACATCAATGCTTGTTCCCCTTTTTTTTTCCCCTTCAGTTCAATTTTTTTGTTGTTGTATTTTTTTTTTCTTTTTTTTCTTTTAGAGAAGAGGGAACCAAAGGTTGGCTTGATCATTGATTGCTGATGGGGTTTTCAATTAGCTCGGTGCTTGATTTATCGCTATTCAGAAACTGGTGGAATGGGAACCGGCGGGGGCCTTTGGGAACGAAGATACCTGATTACGCCTGAAAAGGTGGAGGAGGAGGAGGAGGAGGAGGAGGAGGATTATGTTGATGATGATGACGATGATGATGAAAGGGGTTAAGCACCCGCTACCCCAAGCACGTACTTGGGGGAAGTTGTTAGACAGTTTTTTTTTGTCAACTATATCAAAGTTCCTAAAATACGACCCAAAGACAGACTTTCATGTCTGCTCCCAAGAATCGGGTAAACATGTCAAAAAAGACAATTCCATAAATTCCTCTCAAGGCCTTTTACCTAAAATTTCAGTCTTACCGCCCCTTTCCCATCCGTCCATCAGCCTCACCACCTCCCGCTTCATCTCCTCGTCGACCCCGGTAGCCGCCCTCGCAATATCAACCGGGGTTCCAACCACGCCCTCCATCCCCGTGAACCCTTCCCAGCTCTTGGCGCCCCCGTCGGCCCTCATCCTCAGCAGCCAGCTCACCATCTCGGGGTTTCCGGTCCTGCAAGCCACGTGCAGCGGGGTGTTTCCCTTGTTGGTCCGGCCGTTGATGTCGGCGCCCAAGGCCAGCAGGTACGAAGCGACGTGCAGGTGGCCCCTAGCCACGGCGAAATAGAAGCAGTCGCACCCGTTGTGGTCCTCCACCCTCCTCTTGCCCTTGGCGTCCGCTGCCACCGCTGCCCCGGACTCGACCAGGTACGCGACAACGTGATCGTGCCCGCTCTCGCAGGCATACATGAGCGGCGTGGTTCCCCGGCCGTCGACCGCGTTGACGCCGTCCTTTGCCGAGCCGGGGAGGGGGATCTCGTCTGCGGCGACGGCGGCGGCAGAGTCCAGGATCAGCACGATGAGGGGCAAGTGGCCCGATCGGGCGGCGTGGTGGATCGGGAACATCCCGAGCTTGTCCGGGAGCCAGGGGTCCGCGCCCGAGGAGAGGAGGGTCCTGGCCAGCGGGAGGTTGCCCGAGTGGCAGGCCTTGTGGAAGAGCGTCAGGCCGTTGCAGTCGGGAACGTTGGGGTCCGCGCCCGAGGAGAGGAGGAGGGAGAGGCAACGTGGATCACACGTGGCGGGTTCTTGGCCGGACGCCGCAGTAACTGCCCAGAGCGCCGTGGGAAGGTTCGGGTGGCGGGTAGGGTGGTTTATGTTGATTTCCGGGAGAGAGACGAGGTATTTGAGGATTTCAAGCTGGCCGTGTCTTGCTGCGAACCAGAGCGGCGGGCGGTCTAGGTAGTCGAGGCAGTTCCAGGCGCGGGACCCATTCTCGGCAGCGGATCCGGCGTGCTGGATCATAATCTGGAGGTCTCGGAGGTGTCCTGCAGCTGCTGCTTCGTGTATTGGGTTGTATTGCTTTGTTGTGGTACCCACGGTCGGGGCGGTGCCGGAGCTGCGAGCGAGGAGAGCCTGGAGAACGCGAGTATCTTGTGGCTGTAGATGTCTATCTTCGCGGGAAACTGCTTCCATTAAGGGTGTCCTACCTATGCGGTCTTGGACCCTTGGGTCCGCCTCCTTGTCAAGAAGGCCTTCGATGACGGATAGCATGTTTTTGAACGCGGCGAGGTGTAGAGGGGTTTTGCCTCGTCCGTTGGGCTGGCTGACGTCTGCTCCGCGGCGAATCAGCCCCTTCGCGGCAGCTGGATTGCCGTTCTTGATTGCAGTCAGAAGAGGTGTCTCGCCGTCCAGGGCGCAGCAGTCGACCCTTGCTCCGTAGGAGATGAGCAACTCAATCATGGCCAGATCCCCAACCTGCGCGGCGATGTGAAGCGGGTAGTACTCCTCCTTGGTCACTAGTTGAAAATTTGGAGTGATTTGTTGGAGAAACTCCTCAACTTCACTCTTGTTGCCGGCTTTGATGGCCTTGACGAGCATCTCCTGAGCATGGCTGCTCGGGGGAGGAAACGGGATCGAGTGCCTGGACATGCGCTGCTTCATGTTGAATGCCAAGTCGCAGAAGAAAGAAGCCAGACCGTCTTGTATGGCGGGGCGCATCCAGGCATTTGGGTGATTTACTTGTCTATCTCTATCACTACGAAGAAGAAAAAAATTGTTAGAAATCGTGGGGGGCAGGGTTGAACTAAACAAAACGCTGCTCACAGGGAGAGGCTGTATCGAATCATCTCGAGCTCCCTGCGCTTCGTCCCAATCGTTTTCTGGACGCCTTCGAGGTATGACATCTTCCAGGCAACTCGCCCCTTCTCGATCAAGCTGCCGAGCTTCGAGCCTTTGCTGCATGGCTCGGTGAGCCCCCCTATTTCCTTGATCAGGACGTTTAGGTCTAACTGGAGCTGTTGGAGGGTTTCCCGCAGGCCACGCTCCAGGTCGGCGCCTGCTTTGGAGGGTCTCAGTGTCCGGCTGTGGACGGCGTCGATAAAAAGGGGGCCCAGCTTGTTGTCGAAATCCAGCTGCTCTTGGATATAATCCAGTATCTTTTGTGTCAGAGCGCAATCCTTCCGAATGTCGTTGACCTTTTTCTCAACCTTGGCGAAGTCGCTGAGCAAGGTGATGACCCGCTTGAGCGTGTTGCTCAGAGTTATGATCGCTGTTGTCAGCGTCAGCGGTTCGATCGGCATGATGGTGGGACTACATATAAAATAAAATAAAATAAAATAAAATAAAATAAAAAAGATAAAGTCAGAATAGATGGTTGGGTGTTGTTCTAGAAAGCAGGCTGGAGAAAAGATCTGGACTCTTGGTCACGATGGATGGAGCGGGGGGGGGGGGGGTGTGCGAGGTGGAATATGGGGTAGGTGTGCTCACTGGGTAAGGTCATGGTACATATCTTTGGTACCTAGGTACCTTGAACTGTAGGGGAGTGTCTCTTGGAAGGAAGCCAAGGCCAAAGGCTAGGTAGGTAGTAACCGATCTGGATTCACTGCACCACCCTGCGCTCCCGTCTCTTCCATCGCCGCAGACCAATGGTAATTACTGTGCACAAGTACATACCGAGGTACATACCCTCCAAGGTGGTATCGGCTATCGTGGGTTTGTGTGACATGCATGCAAAGGTTAAAAAAAATATTCCTTGATTCTGTGCCCACCCCAAGCTTTCACAGCCACCACCATTACAACTCCTCAGAATTTAGCCCCCCTTGGAGCCGAATTTACCTTTCCCATTTATTGCCTAGCGAGGGTTGGCCTGCGAGGCGCAGTTACCTTTATTGAATTATAGCAAAACGTATGTGTATTGTTGCCTGCAGCTCAAAAAATCCCACCTGTACACATGTCGCGGTGAACCCCTCCTCCAATCTACCTAATGTATACCGGAAACATCATGATAGCTAATCTGAGGCTGGGGCTTTCCCGATGCAACACTCATGGTCTCCTCCCCAATCTGGTGGCCGTTCTGCAACGTAGTTCCGCTGGGGTCAGAGCTCGAATTTCCATCATGGACGCCACCGGTAACCTGTTGGAGATTCTGAATATCCGACTCATTGTCTGTGTGAGCAGGATCGGCCACACCATCTCCGAGGTTGGCTACCATCTCTGGCTGCTCTCCGACACCATCCGCTGGCCGCTGTCCCCGGTCACGGTTGCGCTCTCGTATCTTGTCATGCAATATCTTGACGACGACAGCGAGCAGCGAGAAACCGACAACAGCTACAAGTGCAAAGAGGCCCTTTTCTACCGAACTAAGCTTGGCTGGACAGGCAGAAGACAGCGGGAGCGGTGATGTCGCCTCTGTATTTTGAGGGGCCATGTAGAATTTGCCGGCTTCATAATCAACGAAGAGATAGACCTGCGACAAGAAAACCTTGCCCAAGACGGCGGCGTCTCCAGCCGCAGGTTCGCCGTATATCTGTAGCTCGGTATAATTCGTGTCAACTTTCACAGCGCCGTCCTGGTCCAGCCCCTTGAGTGGCCGCTGAAACTCATATTGAGGTATCTCAATGGTGAGGCTGTCTTTGGACCCTTTGGGCTTCAGGGTGAAGCGCAGTGTGGTGTTGAATTGTCCCGCATCGCTGTGGTAGACCAGGCCGGGCTCCAGATTGACCAGTGAGTCCGCATAATCCGTGGCTTTCAGAAACGTCGAGCGTCCAGTCGAGACGAACCCGGTCCGATTGATGAAATCCTTGACTGGAGCAATCATTGTGCCGGGAAGTCTGAAAAGATTGTCATAACTAGAGAAACCATTTAGTTGAATAAGACTGGGAATTACACGCCTACCTAGGTACCTAATTTTGACGGGGGAGTCTGGAAAAAGAAAATGACTTACGGCTCGACGCAGGCAGTCAATGGATTTCCGGGACCCGCTATCGTGTTACTGTTTGTCCAAGTCGTCTCATTTATCTTCTTGACCTGCAGCGTCAAGTCTGTGATTTGGACCTGAAGTGGACAGTAACGGTCTTGGAGCTTGCCGTCCGGATTGATGGGAAACTCGAGAAAGGACGAGCTTGTTACACTGCTTGTGTCCCATCCGCCGAGCACCAAGCTTCCCGACCTGGGGAGGAGAAAGCTCTGCGACCCAACGTTGAGTCCGAAGGACCTAGCGCCGATAATGCCGACATCCTTCAGGGTACGCAGTATAGTGGAATCCGAGGCCAGGCCGAAGTGGGAAGCGGTCGACTGCTGGCCCTGGTAAATCAATCCCGCCGTTGTCTTCACAGTCCTCCTCAGAAGCTTGAGAGAGACCTCAACCGCTCGGTCCATGGGGTTACCCAGCGCCGTCCACCCTGGATTACTTCTCAGATCCTTGGCCGGCGCAGCTTTGAGGTTCTGAGTAGGGAGAAGGCTCCCGCGTCTGGAACGGCATGTATCCTCCGTCATGGCCACTCCATTTGCCTGAAGCTGGTCGGGAGATGAACAGATGCCATCAGCAGTGAAGAATGTCGCGTTTGTTACCGTGGATGGGACCAAGCTGATGGCCGGTCAGTCAGGGGCTCACAATATCCAAAGGGTGACGGTGGTGGGTATCTCGTCCAACCTACCAAAGCTCGCCTGCATCAGCAATGTTGAGGTTGAACCCCCACGAGTAAACATCGCTTTGTGTCGAGGACCGGATGATGCACTCGCCCAGGTGAAACTGGAGCGTCGCTCCACTTGAGGACTGGCATGACGTGGGGGCTGCGTTGATTTGTAACGCACAGAAGGCGAAGAGGGAGATTGCAAGGTGCCACATCATTGTAGGACGAGGTCGTTGGATACTAGATCGCCCGTCAGTAAGTCACGGAGCTGGAGGGTTTAGGTAAAGGCAACATCACGTACCGACAAAACATCAGCATACAGATTGGGTGGATATTATCGACTCCCTCGGTGGGTGGTGGGATTTTTCTTGCGCGAGGAAGCAAACCTGGCTTGCCAGAGGCAAAGGAATTATGTGGGTAGATCTTCGACCACCGACGCCTTCTTGCCCCTACTTGAATTCTTGAGACTCTCGTCGAATTACTATTACCCCTTTGGTAGCATTGGGGCAACTAACTAAACTCCGGGGGTCAGGCATCCAACCTCGACAGGCCTCCAAATCACTAGTGCACTTTCATGCAGAAAAACATTGCAATGTCATGAGCTGAGATTGCCCTGGTGACTGCGGGTGACCAGTCGAGGCCATCACTTGAACAGCAGTTTTCCGCAGAGATTTTTTGAGGTTTCACCAGAAACAACTTCGCCTCGATGCCAGTGTAGCTCTGCTTCTTTCTCCATGTACGCTGGTGGCGTTCAAGCCTAGTTAGGTGCTTGCCAAGTGTCCCAAATAGTTGGTCTTTGCAACCGCAGCTGGGCGGCGGTGGACTTTTGAAAAGCAGGGTGTATCTCTTATGCATGGCGTTCGGAACTAGGCCTAGAGGGCCCTACCGGAATCAAATATGGGCTGGAAATGGATGTGGTCAATAGTGCGGACCGTTATTGAGGCCGCTGAAAGGGAGGGGGGGGGGGTGAAGGTGAGGCTCTCAACGCTCGCTAAAACCCAAGAAGACAATGGGCAGCGGGGAAGCCTAGACCTGAACATGAAACCAGCCACAGTTGCTCCCACTGGACGATGATTGATTTGGTTACGTGAACATCACGAGCTGATCATTCGAGTGTGCCTCGGTCGGGTAAAATTAATTTATTACGGCTGAACAATCTGCATTTTCGAGGCGCGCCGCTGCGAGAGTCGCCGAGAGAGAGAACTTGGAAAATTGTATGCGGACGACACAAAGATTTCATGGTTGTGTGGTGATGTCAAAGTAAGCCTTTTCGAGGTCTCGCGATGTTTCGGTCCGATTCACTCGGTGAGGTTGGGGGGGTGGAGAGTGGGGAGAGGGACGCTGTCGAGTGAGAGACAGGGGGGTGTTCCCCAGACTTCCAGGTTCCCCCAATCCCCATACCCATCATGCCTTGGCGTGCCCACACCTCGCCGAAGGACCCGCCCAAGCTCACCCACAGTACGTACACCCCACCTCTTTGGACGAACCCCACTTCTGTTGTGGGCGCGGAACGACGCGTCGAACTCAACGGTAACCGGGACACCGCGGATCAATGCCATTGTCTTAGCCTACATGCCTGCAACCCTCAAGCCACACCACACACCACACACCACACACCACACACACACACCGGTTGAAAGGAGCCACAATAATTACAGCTCACACTACCTACTCCGCAGCGCTAGTAATATTGCTCAACGCCATGGACGAAGAGCGAGATCGAGAGCAAGAACAAGAACGACAACCCCTGCTGCCCGGGCCAGCAAAGCGTCGACGCTCAGGATGGGGAGTCTGGCGGCGGACCGAAAGAGCATATAGACCATCAGCATCGGATATCATCGCCCTGCTCTCAGTCGTCGTTGCCGCCGCTCTGATTTGGGTTTTCGCGGCCAATCATGCCGCACGTCGACCTCGCCATCCGCCGCACCGCAGCTATGACGGCGAGAAGATCAAGTGGACGGCCTGCGGGACGCTGGCCGACCACGAGCTGGAATGCGCCAACATCACTGTGCCCATGGACCAGTTCAACGCTTCCAACAACCAGCCCGGCAACAGGAACTTTAGCATCCCTCTCCTCCGAATGCGCGGCAAAAACGCCACCGACAACATCAACGTACTGCTGAACCCCGGAGGACCCGGCGGCTCGGGAACCCAGTTTATCTACCGGAAGGGCGCCCAGATCAACGCCATCATCGGAGAGAATTACCACCTGCTGAGCTTTGACCCCCGCGGCGTCAATCAGTCTGTCCCAAGAGCCAATTGCTATCCGACAGACCAGGTGCGCAGGGAATTGGAAACCGTCCGCAACAAGAGGCTCGTGGAAGACAGCGGCGAACTCTGGGCGTGGACGGCGGCTCACGTCAAGGGCTGCGCCGATACCATGGACGCCCACGGCCCGTACATCAACACCCCGCAAACCGCAGCAGATATGAATTCCATCCTCGACGCCGTTGGGCAGCAAGACATGTACTACTGGGGATTCAGCTACGGCACGCTGCTGGGCCAGACATACGCCACCCTCTTCCCCGAGCGTTCCAAGCGCGTCATCATCGACGGCATTGCCAACCAGTTCGACTGGTACGGCGCGCTGATCGACCGCGAGGAGCTGGCAGATACCGAGAACGTGCTCGCCGGATTCGTCGACGAATGCATCAAAGCCGGGCGGGAACGCTGCGCCCTCGCGAGCCTGGCCAAAACCAAGCAGGAGCTCTCCGACAAGCTCATCGCCTCAATCACCAAGCTCAGGGATGAGCCCATCGGCGTCTACGTCAACGCCACCGTCCACGGCGTCCTCGACTACTGGGCCGTCATGTTCTCGGGCGTCTTCCCGGCTCTCTACAAGCCCGCGACCTGGCGCGACCTGGCCGACAACCTGGCCGCTCTCCTCCAAGGAAACGCCACCGCGGCGTATCTGGCATACGCCGCCGAAGGGTCCTGGGGAATTGCCGGCGAATCCAACGAGTACGTCCAGCTCAACGACGGCGCATCCGGCCCCGAGAAATGGAATCCCATCAACACCCGCGGCGACTTGGTCAAGACCCTGGCTGGTTACTTCAACGAATCCATCTTCAGCGAGACCATGCTCGATCGCTACTTTGTCAAGCGCGCCTGGGCCGTGCCGAGGGGCCACGATTATGTGCCAAGGAAGGGCGTCGAGACTGCTCACCCGCTGCTGCTTCTCTCAACGACGTACGACCCCGTCTGCCCGCTCGTGTCGGCGCGCTCGGCCAATGATGCATTTGTGGGATCAAGGATTGTGGAGGTCAAGGGGTACGGACACTGCTCGCTTGCGGTGCCCTCGTTGTGCCTTGCCAGGCATGTCAGGGGGTATCTCCAAGAAGGCAAGCTGCCCGACGCCAATGTTCAGTGCGAGGTGGACGGCAAGCCTTACTTCGCCAAGCCGGATGAAGGAGTCAAGGCGCAGCTAGCTGGTTTCGAGTTCTTGACTGAAGAGGAGAAGAAGATTCATTTGGCTCAGCTGGATTTGGCGAGGGACTCGTGGGTAGGACCTTGGTATAAGTGAAGTTTCGGTAGCTAGGTAGGTAGGTATGTACCTACCTTAGATATATGCATATACAGCGCTTGGATATCATCTCTTTGACTTGACTGAGAATGTAAGTTGGCGAGGTAGGAGTATATGCATACATATATTAGGTAGTCTAAAGTGGTCTCTGCTGTGGATGCTTCCTGAATTTTTAAAAAATAGAACTGTCATTCTTTTTTTTTTTTTTTTTTTTTGTATATCTTATACTTCCATCCTTTTCTTTACCCTGCGCGCGATAAAAAAAAAAACCTTACCTCTAGTAGCCAGCGATTCATATGCATTTGCTCCTTTTGGTTATGTATGTACCTTACCTAAGTAAGGTAAGGTAAGTTAAGGTTTCCTCTCCTCGCCATCCTTACATCTACGAGGGCCGCGAATCCAGGAGACACAACGACCCACCAGGTTCGTCAAGCTAGATGTTCATTCTTTACTATCTAGTAAGACGATCATGTGTCCTCAGAGACCCTGGGAGAGGCACATGAAACTAGAGGAATAGGGGAACCCCGACGCCCCTCCCCTCCTGCTTTTCTTGTCTTAAACTCTACCCGCGCGCACCACTATCCATCTGAGCAAAGTGAACGACATCTCCAAGGCGGAAAATTGCAACCCAAAAAGAAAAAAAAGGATGTTCAGTGTCACGGCGAATCGTGGAATTGGTTTTAACTTGGCCCAAAAAAAAAGATAAATTATTCGAACGTCGTGTGACGTCGCCCACAAACTTTTAAAGAGGTTTGCTGGGCCTTCTATATATCCCCCTGAGTTCCCTTATCGACTATGTACAGTTGTTTGTCGATGGTCTAATGCTGATGCTGATGCCGATGCTGATGCTTAAAACTAATCCTACAAGCAATGCCCCTCCTGAACCTTTGATACTACCCATTCCACCCTCCCCTCGCCGAGATGTTTTGTCTCGCTCTCAATGACGCCGGTCGCTGATTCTCTCCGTCTTTTTTTTTTTCTTTTTTCTTTTCTTTTTTTTAATATTGTACAACGCATGCTTGAGGTCCTGGGGGTGGAATTTCTTCCCTCACCCATTGGCGAGTCGAGGTGCCATGTCTGGGAAAAGTGCTTCACTCGACATGCTGCCCAAATATAATCGCCTCCAATTTGTCTCTCTCTCCACTCTCTTCACACATGGCTCTGAAAATACTTTTTTCCTCTCCGGTCCCTTCGTTCTTCTCCCACAATTCCCTGGGAGACCCGAACTCGGCCACTTCGCCGTCGCTCAGGACCAAGATACGGTCAAAGTCGGCAATTGTGCTCAGTCTGTGAGCAATAACTAAAAGAGTCGAGCCAGTAAACTCTTCTCGGATACTTCGTTGGATAAGGTGGTCGGTGTGCATGTCCACGGCCGAGGTGGCTTCGTCGAGGACCATCACACGCGGTCGGTTAACTATAGCACGCGCAAGGCAGAGTAGTTGCCGCTGGCCCTGTGACAAATTTAGACCTCCCTCAGAGAGAGGGGAGTCGAGGTTGTTGAAGATATTAGAGTTTTGGGGGGTGGAGGCTGTCGGATCTTGGGTGCCGGATACCTCGGGCGAGTTTGTAAGGAGATGCACCCGTTCCAGACAGTCGAGAAGCGCTGCATCGGTGTGGTGGCCGAACGGGTCGAGATTACTGCGAATAGTACCGGAGAAGAGGGCCGGATCCTTACAGAAAAGGTCAGTCGACTCGTCACTGGCTGGCATGGAAACATCGAGCTTTTACTTACTTGTGGGATAATGGCTAAGCGCGATCGAAGATCATGCAGCTTTATTTTGGAGATGTCCAAGCCGTCGATATGAATGCCCCCGGACCTGGCTTCCAAAAATCGGAACAAGGCAAGAGTCAAGGATGACTTTCCGGCGCCGGTGCGACCGATAACTCCCACTCTCTCGTTGCGCTCAACGCTGAAGGTGAGGTTTTTCAAGACAGGAGGAAGGTCAGGAGCGTATCCGACCGTAAGATTCTCGACTTCGATTCGGCCCTGGGTGGGCCAGGCTGCTGGCGGACTGTTGCCGTCAAGCGACTCTGTCGGCAGTTCGGTGTACTAAACAGTATTGCGAGTCAGCACTTATGTATCTAGTGGATGCAGTGGCGAGGAGACTGCTCGCTGGAAGCCGATGAAGCCACCATGATAAAACGATCATGTTCCGGCGGCCAAAAGAAGTGGGAAACACGTACCTCAATTATGCGCTCTGCGGCGTTCATGTCCAGCTCGACATTTATGTAGAAGCGAATAGTCCAGATAACAGAGTTGGAGAACTGGATGGCAAAAGCTAGGGCAAAACCAGCCAACGCTGAATCAATACCGGGCGTCAGGAGTATGAGAATCGTGATGCATGTCGAGAAGAATGAGCCGATGAGAGCCATTCTCCAGCTCATCCATCGGTTGAAAAGTAACAGGTGCCAAGTCGTGGTCGAGTAATCATCAATCTTTCGGTACATGCGCTCGACATAGGCCTGTGTCTTATCAAAGCCGCGGATTGTGGCTACACCTGTCAGGGCAGAGCCAAACTGCTCAAACACGGGCGATTTTGCTGTGCTTTCCAATCGCTTTATGGGCCGGGCTGGGGCCAAGTAACGCATGGTATAATAGATGCAGACGACGAGGAGGATGGCGGCGAGGACAAGGACGTAACGAGAGATGAACATGCCGGCAACAATAATGCTGAACAGGCTAAGGAAGGTTTCGGCTCCAAAGCTCAACGAGTTTGCCAGCTGCGAGTCAATAACGTTGAAATCCGCCGTGAATCGATTCAGAATGCGACCGACGGGCACCGTGTCGAGCCATCGGATAGGCGCCCGCATAACGACAAAGTTCAGCCTGGCGAAGAGGTTACGGCTTGCACGGATCGAGCCGACATAGACAAAGAGGTATTTCAATGTGCCAAGAATGGCTGACACGATGGCGAGGACGACATAGACTGAAAGATAGAACTTGAGGTCGTTCTGAGGTTGCGCTGGCGGTGCCGACACGCCGTGAATCGCTGTCTGGTGGGCGGCGGCCGAGTATGAATAGTCATAATCCCCGGATACGTTGAAGGCGTGCCGCAACTGAAAGGGCTCTTCCACGCTGCTGCTAGTCCATATCTTGACCCACCACGACCGCCCCTGGGAGATGCCCTGCACAATGATGAAGATCATGACCGCAAAGGCCCAGTAAAGCCATCCGCCACTATCCCGCAGGTAGCGAAGGTAGACATCCCGTCGAACGGCTCCCTGCTCGCGAGATTCTTCCTCGACGAACTTTCGGGCTGCGGCCTTGGGCTTTGCCTTCTTCAGGTCGTCATCCGGGTCCACGAGATCGCCTTCCCGAACGGCGGAGGTATTGGAATTCACAGCCGTGAGTGGGTCGTCGATGTCGCTCTCATCAGCAGAGATGTGAGAGTTCACCGCGGTCAACGGCTCGCCTATCTCAAAGTCATCTTCCTCCTCGTCGCAGCTCAGGATCTGTTGAAAAGCATCTTCGTCCACGTCTGCGAGAAAGCCGTGATGGAGGACGCCGCCTTCACCCAGCTCGACGAGATATTTGGTTTTCGGCTTGCAAAGCGAAACGTGGTGGGTGACGAGGATTCTCGTCCTGCCGGCAGCCAACTCGCCAGTCAGGCATTTTTCGAATATGTGCCGTCCCACGTGCGCATCAACCGCGCTGAAGATGTCGTCTAATACAAGGATCCCAGCCCGAGAGTAGATAGCCCTGGCGAGGGTTACTCGCCATTTTTGGCCACCGCTCAAATTGACGCCATTTGCTCCAATTTCGGTATTCTCGCCATCGGTAAGCATATCGAGGTCTTTTTTCAGGGCACAGGCCTCGATAGTCTTTCTATACCGCTCTCGATCGTATGGAAGCCCAAAGATGATGTTATCCTTGATACTGCCATTCTCGATCCAAGGAATTTGAGCCACATATGCGATTGCCTTTGGGATAATCCAGTTACCCTTGTGTGCTTTACTATCATAACGTTCGGATAGTGAAGGGGCCCGAGGTATGTATAAGTCACCTCCGAGCACGTCAGCTTCTCCCAGAATCGCGGCTAGAACAAGGCTCTTTCCGGTTCCTGTCCTGCCAGACACCACCGATAATTCTCCCTGAGGAAATCTGATGCTGATATTGCGGAGGATAAATCTATCGGCGCTGTTGATGTCAGATGGCCAGGCGATAGAGGCATTGTCGAAAGCGATCTCGTCCGAGTCCTTTGAGATTGGCAACAGCTCTGGTGAGTTGAGATATTCCTCGATACGTGTTATCGAAACCCAGGCGTCTAGTAATTGGGTGGTGAGTTCGGGAACGACCGATAGCGTAGCTTCGAGACCCTTGAAGACGCCGAGACTAACGAAGGCCACCGAGGGCGTCAGCGACCCGGACAAGGTCGCATAGACGGCCAAGGAGATGGCCGATAGTAGGATTGGGCTCGTAACCCAGCATGCCAGTAGTGCCGCGTTACCCATAAACACGTCCCAAACAGCGGTCAGCTCCCGGTCTCGAACGCCACCGATCTTCTTCTCCCACTCAAATTCTAAGGCCGAGAACTTGATCTGCCGCATTCCCTGCATAGCTTCCGTAATAACCCCCATCTTCTCGTCCCTAACTTTCATGAGGCGGCCCTGTGCTGCAGCGTACTTCTTGGAAAAGTAAATGTTGATAGGTGTGATGGCGGCCATGGCCGAGAAGCCGGCCAAGAGAGATTTCCACCCAAGGAGACTGACGAGAAATGCCAAAGATACGATGAGTTTGAAAAGACTTCCTGGAAATATGTTTTGGTAGCCGCAGAAGTCCGACACTCTCTGTCCATCAACGCCAATCAGATTCACGGTGCTCTGTTTACCCTTGTTAAGGTCATCTGACTCATCGTCATCTTGGGTAGTTGCGTCGGGCCCGTCCGGAACTGCCGCCGAGCGAGGTTCATCGTTCTCGCCTGCCTTTTTCCTTTTCTCAGCACCTCTGACATCCTTTCGGCGCATGGCCTTTTCGAATATAAGAGAGGATAACTGAGCTCGGACTGGGATGGCAAGCTCTGCTGACGACAACCAGAGAAGGTACGACTCGACCCATGAATCGGCAGTGATGGCTAAGCTCAGCCATACAACCCAGATCCAGACGTCGAGACCAAAGGCGGCGCCCGTCGGGTGATTCTCGAGAATGGTCAAAAGTTTGAGAATGGCCCACTGCGGAGCGAAGCTCAGAATGGACGTGCAGAACGTCAAGACCCATTGCAACGCAAATGCCTTTTTGTGAGCTAGGAGTAAAGATGCCCAGAGGCGGTGCTCGTAACCGTGGCGCTTCCATTCGGCAGATACCATGGAAGACCGAGTGTGATGGTCGGGTCGGGGCAGGTCAGCTAAATCCAGGCTTTTCTTTTCGGAAGCCAGTGCCAGAAGGTCGGAAGGCCAGCTGAAATTGAAGCGGCTGAAGGCCGATACTGTGCGCATGCGGTCCACCAGCTCGCCATCGTGGAATACATCCGGTCGTCGAGGAATGGACAAGCTGCCAAAGACGAGACACAAAGCCAAGGCAAGCTCGGCAATCCAGAACGAAAGCCAGTCGGGATGGTCAGAGAGAAGATCTGCAATCTTGATGGCTTGGGCGAAGAGCAGGCCAGCGAGGACTGCAGATGACAAACACGCATATATGCCAAGATGGTAGGCCGTTGCTGAATTTCTGCTCGCAGCTATGACCACGGTCTGGAACATCAATGCACTCTGCAGACAAAAGAGGTTAGCCAAAAAAATTTCTTTTTTATTTCCCCCCCGTGGAGACAAGATGAAGAGCTCAGTTTGGGACTTACCCATGCTCCTACAATCAGCAGCAAGCTCTCAGAAGTAATCTCTGGCGCGTGCCATAATAGCACGGTAAGAAGGATGGAAAATCCGAGGCCAGCGGCTGCCGACAAAAAGATGATGAGCGTCGGCAGTGCAGTCGAGAAACCTTTGGCCGACTTTGGGGTTGCCTTGCCGTCGGCGTCTTCGTAGACGGTTGGCTTATTTGGCTGTCGTTTGCTAACGAGGCGCGTTACGAGGGCGGACGCGGCCGGACCTGAGCTGAGGCCAATGACGGCAAGGCCAACTCCCAATTCCGGCAGCAGAGTGTCATTGCGAATCATGGTGCGCGTGGTCTGGGGAGGAGAAAACCCGCTCAGTGAGATGACCCGGACGGCAGCTTCTCTCGGTGTTTGACGGTTGCCGAGGAAGTCGAATTGTCGCGAAGCATGAAAATAATGTTTTTGGAGTAGGCGCTTTCGAGATGGAGTGGAAGAGCAACGTGGACGGCTTCATATGGAGCTGGAAAATTCTAGCGGATCAGAGCGTGGCCCCAGCCAAGGATCCATTCTGGGCATAGATTGCCTGGGGATGATGTCAACATGCGGTGGCAAGGGGGCAAGGAACAGGCGACGGCGAGAGAGACAGAGTCTAAGCATCATGAAACGAGAGCGGCGCGGATGGAAGCACTGCGGGATGTAGGAGAAGCTCTCTGAATAGACACGAATTTTGCTCCTTCTCAGCAGAGGCAGATACTCTCTGCCGCAGCCGAGATTGTGAGATCCTTGCCAAGTGATATCTTGGCGCCATATTTAAAAATAAGCCCCTTCAGGAACGTGAATCAGGGCTGTACAAGCAAGTAGCCGTGCCACCTCTCGTCCCCACTTTTCTGGGATCCCCGGAATTGCGCCGTTTAGTGTAAAATATAATTCCAATCCCCTTGAAAATTTTGTCATCATATCAGCGTAGAACTACAGCACCTCATCAAAGGTGACATGTTTATTAGGCATTCTCCCATATAAAAGACCCCTGCAAAGAACCCTGGCAACATCCCGGCAACTCAGTCACTATCAACCTCAAAGACAGCTGTCGCGTTTCAATGCATCCTTTGAACAATGAAACCATTTTTAGAACTGAATTTTTTTTTTTAAAAAAAAAATGTAAACGCAAACTGAAAATAGCGTAAGATATCATATCGTTACTTTCTGATTGTGCGTATAAAGAAAAGTTGATGTATGTATGTATATACATACCTACGGCTATGTAAATGTCAGTTGTGGGTGCACCCCCCGCATGCAGGGCCCGAGTGTTGGTGGGTATAACAATGGGCAGTTGTGTGGCATAATTAAACTGCACTAAATTTTTGTTTTTGAGGGGTGGTGTCACTTTCGAGACCATATTTATTCCCTCCAATTGGGAACCTCCAGCGCAGAGAAAGTAGTATGTATAGCTAAGGTAGCTATGCTCATTCAGCGTCAACCGGGCACAAGACGGGAGCATCTGAAAAAAAAAAAAAAAAAAAAAAAAAAAAAAAAAAAAAAAAAAAAAAAAAATTCTCCTGGTTACCAAGGTGGATATTTTGGAAGCATTGTGCTTACCCTTGAACAATCCTCCAAAAACCGCTTGCCAGCCCCTGTTACAAACCATGTTTAACAAACGTTTAAGCACAAAATCTATAGGTAATTACGCCACACATCGCATACAATTAGGTCAAGGATACCGGCGCGAATTGCGCCCACCTCATGATCTGATTGGGAAATCTACTTTCGCTCCCAATCTGAAGGGGGAGGCAACGAAGGTGGCGTCCACCTTATTTTAGGACACCCGCACCAAGGAACTTGGCGCGGGTAACAGCAGGGAGCCAGCGACAGTTGGGTAGTATAGGTAGGTAGCGTCGCGCCAACAGCCCTAAAGTGGGGGTTCAGTGTTTGCCGACTTATTCGCCAGGAACAGCTCCCACTGCAGCTCCCCCTCCCGTCCGTCCACAAGAAATCTCATTCCGGTGCCCTGACTAAATCCCGTCGTTATTTCCACAACCTACCTACCCTCTGCTGCTTCACACCACAGTTGCTTCACAGCTGGTTTCTACTTTAATTGTATCCATTCCCCGCTAGGTTCGGCCCCGGTCGTGACCAAAGCTCCCGTCCTGCCAAAACAAGCGACCAGGAAAGTGCCCGTCGGCGCTCGCTGTCGCCACCATGGCTTTGGAATGGGACTTGGCTCCCGCGCCGTTTGTTCTAGAGCTCGTTGAACGGTACGCAGACCGTGCCAAATCCTCCCCCTACCCACGCTCCCGTCGCCCGCCACTTCACCAGCTAACCTAACCATATTGCTTTTCTGCGCAGCTATTCTCAGTTTCACCTCCCTCTTATCCTTCTCTCGGCATCGGGCATCTTGCTCGCGCGCCAACTGCGCCAACAACGAACATATCCGACCCCGCATCGCAGCGCTAAATCACGCGCTAACTCTGTCTATGGGGTTTTCTTGAAGGGTGTCGAAGGTCTACTACTAGCGACCTCTCTGTCGCTTGGCCGGGACGGCCTCGCTCCAAACGCACCAGCTACCTCTTGGCCCGGCACCTTCTTCGGGTCGTATCTAGGCGGATTATATGTGTTGACCCTGTTCGCCCCTTCGGGTCTGGGGCACGTCGGCCGGGCCGCCCGCTATCACTCTGTTGTTTTCTACACCATTTCCTGGTTCCTGACAATCATCACATCAGATGCCAGCTCGACAGCAACCAGGGTGTCATCTGCTCTGCTGTTCATCGCCTTGATTTCGCCCCGTCCGCCTTCCCAGAAGGACGATGGCCTGGAACCGGATCCGACTGGGGAATCCCAGTCCAGCATTTTTGGTCTCTGGGCCTTTGCGTGGCTAGATAACATGTTCTTCAAGGCCTGGCGCAGGGGGAACTTGGAATCGCAAAATGTCCCCGCGCCGCCTCTTCTCAGCGCTGCTGACAAGACCGTGCTGCGGACCAAGCGGAAAAGGTGAGCTTGTCCTGCATTCCTCATTTGCGCTATAGGTAGGCTGTGAGCCCTGAAATGCTAACCTTCTTGTCGCGGATCCAGTGCATCTCTCCAACGTACTCTTCTACGACACTTTGGACCCGAGTTGGCTGTCCAGGGGGTCGTGGCGGTCGCCTGGGCGACCTTGACGTTCATGCCAACTTTGCTCCTGAGGTCCATTCTCCAGTTTGTTGAGAGCCCGACCGAGTCCTCTATTCAGAAAGCTCAGGGTTATGTGATTCTGGTCTTTGTCACCAGCATCCTGGGATCGGCCGCCGAGGCCCGGACTATCTGGATCGGCCAGAAGATCGGGCTTCGACTGAAGACGATATTGATCGGCGAGGTCTACCAGAAAGCATTGAGGCGGCCCGTGGCCGTCGGGTCTTCCAACGGTGGGCCCGCGGGGGCATCCGCTGACATCGGCACGATCATGAACCTCTTCACCAGCGACATCAGCCAACTTGCTGACTTGGGGGCCAATATGCACCAGGTCTGGGCTTCCGTGCCCATACAAATCATTATGGCGGTGGGGCTCCTCTACTGGACTCTTGGATTCAGCGCCTTTGCAGGAATTGCCTTGATGGCGCTGATGGTGCCGGTGAACTCGCGCATCGCCCAACGTTTGGGCGCCATCCAGATGCAAGTCATGGCTGCATCAGACGTCAGGATCCAAACCGCCACCGAGTTAATTCGCAGTATCCGCGTCATCAAACTGATCGCTTGGGACTCGTTCTTCCAGAAAAAGATTGGCGACAAACGAGCGGCAGAGTTGCAGGTGCTCCGCGCCCGCTATATGCTCTGGTCGACTTCTGCGACAATCTGGTACGGACTGCCTCTGCTGATTACCTTTTCGTCCTTTTTCTGCTTTTCAATCATCGAAGGCAAGTCGTTGACGCCTTCGCTCACGTTCACATCTCTCTCCCTCTTCAACCTCCTAAAGTCTCCCATCGACGATTTGATCGGCATGGTCGGGCGTGTCCAGGGCTCGCTTGTAGCTCTAGGGCGGGTGGAGAGCTTCCTTGGTGAAGAAGAAACGGAGAAGTACCAAGTTCTCGCAACACCTCCTAGCCGCGAGGTTGAGATCGGCTTTGAGGATGCAAACTTCTCCTGGCCAGGAAAGAAGCACGAGTCAAAGAACCCTAAGTCAAACGACGGCGAGACTGCGGAAAGCCCTGAATCTTTTAGTCTCAAGAATCTTGACTTGATGTTCAGGGTTGGAAAGCTAAACATCGTCATTGGAGCCACCGGCAGTGGTAAGTCTTCGCTGCTGTACGCGCTGCTGGGAGAGATGCCGCTTGTTTCCGGGTGTGTGAGGATGCCTGCCGCAATTTCTCGTGAAGCTTTGCCTAGGGATGAGAAAACGGGCTTGGTCGAGGGCGTAGCCTTCTGCGCTCAGGAGGCTTGGCTGACAAACAGCACGGTGCGGGACAACATCCTCTTCGGCCAACCGCTAGACGAAGAGCGCTACAGGGCTGTCCTTCACGCTTGCGCGCTTGAACCGGACCTGAAAATATTGTCTCAGGGCGATCTCACTTCAGTTGGAGATGGGGGGGTCTCTCTTTCAGGAGGACAGAAGCAGCGTGTGTCCCTCGCTCGCGCCGTTTATTCCAATGCGCGCCACTTGCTTTTGGATGACTGCCTG
Source organism: Cladorrhinum samala (assembly GCA_033576145.1). Classification (NCBI taxonomy): domain Eukaryota; kingdom Fungi; phylum Ascomycota; class Sordariomycetes; order Sordariales; family Podosporaceae; genus Cladorrhinum; species Cladorrhinum samala. Next base: position 216,940 of record MU864934.1, on the reverse strand, counting down.
AGTGCTGTCGACGCTCATACAGCTTCGTGGATCTTCCAGAAGTGCATCACTGGATTCATGATGCAGGGACGGACATGCATTTTGGCAACGCACAATGTGGCACTTACAGCTACCGGCGCCGACTACGTCGTCCGCCTCGGCAATGGTACCATCATCGCCAAGGGCTCCCCCCAGGATTTGGCCGCTCAGGGACAACTCCCTGAGCTTGCGGATAGGCAAGGCAATAGCAATACTCACGAAGCGGGGCCAGGCGATGACAAGACGGAGCAGAATTCTACGGAACAAAAGGACGAGGCGGACGGGAACAAGTCCGACTCCCAGGTGGCTGAGCCTGCTGGGCCAAATCCAAGACAGACTATCATGAAATACCTCTCTTTCATGGGCGGATGGCAATACTGGATCTCGCTGGTTTTCTTCTTCGTTGCACAGCAAGTTGGTTCTATTACTGTGAACTGGTGGGTCCAGCGGTTGTCCAACGCGACAGTGCAATCTGAAGGGCCGTCAACGGGAGAGGCGGCTGACGAGCCCAACTCTGGGTCGTCATGGAGCTTGGAACGATACTTTGCAGTTTATGCCCTTCTTCTTGCCGTCTATTTTGTCATAGGCTTCATGAGGTTGTACATTTTGTCTGTCGGCTCCCTGACAGCCTCCGTACGCATTCACGACACCCTCCTCAACTCTGTCCTGAGCGCGACTCTGAAGTTTTTCGATGATAAATCGTTTGGCCAGATAATCAGCCTGTTTGCAGGCGATATGAGGACCGTCGATCAGGATCTCGCCGTGCTGGCCATTGCGACTCTACACTTCGTGGGCGCGCTATTAGCCACCACGATCCTCATCATCGCCATCACTCCGCAGTTCTTCCTGCCGGCGGTCTTCATCTCCCTTGTCTACTTCATAATTGCCAGGGTCTACATCATCACATCGAGCGACCTGAAGGCACTGGAATCAACCCGCCACTCTCCGGTTCTTCAGCATCTGGGGGAGACGCTCTCCGGAATCGTCACCATCCGTGCCTACGGCGCCGAAAAGGAGTACTCGGAAACCAGTTTATCTTTGCTTCACAGGCTGAACCAGCCTTCGTTTTTCTTGGGGGCTACGGAGAGGTGGCTTGTCCTGCGACTCAGCCTTACAAGCGCCTTTGTTTCTCTGTTTGCCGGGTCATTTTCGATCAGGACCAGCGGAAATGCAGGCGCGATTGGGCTAAGCATGTCATATGCCATTGTGTTCTCGGAACAGGTGCTGTGGTTGATCCGATACTACATGGTGACTGCCCAGAATATGACAGCGTAAGTCGTACAGAATCTAAAGTGACTGAAAAATTCAAAACGCTAATACCAACTATCTAGACTACAACGCGTTCGAGCCTGCATGGACGAAAGCGCCGAGGCTCAAGAGGCGAAATCAAACACGGTACCAAGCCAGGAATGGCCTTCATCAGGCCTGGTGGAATACCGAGCAGTGTCGGCTCGCTACGCAGATCATTTGGACCCTGTGCTCAGAGGCATATCCTTCCGAGTCCAGCCTCTAGAGAGGGTGGGCATAGTTGGCCGCACAGGAGCTGGGAAATCCAGTCTGGCATTGACTTTACTGCGCGGCCTCGAAATCGAGAGCGGACAGATTCTGATCGACGGCCTGGACACGAAGCAGATCGATCTGGATGCGCTGCGAAGCCGGATCGCTTATGTCCCGCAAGATCCGACCCTCTTTGCAGGGACGCTGCGTCTAAACCTCGACCCGTATAACAAACACACGGACAATGAGATACTCGATGCCTTGATGCGCGTCGGCTTACTGGATTCTACAGAAGAGGGCGGCAAATTCACGGACCTCTCCTTCACTCTTACCGAGACCGGCTCCAACATATCCCAGGGTCAGCGGCAGCTTGTGTGCATCGCGCGTGCCGTGCTGAAGGGTTCCAAGGTGGTCATCCTGGATGAAGCAACCGCGTCGATCGACCACGAGTCGGATCTCAAGATCCAAGCATGCATCAGGAAAATGGAAGCCACCGTTATCACGGTTGCGCACCGTCTCCGCACCGTTATCGACTATGACCGTATTATTGGTCTAGACGCGGGGCAAATGAGGGAGTGTGACCACTCGTGGCAGCTCCTTCAGCGCAAAGATGGCATCTTCAAGGGCATGTGTGACGTGGCAGTTGATCGCAACGAGCTGCTTGCCCTTTCGAAAGCCGCATGGGAGGCCAGACAAACCGCAGCTTGACGGCCCACACAGCCCTGGTCCTCCTGCTTTACTCCTTTTTGGTTGCGACATTTCAAAACATTATCAGATTGTGATTTTCATTAGTAACGTAGAGATAGAAAAGGGTGGGGGTCCCGTCGAATTAAAAACCAGCTTTCCTTTCTTCTTCCACTCAACTCGCTGTGTTCCCATCTTATTCCCTTGAGCTCTTGCTGCACCCTGCCGGCCTGCAGGCAAAGTGTAAAAAGTCTATCACCATGTCGATCGCCATAGCTACCACGGTCCTGAACCCCGCACCAAACCTCGACATCTGGCTCGACTATCACCTGCAGCGGTGCGCCGTAATCATCCTCTACCTTGACGACCCCGCTAGACGTGCCATATTCGAGCCCTTCACCAATGGCCGTTCCGTGTTGCTGTTCGACGGCGCCCAGGATGCACCAACCATGTCGCCTTCAAACCGGCTGCTGGTGCGCCAGCCTAGCAATCTGAAGCACGCAATCTCGTACCTCATCGAACAGCAAGAGCAGCTGGGGGTGGATTGGCTGCTGCATATTGACCAGGACGAGATTTTGTTCGAAAATGGGTGCACATCCTGGGCCACGGATCCCCGGGTGGGCCACGTTACATTCATCAACCATGAAGCCGTGCCGTTGCGGCACGAGCCTTTAAACGCCTTTGCCGACTGTGTGTGGTTTAACGCGAACGGCCCCGACGCCGAGCCATTCATGGCCTACGGGAACGGCAAGAGCGCCGTGCGGCTGTCGCGCGGCGTCGAGCCCGACGGTGCCCATCGGTTTCAGAAGTTTCAGGGTGACGCCATCACTCTTCCTGACGACGCACAGGCGCACCAGCCATACCCCGTGCTGCTTCATTATCCCTACCCTTCCTTTGAGAGCTGGCGCGCCAAATTTAGCCTGTACGGTCATTTCTCGGACTTTTGGATGGACGACGAGCAGTATCCAAACAGACTCGACTTCATGTTGCAGTCGCGAAACAAGGCTTTGGCGGCAATGCAGGCCCAGGAGAGCGGTGATCCGGGAGACCCTTGGTCAGAGGCGAGGCGTTTCTTCGAAGGCCGAGCCTTTACTGGGGCGGAGCTGCAGAAAAGGATCGCGGATGGCAGGGTGAGACGCTTCACGCCATTCGGTGAGCCGCAAAAAGTGGGCGAGTCCGCTGCAGAAGACGACGCTATGTATACTAAGTAGAACGCGGGGATATACTGTGGTAGGGATCAGCTACCTGAATGCTGTGACAGACCCTTGCGACTTTTCCTTGGCGTAAGCTGCATCAGTTCACTATCACAGTAGCTTTCCATGGTGGCTATCATTTCCGTAGATACCTAGTCTAGGTAGGTAGAGCAGCAGCAGATAAATGCATACTCGCACAACACAGACACAGAAACACGCACATCACATTCTCCCGAGCGCGTGCCCTCACTCTCTATCTCTCTCTCTCTCACACACACACACACACACCATCATGGCGAGAAGATATGGTTCGCTGGGCCGCTATGTCGCCGTTTTTGCACTTGGCCTCTCTGTTTCATTGATCAACATATCCGGGCCGCTTCTTCCGCAATTGAATATCATCAACCCATTGACATGGGTGGGGGGCACACTAGGCAACGACCTGAAGGAACTGGCGAAAAATCACCAGTACCGCATACAGGTGCTCTCCAGCGACCCTCTGATGATCTACCTGGATGAATTCATCCACCCCAGAGAGGCCAAGTACCTCATCGAGTTAGGGTACGAACACAAAAAAAAAAAAAAAAAAAACATGCGGTGCACCTATCTTCAGTTTGAACAAGGCAAAAAAGCAAAAGCTACCTGCTTACCTGTTCATCTTGATCTCAAACACACAAAAGATATTTTTATCTCGGTGGTGGTTTTGTCGTGTTATGTTTTGCCTAGGTACCTTAGTAGTAAACACGCTAACTTTAACTCTTAATCGACACCCCCGAACAGAGAGGCGAAATTCGGGCCATCCAAAGTCTACACCAACCCCGATGAGAAAGATTGGCCGTCCCCTTCGTACCGCACCTCCGACTCCAGCGTGCTGTCGTCCAGGGACCCCATCGTCTCGATAATCCGCGACCGCGCCTACTTCGTCCTCGGCTTCCTGCCCCACGTCGGCGTCGAGGCGTTCCAGCTGGTCCGCTACCACGACGGCGACCTCTTCGGCATGCACCACGACTGGTTCAGGGAAGCCCTTCCGGACGGCAAGACGGGCAAGTCCTACAACCGCCTGGCGAGCTTCTTCGTCTACCTCCAGGCCGATTGCGAAGCCGGCGCGACGTACTTCCCTCACCTGCCGCCGCCACCGGCGGAGATGATGGGGGACTCCGAGGGAGGCTCGGAGCGCTACCAGACCACGCAGAACGGGACCGGCCTGGCCGTGATGCCGCGGCTGGGGAGCGGCCTCTTCTGGCAGAACCTCCACCCCAACGGCACCGGCGACGAGAGGACCTTGCACGCCGGCTTGCCAATCACAAAGGGAACAAAAATTGGCATGAACATTTGGATCAAGGGGCGGATAGAAGGATAAGGCGCGCCCCCCCCCCCCCACCCCTCTTCCCCAAACGAAGAAAAAAAACCGCTTAATAAATAAAATAAAATATTTTTATATTATCAAGTTTATCATCATTGTTTTTTTTTTTTTTTTTTTGGTTTTTTTTTTAAAGTTTGTGATTCCCCTATTCGTAAGAATATATTTCAATACTACTGCAAATCATTCGTTCAATATCAGGTTTCTTACCAGGGTTTTGTTGGCCCTCCTTGTTTGGAAGCTTCCCCCCCCCCCCCCCAAAAAAAAAATACGGCTAAAAATATTTGTAACATCATTCGTTGTTGGATTTAACTTTTTTGGTGGGGAAGGAGGATGCGGCGCTTCTTGGGGCGCTTGCTGCGGGAAAGCTAATAATTACTTAACCGCAAAACCTCCACCAAACTAAATTTGTATTAGTTGTCTCCGCCAACTTTGATAGCTAATTCCAACAACAAAGAAAAAAAATAAAAATAAAATACGCCGGGCCCTCATCTCAGGATATGTAATAGGTAGGTAGGTAGTTTAGTTTCTACATGACTTTTTTTCAATTACAATTATACACACACAATCAATATACACAAACACACACAAAACAAAAAAGAAAGCTATATTTCATCATTTTCAAAACTAAAAAAAAAAAAAAAAAAATTAATTAATTCCCCGCCTCACGAGGATGGCAACTGCTGCTCAAAAGCGTGATCCGAAGCCCAGATGGTCAGGGCGGTCCAGTCGTTGCACCGGTGGATCTGGCCGTCTCCGAAAACGTTGGTGTCCTCGGTGTACAGCAGCGCGTCGTCGGCCTTGCACTGGACAAGCTGGCGCAGGCTGTCCAGGCAGTGCGTGACGTGCTTCCACGGTACCGTCTGTTCCTTGCTCTCCTTGAAGTGGTATAAAGCAGCACGCACGACCGTCTATTTTTATACAAGGCAAAAAACTTTCAGCCACTTTGTTCACGTTGTTCCATGGGGGGGGGGGGAGGATTAAGGTCCCTGGGGCCGGGAGCCGGGGGCCGGGGGGGGGGGCAGGGGGGCAGAGGGGCAGAGGGGCAAAACAGCTTACCACGCAGTGAAGTTGATGAAAGCCGGCAACGAAATATACGGCCGACTTGTCATCGGCGGGGTTGGCGAGACTGACTGGCAGGTGTTGCGCCGTCGCCCAGCTTTTCTCGACGGATACCAAGCCCGCGCCACCTGTAGATATCCCAAATGATTAGTATCCAAGATTTTATTGAATGAGGATGACCATCTGAGGAAGTGAACCCATTTATTTTCAAGATGCAACTTCTTTTTATTTTGGGGGGGGGGGGGCGCTCTTTTAGGCGGTAGGGCGGGGAGTAAAAGAAAAAAGAGAGAGAAAGAGAGAGAGAGAGTGTGTGTGTGTGTGAGAGAGAGAGAACCCATGAGAAAATCAAGGAAAATAGGAGCTTCGTACGAGGAAAGAGACCAGACCAAAGCGGGTTCGAAACCGTCTTGTTGTCGTCACTAAAAGGTGTGTTCCAGTGGAAGGCCGTGGACAGCTGGTCATGATCGGCGTGATCCAGAGGGTCTATCGCCAGCGACGACTGTGGCGTGCGCTTGAGCGCGAGGTTGTAGCCGCTGAAGACGCCGGCCCAGATGCTGTTGCTGACGAGCAGAGCTGCGGCGAGCAGGACTGTCGCCCGACGCCCAGCCCAGCATGACTGCCTCGAGGGCCGCTCACGCAGAGAGCCAGACAGAAAGCCGGCGCCGGACTCCGAGGAGAGGCGCCCTACGGGGGAGTAGGCATTGTCGTCTTCCTTCCTTGCCATTTTTTTTTCTATTTCTCTGCTGGTCGTGAAGAGCAAGTAGACCCGTGAGGGAGCCAAAAGAAAAAAAAGAATTTGACCGGTAAAGATCGAGAGACTGGGTGAGGAATGAGAGGAGAAAGGGAGGGGGGGGGGGATGGAGGAGGGGTTAAGGAATAACCCAGGAATAAGTGTTTAGATAAGAGGTTCAGGGATCATTAATTTGTGGAGACTGAGATCGAGAAGCAGAGAAATGGAGAAGAATGGGACAAATGAGAAGAATTGCCGGGGGGGAGAGAACGGATAGACGGAGAGAGAGAAAGAGAGAGAGAGAAAGAGAGAGAGAAAAAGAGAGAGAGAGAGAATGAGAGAGAGAGAGAGAGAGGACGAGGGTATCCCAGGACGTTCCGTAGTCCCTTAGCTGGAGAAGGTGAAGAGGCAAAACACAAGAACGGAGTGACTTGTTGATAGGATCAAGTCCGAGGATCTCCCACTGTTGCTAGGATCAAGTCCGAGGGTCTCTAATACTATTTACACTTGTATTTCCCTGAAGAGGAAGCCGGCGCCGAGAAGCGTGGTAGAATCCTAGAGGCTCGATGTTCCCGTAGCATGCGGTTGAGCATCAATGGAATTATTCATCAACCTGCCCGCGGCTATGCTAAACAAGTGCGGGGTCAGCCCTGGGCGCCCTATAGCATGTGTTGCCGGGGGCTTGTGCAGGTCCTTTGAACTAGGGTATCTCGAAATTCCAGGTGCATATGTCGTCTACATCGACAATCTAAACAAATGCATAGAGAGTGCCGGGCGGGGGGAGGGGGGACGGGGGGGAGCAGGGGTAAAGAGATCTTGAGAAAAGTGTGGGGGTGCGGGTGGCAGGGGCCCGAATCCTTACGGGGTTGAGGTAGGTACCTAGTAAGTACTGTGTAGGGTTCATTGAGGGGCTTGTATATCCAAAGAAGCATATAAACGACGACTCTGGAAGCAAACAGGACTGCCAAAACCTTTCCTCTCATCTCATCATCAGTCAACTCTCAACTTCACAAAGCCACCTTTCTTCCAAAAGTCTCAGTCAGTTCTTGACACCCTCAGTCAACATGCAGTTCACCAGCATCTTCCTCAGCGTTGCCGCCTTTGTGCTCGCTGTCAATGCCGCTCCCGCTGTTGTCGACAACGCCCAGATCGACGCCGTCAATGTTGTTGCCAAGGGCCAGCCCTTCCCTCCCTTCGGGTACGTGTGCTCTCGGGGAAGAACGTCGGGGTCAAACGGTGTTTTATTTACTGACATGTTTGTGCCACTCTTAGATACGAGGAGGCTTAAATATTAAACTAGTCACTCGGACGGGGCTCGATCCATAGTTGGCCTGGGCGTGCACCCACAAGATGTCTTGTTCATGAAGTAAATGTGCCACGGCTCATGATGGGATACTATGATGAGGCGCAAAAGGAAGACACTCCTTGTGGAATGGAAACTGGCGCAGTCAAGATCAGCCGGCTTGTTATATAGTCTCATTCAGGTTCATGTTTAATGCAACAGAATAGCTCGTCCTGGTTTAGCCACCAGTGAATCACAAGCTCTGCACATGCCACCGCTACCATTGAGTATTCTGTCTGGGCTGCGGCAGTGACGGCCGTGAGTGTTTTTCCGCCCAACGTTTTTGATCAAAGCCACATCTCCCATCCTCAGCCGTGAGAGTGACTGCAGTGATGTGTTTACGCAGACCCTCTACAATCTTCTCAGACCTACCTTCCTCTCCTGCGCTTGCATATACATACAAGTAACTATCTAGAATCCGCTATTGGTTGGCACTCTTCTACCACTAACTACATATCAGTTCCCTGACTTTGATGCCCTTCCGACTAGGTGTTTGGTTTGACCGAGCCCGAGGTGATATTCCTTTGCCGAGCCCACTCCCACAAAGCGCCCCAGTTGCGGCACTTCCGAGGTGTGGCTCCCGGGTTGGCCTGAGGCTCTCCATCCAGTGTGGTATAGACAATAGGCTGTAGGTTCCCTTCGCACAGGAGACTCTGGCGGAGAAGTCCCAGGCAATGTTCTATTACCGCAAAAGCGGGAGTTAGAGAATTTGATCAGAGAAAAAGCAGAGCAATCTCGAGGGGGCGGGGTGGCTATTACCAACGTGAATGCGGCGCTCCTCCGAGGTCTCGTCGTTGTGCATCTGGGGAAGCCCAAGTGCGTGGTTGCGCACATAGTTCTAAAAGGTCAGGCCGACTGCGGGAAGAATCACGGCGATGGAGTGGGAACTCGTACTAGACAATGCATGTCATGAAAAACCTGAGGCGTGACGGCAAACCTGCCGGGCCTGTCCGCATCTCGAGCTGTGCGGGCGGGTAGCCTTGAAGCCTCCTCGGCGGTGATGCTCAGAAGCTGGACTGTATGTGCTGCGGGTGAGCCGATGCAAAGACGGCGGCCTGAACGGCCAATTATTCAACATGTATCACGGGGGGTCTCACCACTCGACAGTTGGTGCCAAAGTAAGTTGATGTCATCCTCTGATCCCTCGAACCAGTGCCGTCCCCAAAAGGCCTTGAAGTCAGGTGGGTCCGGGCTCGGCCCCGTGTCGTAGCGAACGGTGGAACACTTGATGGTGGATGAAACATCGTCGTAAATGTCTGCGTTGTTGGCAAGTTAGCCGCGACGCCTGCCAAAACAAAGGACAAAAAAAAAAAAAAAAAAAGCTCATGCCTTCAAAGCTTCGCAGACGGTGGCACTCGTCCTCGGCCGGGTTCAAGCCGCGGTGGTGTTTGGTGGGAGAGAACAAGAACAGCGCGAAAAGAGCGTTGGCGATGAGCGAGATGCCAAAGAGGTATTGCCAGGCACAGCGTTGCCGCTTCGGTGGTGCGTTGTCGGCGGAATTCGCCTTGTGAGTTTCCTCGGAAAGCTCAAACGAGTCTCGCTGTTGGACCTCAGCGTATGAGGGTGCGGCTAACATTTTGGGCTTTGCCCGTCGCGGGTATGTGGTGAAACGGTGGACGATGGGAACCGATGGTGCACCGAACGGGCAGCCTGGGCTGAAAGGAGGGGCGGGAGAGGCGCTGGATAAGTACCCGGGAGCAGCTTCCTACAGGCCTCATGGGGGGCGGCGGTCACAGGCGAGCACATTCCGTCACCCGCTGAGCTTTGGAACAAGCCAGGTGTGGGCAGGTGCCGTTGCGGGCCGCGCAGCATTCCCTGTCCGCGCCGTCTTCGCTTATGTCGTGCGCTGACACCCACCCATAAGGTGCTGATGGGCTGCTAATGCTTGGAACCGAATGCTTTTCCCAAGAAAAATTCCCCTTCTACCGTTTCCCGACGCATTCCCTAAACTTAGCACCCGCAACCCATAACCGATCTCTCCTACGCTCTGCTACCGATGGCCAGCTCAGATACCGAAGATATTTCGGGGGCGCCCGAGATCATCGCAACGCGCCAGCAAACGCGATTCCACCTTATCGAGGACAAGAGGTCGTCAGATGTAGGTCCTTATGTTCCCGTCCCCGCCATTCCCCACTTGGCTCCCCTCTGCCCCATGGCGACAACAACTAATTACCACGAGTATTGTGGCTGACACGCCTGGCTTTTTCGCTACTAGGTAACCATCGAGCAGCTAACCCTCTCAATCCGAGCCGCGGGCGGCGCCGGCAAAGCGGGCAGCAAAACGGCCAAGACAGGGAAATCCAAAGCTAGCAGCAGCGCCGCCAAGACACGCGATATACTGGTCGACACGGACCTGCGACTCAAGGCCGGCGTCCACTACGGTCTTCTCGGTCGCAACGGCTCGGGAAAATCAACGCTTCTGAGGGCGTTGGCGGCCAAGGTCATCCCGGGCTTGTCGCTTGCCACCAGGATCGTGCTGCTGCAACAAACAGCTACCGAGGACGGCAGTGACACCTCGGCCGTCGCAGAGCCACGTACGGCGAAGACGGTGTTGCAGTACATCCTCGAGGGTGACGAGGCAAGAAACCATATCCTGGAGGAACTCAAAAGTAGGGCCAACTACCCCACCCCCACCACCAAGGACACTGGTTCTTGGCGTGCCAGTGGCTGATCATGTCTGTAACAGTCCTGAGTCGGACCGATCCTGGAGACGGCGAGGAGTTGGGCCAGCTTCGCGCATATCGCCGACTGCTTTACACGCGACTCCAGAGGCAGCTTGCCGAGGCTCAGAAAAATGCGGCGCTTCGGAGCGGAGCCAGGGGCTCGCAGGCGCGCAAAGAGTTGATCGTGTTTGAGAAGAAGGTGGAGGAGGCCCGTAATAGGTGAGCAAGTTAGCAATGCTGAATGTTTAGACTCTTGTGGCTGATGCAAGGATAGGGCCGAGAACATTGAGGAACCGATTGAGTCCAAAGAGTGCCAGGATGAGCTTGCCGAAGCTTCGCTGTTGATGGACGAGCTCCAAGCGGAACTGGATGAGGTGCGTAGTGCTGCCTCTTGGTGACACGTTGACAACCATCAGCGCTGACGAGACGGTACATGTTTGCAGCGCCGGCTCGGCGATCTGGAAGCACGGGCAAGGAAAGTGCTGTCCGCGCTTGGGTTCACAGATCAGACCATGCAGAAGCGGTTCAACGAGCTCTCTGGGGGCTGGCAGATGCGATGCATGCTCGCCAGCACCCTTCTCCAAGACGCTGACATCATGATATTGGACGAACCTACCAACTTCCTCGACCTTTTGGGCATCATCTGGCTTCAGAAGTACCTCGTCGACCTCCAGACCGAATCCAGCAAGACCGTCATTGTCGTTTCTCACGATCGCGACTTTATTGACCACGTGTGCCAGGAGATCATCATGATAAAAGATCAGTCGTTGGTCTACTTTGAAGGCAACCTAACCGCCTACGAGGAAGACCTGCAAGCCAAAAGGGTGAACTTGACACGCCTCAAGGAGGCTCAGGATAAGCAGATCGCTCATGTAGAAAAAACCATCATCAACAACATTCGCGCTGGCAAAAAGAATGGAGACGAGAATAAGTTGCGGCAGGCTGTCTCTCGACAGAAAAAGCTAGAAGACCGCATGGGCATGCAGACTAACGCCAAGGGTGGAAGATTCAAACTTTCAAGAGACATGGCGGGTATGATTTTTTTTCTTCTCTTTTCCTTGACGCATGCGTTTTCCTTCAACTGGGCTACCAAAGATAACACTTGCAACAGGATTTCACAGTTCGAAGCGCGCGGCAATCGAGATTCCTCCAGAGGAGAGTGCTGTGAGCATTACAATCCCCGTCGCGCCCGACCTCCGGTTCCCTGGAGCTCTCGTATCGTTAGATCACATTTGGTTCTCATACACCCCTAGAGGTGCCGCCGTCCTGCAGGACATAAGCCTGAGCATCCATATGGGATCTCGCATCGGTATTGTTGGTCTAAACGGTAGCGGCAAATCTACGCTAGTCAAGCTGGTCACGGAAGTTGCGTCGCCAACCAGGGGAACGGTCACCCGCCATCCCCGCCTAAAACTAGGATATTACTCCCAGCTGGCGGTCGAAGAGCTGAGGGCTGCTGGGATGGCCGATCCGTCCATGACGGCGCTGAGCACCCTAGCTGCCGAGGCGGCCGGGGAGATGGACGAGGCCGACATGCGTGGTTTTCTTGCTTCGTTCCATTTGGCAGGTAATACCGCCTCACATGTCCCGGTTGCCAAGCTCTCGGGTGGTCAATTGGTATGTTAAAAATCGGACTCTATTGGCTATGAATACTTCCCCAACGGTATCTATGGTGTGACTAAATTTGGCCTGAAATGCTGATATCTCTCAGGTACGTCTCGCTCTAGCTTGCATCCTTTGGAAGCATCCGCAACTTCTCGTTCTCGACGAAGTCACCACCCACCTCGACTTTTACACAGTCCAGGCGCTCGGTCGAGCTTTGAGGGCTTTCAATGGCGCCATTCTACTTGTCTCACACGACCGGTTTTTTGTCAAGTCGGTTATCGAAGGAAACGTGGAACTGCTCGGGATTGACGAGGATGACGAGGACGAGTTAGATGACGTGGAGCAAACAAAAGCTGAGATGAAGCGGAGTTTGTATCTCATGAAGAAGGGCAAACTAACTCTGTTGCAAAATGGAGTGCGGGACTTTGAGCAGAGCTTGGAGTCCAAGGTGGACAAGCTACTTGCCGCTTAGAAGGCAAGCCGCTTACGATGTGACATGAGCAAAGACATAGCTATATAGGGAGCCTATTAGAGTTTTGAAAATTTTTTGGTTTTTGGTGTTTTTCTTTTTGTAATCTTCGTCATAATTTTGCTCTTTAATTATTTGAGGGGAAACTCCAAGAAAACTTGGCACTTGAATATTTCATTGCTTGGGAATGAGGTTGAACCAACATCATGTAAGTCGTTGGTCGAGATGTATCCCGAAAACGGGTTGATTTCACTGCTAGACAGCGCCAAAAGCACCGCAGACGACGATCCAACTTGAAAATCATCTGCAAGTTAGTGGTTCTTCACATTCTCCTGCAGCCTACCGCGATGGATTTGTGCTGCTGGGGTGCATGAAACGCAGTGCTGGGTACCAGCTTACTCAGACCCCGAGCCCTCCAGCCTTCATTTTCACGTGCCATGTGTATAATAGCAAACTAGAAACGACCGTCAGAAGGCCTGTTCCAGAAGAATTCCCTAGCCATCTGTTTAATCGGCCCAAACGGCCGGGGCCGAGAAAGGCGACGCCGTGCTTCTATAGGGGGAATAAATAGGCAGGCAGGTAGGTAGGTAGCTTTACTGGCGACACCTGCGACAGAGGGCCGCCGGGAATTACCAAGGGCCCTGTATAATAAGTGGCAGTTCACTCTGCGCCTAATAATATCGCTCACGCCCTTCCTGCCGGCCGTGACATGGTTGGATTATTTTGGGGCTAATCCCTGGGCCAGACGCCGCATCCTTGCATCCTACCTTACCCTACCTTACATCTAACTGGATTAAAAAGGATAAGGGGGTGGGGGTCACCAACCACTCACTTGCTTGCCAATCATGCCCAGATCAAAACGGCAGTCATATAGCCCAGCACACTTACATACATGCCATACACGGACGTTGTACTGTACATCCCGTTCTCCCCCCGCGCGTTGCATATTGTTCTGTGGTACGGTACCTTGCTTACACCCACCCACCTACGATCACACAGCGCTCCGACCCCTCTTCACTCCTTCCTACCCTCCCCACCTGATTGAAGTTTACTCCCAGGGACCAGCTTCCCTTTCTCTTCCGTTTTTTTTTTTTTTTTTTAGCTTAAGGACTCTCGGATGTGCTGCCCAGTATGCTGAAGTCATTATCCAAGGTAAATACCTACCTACCTACTAATCATATCCCCTATTCCGGTTCAGAGACTGTCTTTCCCTCCCTTTTTGCTCCCACTGCCCCTCAGCCCGACCAGCACAAAAGCTAATGAAGGACAAAATCCTTTTTTTGGGGAAAAAAAAAATAATAGCAAATCATCAATGCAGGTCCCATCACAGGGCTCATGGTGCTCGTCACCGTGGGCATGACCATGTTTGAGTCTGCGCGTGTGCCGACGCTCGAAGCCGCAGTATGTCGAAACTTTTACGCCGAAAACCCCGTCTCGTCCGACATGGAACACGACTGTCGGGCGAACGAGGTGCAGGCCCGCCTCGCGAGACTGAATGGCTGGTTCGAGAATGTTTCTGCTTTGCAAGGTAAGAGAGCAAAAGAGAGAGAGAGAGAGAGAGGCGCGCCGGCTGCTGCAGCGAGAGCGACCGGAACCATCAACGCCGACCAACCAGTTGCCGGAAATGAGCTAACACCGACGCACCCGTCGCCCCGCCTGGCAGGTCTTATTCTTACTCTGCCATATGCAAGACTGGCCGAGAGTGTTAACAAGCACACGTTTCTTTTCGTCGGGTTTGTGACGTCGACCGCTTCCATGGCTTATTTCTTCCTGATATGTGAGAGCTTCACAAACCCCCCTCCCCCCCCCCCTTTTCCCCCTTTGCGATAGTGGTCTGAATATCCAGCTAATCATCTCCCCATCCGCTTTCTTGTTAAAGGCCATTTCTCGGGTCCTTCTGTCCCCTTACATCTGGTGGTGCTATCTCGCGTCTTCGAATCCGTGGGGGGAGGCATCTCGATGGCGTATATTCTTCTCTATTCGCTCCTGGCCCTGGCGGTTCCTGCTGAAACACGGTGCGTAAAAGACTCTCTCTTCCTGTTTTCTCCTCCTGGCGGCTCCTCAGTGGAAGAGGAGGAGTCCGGAGGGGCGGAGCCGGCATCGTCTGCCACTTCAACTCTTCTTCGGACCTAACAACTTGGGTGTCGCGATTCTGTCGCGTGCGCATCAAATATACAGTACTTCCATCTTTTACATGACAGGAGCAGGTCTGCTGCTAGCACGAGCATTTGCCATGGCCATTTGCGGCATCCTTCTCAAAGATTTCCCCTGGGCCGTCGCCCCGGCCACCGTCATCGCATACAGCCTGAACATCCCAATCATTCTTCTCTTCCCTAGCCGCCTGGCGAAGCCCCAGGTCCCCGCAGCGCCCGTCAGTTTGCCTGTTGACGGGTCCGGCGCTCTGCTGCTGAGCGGGCCCGACGTCGAGAATGGCGCCAACCGTGTCCACGACGGCCGAAACCGCTATTCCGATGACGAGGAGAGCTTGAGCCCCGGAATCGAGGGGCTGGGCAAGCCCGCCATGTCCATCCTGGAGCACTGCAAGCACGTGCTGGTCACAACGTACAACGAGTACCTGGGCAGGGCCGTCTTTCGCATCTCGCTGATCGCGTGCGGCATCAAGATCTTGGGGCTTGACGTGCAGACCATCCAGACGCAGTGGTCGGTCGAGCGCTTCGACTGGACCTTCTCGGCCGTGACGTACGTCAACGCGTACGCGACCCTGGTGTGCATGGTGGTGCTGGCGGGGCTGCCGTCCCTGTCGTCGTACCTGGTCGCCCGCCTCGGCAGCGTCCGCAGGATGGAGCTCGCCATCATCCGCAGCAGCCTGATGCTGCGAATCCTCGGCAACCTCGCCATGGGGCTCGCGCCCACGCGTTCCTACTTCCTCGTCGGCGTCACCATCCAGGCCCTCTCGGCCGGCACCTACGACACCTTCAAGTCCTTCCTCACCGGTCTGAGCTCCACCGGCCACGTGGCCGAGCTCTACGCCGTCATCAGCCTCGTCGAGACCGCCGCCCACATGGTTTCCTCCCAGATGTGGGCCAACATTCTCGTCTTCTCTCTCGACCTTGACGACTTGTTTATGGGCATCCCGTTCTGGGTCAGCGCCGGCCTCGGCCTCGCGGCCATCTTTACCATCCAGCTCATGGTGCGAGAGCTGCGACACGAGCGGCCCCCGTATCCCGAATGATGCAACCAAAATTTGGGGAAAGCTCCAGTTTTCTAGGGATGGTAATGTATGTGATCAGAAGAGGAAGACGAAAAACGCACTGGGGTGCGCGCGAATCATCCGAAGTGAAAAGGAAGGAAAGAAAAGCTAGCCTTTCTAGAACCCGGCGAGGGAGAAAGCCGGTGGGTTGCGTTCTTTCACTGTTTTTTTTTTTTTTTTAGTGTATGGTATGGCAGGTAGAGTCTCTCTATCAATACCAAGGTTTTTGAATAACATATGAGAGAAAGAAAGGAAAGGAGGTATAGGGGAGATGGGTAAAGAGGAGGTGAAGAAGAAGATTTTTTTATATTTTTTTTGGAGTTTTTTAAACGTAGTAATTAGGTTATCTACGTAATCTCGGCGTTGAATTTATAATACCAAATCGTTATTATTATTATTATTCTTTTTTTTTTATTTTTCTTTTTGTGAATGATTTGGATAATTTTGATATTTTTTGATTCTTCATCAAAGTATTATTATACCTGATATTATCCAAAATTTTCAATTTTCCTTTTCTTTGAACTTGAATATTTTTTTTTAAAAAATTTTGGTGTTATATTCCGTTTACTTTACGTCTATTGATGTTCTATTTTTACATTATTAGATAAATTATCTCACCTTGAACTTGCATCCCATTCGAAGTCTCTGGCACCACCCGTCCTTACTGTACCGGCCCGAAAACGGTGACGTTCCCATCCGACCGACGCTGTAGCGGTCCATTTTATAGTCCGACATTTCTGTGGGAAAATGGTACAGCGCGGCGAGACTATGAGTTGTGTTTTCATCTCGGACGGGAGTTTGTCAGATTAGGTAGGCATCTGATAGAATGTCGATATGCATCATACCTAGTCTCTTTTAAACTCGGTGTTTGGCCCCGTTCGCCTTGCCATTGGGCGGGGTGGTCATACCGATGCAGATGGCCTTGTCGAGCGTCTCTTTAGCCATGCGCAGGAAGACGGGACCCATCTCGTGCCGGTGGAGCGGGATCAGGCTGAAGAGCAGGCTGGCCGTGATTCGGAACAGCGTCTTCCTGTGCAGGGAGACCGAGTAGGCCTCCTCGAGGAAGTGGAAGAAGATTTCGCGCAGGCGGGCGAGCAGGTCGACGTCGGCGTCGTCGAGCAGAGGGGTGTCCATGGTCTCGAGCGCGCTGGACAGATCGCGGTTGTTGGCGGCCATGAAGAGAACGTGGTCGTAGCCGCACAGCGACTGCAGCACCTTGGCCAGGTCGTAGTGGATGTCGCCCACCGACGTCAGGGTGTTGCCCAGCTGGCAGCGCACGTCAATGAAGGTGACGTGACGGCCATCGTCACTGAGGATGGCGTTGGAGAAGACGGGGTCGCCGTGGATTACCTGCGCCTCGACAGCTTTGTCCTCGGCCTCGTACGTGTCGAGAAACTCGTCCAGACGGTTGAAGACGGCTGCCGACAGGGGGCCGAGCGCGTCGTACCGGGCCTTGTTTGAGTAGTACCGCGACCGGAGCTTGGCTGTGTAGTTTTCGTAGATGTTGAGAGGGCTCTTGGCCGCACTGGGTGCGTGTGAGGCAAACTTTTTGGCAAGGATCTCGGGAATCTCGAGGGTGGCCTTGCCCGGGCCCGTGCTGGTGTGTATCTTGTGCAGGGCCTTCAGGAAGGACAGCAAACGACCCTCAGTAATTGATCGGCCCACCAGCAGGTGTGAAAAGGTCAGTCCGGGTCGACGTTCCATGGTGATGCTGTAGACTTGCGTCTCCGGGATAAAATCAACGCCGTGGACGGCCGGGAACAGATCTACCAGGGGCTTGGGTGTGTGAGAGTAAAAGTACAGCTCGCCTAGGATTGCATCGTTCTTGCTCGACTTGACGACCTTGTTTCCAATGATCTGAATCGTGTTGAAGTCCCGGGATGCGACCATGCCAGCCTTCTTGGCCGTCTCCGAGTCGTCCGACTCTTCGGACCCGATCAGCTTGGTCCGGTCAGGCTCGTCCAAAAGCCAGCCAATCTCCTTCATGGTGTCCAGGTTTGCATTAACGGCCAGATCGTCGACGTAGACATCGGCGTACGGCTTCCCAAAGTGGATGTCGTGGTAAGGAATGTTGTACTTGGCCAGCTGGTTCAGCGTCACCAAGCCGATATCCGCAATCACGGACCCCACGTTGCCCTTGTGGGTTCTCATTCGGCGTGCGGTTTGCTGAGATTTTCTGTTAGCAAGTCTAGACTTTAGCTATTCCCTGGCACGCCTTTCATGGCAAGGGGTGTGTTCACCCTAATACATATAACCATGTTAAAATTGGTATTCAGGGACTAATTACTACTCACAATGATAATGTAGTGTCCGGCGTTGTAAAGCTGCTGGACTAGACGGATGTTTTTATCGATAGGGGGGCAGGTAGAGTAGTCGCCGGGAATCTCTGGAACACCGACAAGAGTGTTGTCCAAGTCGAAACAGAACCTCCGCTTCTTGATCTGCGGCGGCAGGAGCGTGGCGTCAGTGGACTTTACTTGTCGCAGCAGTGCCTGCAGCTGTTCGGGCGTGCCCACGCAGCTGAAGTCGTTGATGTCCACCGGCAAGCCCATGAATGGCACTCCGTTCTGGATCATGACGGCAATGAGCTGCGAGGTGTAGTATTCGCCCACCAGCGTAGTGTTCTTGGTCTGCTGGTCGAGGTTGTGCGACGCCCAAGACCTCAGCTCCCGCGCCGAGGGGAAGACGTAGGCTCCAGTGTTGGCGTTGTTGGAGATGGCCTTCTTCTCCTGGATGTCGACAATGCGCTCAATACCGTCCCTGCATGGATGTTAGTCTTGAATCTTATCAAGAAGCGCATTTGCTGGGTAGGTACTAAGGTACTTGCTTCGACTGGACCTTGATGTAGGAGAAGACGGGCTTGCCACCGTGGTCCTTGAAGTAAAAGCACCCTCCATGTCCGCGGGGCATCTGCCGAATTTCGCCAAGGATGTCGGCCCAGTAGATGGTATCGCAATCGAGGGATACGGTTCTCCTCGACAGGACATCGGGCGGCATGCTCTGGGTGACGATGTAGAGCTGTCACACGGCAAAACCTTTTGCGTAAGCAGGAGAGCGCATACAGTCGTTTCAACTTGGCGGAGGCACCTACGGTCTCGCTGGCACCTCTTGTCTGGTGCTTGAGCCTCAGCAGGTGGAAATCCACCTTTGTGGACAGCTTGCTGACAAGCTGACCGACACGGAACTCATCGTCGACCTCTTCGTTAACGGCAATCCAGAGCGAGTCCCTGGGCTTGAGACTGAGGTTCTCGATAAGCCAGAGCAGCATTGGTCTTCCCACAATGTTGATCAGAGGCTTCGGGAAGCGGTAGCCCTGTTTCGCAAACCTGGATCCAATACCGCCAATGGGAATAACTACATTGATCGGATCATAGTCATCGCTGCAGCCGTCGGGAACCCCATTGGCGTGGTAGGGACCTGCGCTACCCATCTTGGGCCTCACTTAGACGACCTGATGAACCAACGCTGAAGAGAGTGTTGAGTTGGCGAAGAGTGCTGATACCAGGGCAAGATTGAGTTGCAACCTTTAGAATAAAAATAAATTTATGAGAGACGAGTAACTTTGGAGCGAATGGTCCAAGTGCTTTCCATCACGAGCCACAGCCCGGATATTGTAGATCTAGCCGACCAGGGCATCTAGGACGCACTGAGATTAGTTGGTTACCTGGGTACGCACCCCCGTTCCATGTAGCGACGTGACAACTGAACCGCACAGGGCTGAGCTAAAAGGAGCAACTGCAAAAAGAAAATGGGTTAAAGGGGTAGGCTATTCTTATTTTCAAGGGGGGCTTCAGGGAGCCCGTCGAGGCGCAAGACGAGGGTGGTGGAAATGCTACCTGGCGGGGGAAACGGTTCAAACGGCTGCGGTACGGCGATCCCCATTGAGCCCCAGCCTACCACAAAGGTATGTAAGCTTTTGGCATTAGTATCTAGGTACAGTACCTACCTGACTCTGTGCCGCCAAAGACAATGGCACAATACTACAGTGTCCCCATGATCGCCTACCCCAGCAAGTCCCCCGGACCCGAAACCCGTGCCGTCAAAGGCCCCACTAATCTTGCGCCGTTTCTGTTCCTTTATTCTGAAGCAGAGCGTTTTTGGTTTGAGGCGTGGGGGGCACGTTTGTCGAGACCTCTTACGGCTTCCGTTATCATGGTCACCCATGCTAACGGGCAAGGGACTCTACCCAAGACCACTGCCTGCTTGCTGCAGTAGTGCCAATTTTGGTAATTGATTGGAATAGGTTATAACCGATATGGGCATCTGCTCTGTTTGCACTCTTTCGGGGCTCTCAGCTGACACAGCTTTTCTTCCTATCTCGACTCTTTTTTTCTTTTTTTTTTTTTCTTTTTTTTTTTTTTTTGTGTCCGGTCACCTGTAGTTGACTGCGATGTTGGGACTCGATCCGGGAGCGTGGTCGAGGGCGCCGCTAGGCCGGGTGCGCAGGGCACGCCTCGCTGCCCTCGCCCTTGTTGCCATTCAAGTGGGGATTGGAATCGTCATGAAGGCCTCGCAAACGGGAGAGTCGTATTCGTTTTCACCCTCGGGATCCATCGCCATCTCCGAGTTCTGCAAGTTCCTTCTTTCCACCATCTTCTTCTACAGCGAGTGTCGGCAGAGGCTCCGTGACGGCGTCTGGCCCTCCATAAGCGGCGGCGAATCTCTGTATGTCGCCGTCCCCGGCGCCGACGACGGTGCTGTGAAGAGCAGGCGTGAGGCTCTAGATCGATTCGAGTTGGACGCGAGGACATTCTGGCGCTACATCCGTGGCGAGGTGCCAGTCCATGTTCGCTGGGGTTTTTGCAACCTCGCGCTCTTCTACGTCCTTATCAACAACACGGTATGTTGGCCCCCCCCCCCTCCCCCCTTTTTTTCTTCTTCTTTTTTTCTCTGCCACGCCGGCCTCGCTTGCTGACCTGGGGTAGATCTTTGTGAGCTACAAGCTCGCAGACCCCGGAACCATCCAGCTCGTCAAGAGCGGTGTGACCTTCATTACTGCGCTCGTCATGATGGTTGTTCTGAACACGGCCATTTCGAAAACGCAGTGGGTTGCGATTGCTGTCCAGGTACGTCATGCCACAAATGAACCTCAATCTCCGAGTCACGGCTCACAGTAATGTGTTTTTACTCAGATCTGCGGTCTGGTGGTGACGCAGTATGTGCCGGGTTCTGGGTCAGCGTATCCTCTTGGAACGTACCTCATCCTCCTCTTCCAGGTGTCTTTGAGTGCATTGTCTGCAGTCTACAACCAGGCTCTCCTCAAGAGTGGTGGTTCTAGCCTTCACGCCGACAACATGATTCTGTACTCTGCGGGGGCTTCATTCAATATGCTCATCCACCTTGTCCTCAAGGTGCTGAAGCCTGACGAGCCTGGCTTCTTCACGGGATACGACACTTTCAGTGGCAAAATGGTGGTTGTGTCCAATATCTTTATTGGATTGGCCATCACAGCCGTCTATAGATGTTGGTTCCTCTATCTGTCTACCTTACCTTATTCCGCCACAGACACTAGCTAGGTACCTACTATTGCAAAGTTTGAGACACTGACTCGTGATTTGCAGATGCCGACGCTATAATCAAATGCTTTGCTACGGGCGTCGCAACCGGAATA
The DNA here is from genome assembly GCA_033576145.1 of Cladorrhinum samala. Classification (NCBI taxonomy): domain Eukaryota; kingdom Fungi; phylum Ascomycota; class Sordariomycetes; order Sordariales; family Podosporaceae; genus Cladorrhinum; species Cladorrhinum samala. Next base: position 195,495 of record MU864934.1, on the reverse strand, counting down.
CTCCTTTACCTCTCCCCAATTCTGTTCGGGACGAAGCTCAGCTTCTTGGCCATTCCGGGAACACTGCTAGTCTTTCTCGCATCCTGGCTGTACCTAGATCACCCCCCGGCCAAGCCCGCCGTTGCAGACATGCAAAAACAAGCTGCCAAGCAGCCCACGATGTTTGAGAAGTTCTCTGCATCCACCAAGGCATGTTTCCAATTCACCTCAAGTGGCGTGGTCCCGAGTCTCTAACCTGTGCTGCAGAGGTCCCCGGCAGTCGTGCTCGGCGCTTCAACGCTCGCAACAGTAGCTATTGTTGCGTGCCTCACAACGTTTGATGGAAGATTGCCCGGGCCTGGGCGAGCTACTGAGAGCAAGTCTGGATCCGGCCTTCAGTACTCGCCGTTCAACAGAACCATGGCCATGGTTCGGTGGAACACGGCGCTACCCCAACGGATTCCTTGGATTCGGAAATACGAACCGTTCTTTCATAGCGTCCATATATCGATCCCCCATAATTCCGAAATCAAGGACGAGTTCACTCATACGCTTTCCAATGACAAGGCCGAGTTCGGTGCGCACATCTACGTCCAGCTCGCCATGACCATGCAGAAGATTCTCGATGAGAATCCTGTGATTGACGGGCTTTTATACTTCCATTTTGATGCTTGGATCGACCCTCTGCAGTTTGGCAACATGAACTTTGAGAACATCTGGCTCGCAACGTCGCCCGATCCCGCGTACCAGTGTACGACAAAGCCTGAAGATATCAAATGGTTCTGGACCGCCGAGCAAGGCCAGCATAACAACGCCCTCGCCGCGCTTGAGTTCCTGCAGGACCTCAACCTGGGATATAAAATAAAGGATGGCGAGATCTGCCTCGGCTGGACTGACATCTACTTCATCCCGCGGCGGTTCTTCAGAGATTACATCTTCCTCGGCGAGGTTTTCCGCCAGTTCGGAACCTTCCACGAGATTGCAATCCCGACAATGCTCAAGATAATCGACAGGACGCGGAGAGGGAACGACGGCAGGCCGGTCATGGACCTGTTTTCGGACTGCTGGGGCTCGTGCTGTCGGTCAAATCCGACCGCGCAGGAGCTCACCAGTGCACGGTGCGGGCACCGTCTCGACTTTACAAAGGAGGAGGAACGCAGGCCATTCTACGACAAACTCGACCGACAAGCTCTATCCTTGACCCGCACGTCAAAGTCACCTCCTCTGGCCGACCTGGCGCCGGGTTACCCGCGGCCCTTGGGCAATCACAAGCTCAGGGATGAAGCGCGCATTTCGATAGGAAAAAACCAAAAGTTTAACTTCTCTGAGAGATTCGACCACGTGAACCCGAAGCTCGACAATTTTTTCGACAGGACATCAAGAGCAAAAGAAAACGAGGGCAAACTGGAGCCTAAGAAAGATTAACGATGATGATTATATAAATAGAGGCATGATAATTAATACTAGCTACTTTTCTTATATATATTTTGGTTTTCTTTCCGAAGATAATTGTATTCAGGTTCTGCGACTGGAGTGATGTTTGTGAAGCTGTGACGTAATTAATCGACGTTGAACCGAACGTTCAGACGACTCCGCTGCGTTGCATTGTATTATAAGCTTCCACCACACATTGATCCCTGCTGTGCATTTCCCATTTCCCCCCACCATCCAAAGACGCGTCTTCTGAATTGAGACGCGGTTAGTCCAAAAAGTCTTCCAATTCACTTCAACAGTTGGCAACCCCCTTTGGTTGAACCCAGTTTCTTTGCTCTTGAAGCTAACCCAGCGCATTTTGCCTCTCTATCTATCTCTCTCTCTTTTTTTCTTTTCCTTTTTGGATTGAGTTCTTGTCTCGGTCCAGCCCTTGGTTCCCCGCACCTCCTCAAAACACAGATCCAGTCAATCATGGCACCGCGGAAGACGACCAGCGAGGATGCAATTGCGACGGAGCTCCAGAGTACGGTTGAGCGCATCTACCAGAGCGACGACAGAGATCAACTTTCGGTCAATTACGTGCGCCAGGTGGTGGAAAAGAAGCTCAAACTCGAGGAGGGACATTTGAAAGATGGAGACTGGAAAGCAAGGAGCAAGCAGATCATTCACGATGCCCTGGTAAGCTGCGACCATAAACATTTGCAAGCTAAATCGCTCCTCGCTGACAAGCTACTGCCGCACAGGCCGATATCGAGAGCAAGCAACCCAGCTCGTCCCAAGTGAACCCGCCGTCTCCGCCGGTCTCAAAGAAGAAAGCCAAGCCAGCACCCCAAAAGAGGGGCCGAAAGAGAAAGAGTCCGACCCCGGATGTTGATGAAGCTGATGATGCGGACGATGTTGGGAAAAAGAAGTCGCAAGTTCCAAAGGGATCACGATCCAAGGCGGTAGTCTCCGATGATGATGACGATGACGATGACGAGGCCATGGACGAGCCGACTTCAGAGCCGGAAGTCTCGCCGCCGAAAAAGAAGCGCGTAACTGCCAAGGCAGCTCAAGTTCGGAGCAAGGCGGTCGCGGACGATGATGACGACATGGAGGATACTGGTGAAGAGAAAGCTGCCGATGTCAAGCCTAACGTCGAGCAAGAGGACGAGAGCGAGCTGTCTGAGGTGATGGATGAGCCGCCGAAGCGAAAGCGAAAGCCCAAGGGCAAGGTATCTGCCGACGATACCAAGGAATTCTCGAGCGCGCTTTCCTCGGCTCTCTCCGACATTACGAACAAAGACAAGGGGAATGAGATTGATGCCGCCGACTCTAGCAGCGAGCTCTCCTCGGTGATCGACGACGGCCCCGCACCCAAACGCAAGCGCAAGTCCAAGGACGCATCATCGACAACCAAGTCGACTGGTACACGCAAAGCCAAGGCGGCAGCCGAGCTGTCACCCGACGAGACGCAGATCAAGCAACTTCAAGGCCAGTTGCTGAAGTGCGGTGTGCGCAAGGCGTGGGCGATTGAGTTCAAGAAGCATGGGGCTGCGAGTCCCAAAGAGAAGATCAGACACCTGAAGCAGATGCTGGTTGATGTTGGCATCACTGGTCGCTTCTCCGAGGCGAAAGCCAAAGAGATCAAGGAGCGGAGAGAGCTGTTGGATGATTTGGGCGCAGTTCAGGAGTGGAACAATACTTTTGGTCTTGATGGACGGGCTTCCAGACGGAGAGGTACAAAGAGCGCCTCTAAGAACGCTGTGCTCGGTGACGATGAGGAGGATGACAACGGGGACAACGAAGGAAAGGGAAATGCCGACGATGATGACGATATCGATGAAGAGGATGCGCCAACCAAGATCAAATCACGAGGTCCCGCAAGGCATCGGGCGGATTTGGCCTTCTTGGATGACGAGAGCGAGTCTGACTGATGAGTAGGCCGTCTGTCTGTGCAGATTAACTTGTGTTTTGGGATTCTATTAGTTCGTTAGGTCATGTACGGATACCCCCTTTTAGTAGCAATTCTTATGTAAGAAAGCGATATATCAATATATCAGCCGCTAGCATTGTCAAAGCCAGAAGATTGGTGATATTGAGCTGCGATGAGAAAAAGACCCATGTGGGACCCAACCTGTCGGTGCTGTTGATTTATATATGACAATTAGCAACATTTCATACCAATGTCACTTTGGCGGAGTGGTTAACGCGCAGCCCTGCTAAGGCTGTGTCTTCGGACGCGCAGGTTCGAATCCTGCAGGTGACGTTTCTTTTTTAGCCTCTTTTGAACCGTTGGGCTGTCCTTGTTTCGTTCTTTTCATGATGTTGGGGCCTTTGATAGACCTTTTTTCTCGTTTGAAGCTTTTCTCCCTTCTTTTTTTTGGGACCGATAAACCTTGCATGAGGGATGTTGGGAATGCAAAAAGTCGTTCACTTACGAAAATACCTTTTCTTCAGGATGTATTATTTGTATTTGCTGCTCGCGACCGGCAGTACAAGAAAAAAAAAAAAAAAAAAAAAAAGCCATGCAGTCTCATTTCACAGCATTTATTCTTTGCGCAATTAAGCTAACTACAGCAATGGTGCTAAGAAATAGTACCGCATTGTAGAACTGAACATGGTCGGGTTTTATTAGCGGACCTCGAGAGAAGATTTCACCAGGATGCTGGAGAACATACCGCCCGTCTTGATACATCTCTTTCCTCATGATCGGTTCTTGCTTCAATGAAGAGACGCCGCAGATTGGGGAAGTTTGCCTGCCTTCTATATTAATAACCTACTGTTGACACTCTGCGTTGCCGCTTTGGAACAATTACTTGCCATTCTGTGAGGAACGCTTTTGGTCACTGATTTATAAACTGAATGCAAGAGGCTGGGTAGTTGTGAGCTGCCTGGATCAGTTCAAGGTTCAGTGGGTTCACATCGCATCATCACAGGAATGCCACAGCGTCGGGAGGGGGAGCTTCAGTTCTGTTTTGGCTCTCGACCCCACTTTCTGTGGCTGAAGCTGAATTTCTTGGTGCGCCAAGCCACAGCCCAATGGAAAGGTTGGTGGGCCATGGGCCAGAACTTTTTTGGCTTTGCTGGCGAGCACTGGGCACCGTGGCACCCTGCATCGCAATCCACACCTTACTGTCCTGCGACACACTATCCCGGCAGGCTACCTCCTCCGCAACAACAACAACACGACACGCCGTTGCCGGAGCTGCTCCGTCTTTGACCATCGTGAATGCAAAGCCCTCGCATTGCTTGAACCGGGAACGTCGAGTCATTGTGTTGGGACTCGACAAGTTCACCGCCCATCACAGAATCCTCCGACGATTGCCTCCTCGAATTGCCCCTCGCTATAAGCGCCCCCCTGGCCCATCCCCTCGAGCATTCTCCAGACACCCACATTACCTTCCAGTAAACACACACAATGGCGAACGCCGTGAATAGGATTCGTGGGGCGTTTGCCGCTCCAAGGAAGGGCGAGACATTCGAGCTGCGCGCCGGTCTGGTTTCGCAATATGCCCACGAGCGCAAGGAGTCGATCCAGAAGACCATCATGGCAATGACCCTCGGCAAGGATGTCTCTGCACTGTTCCCCGACGTGCTCAAGAACATTGCAACATCTGATCTGGACCAGAAGAAGCTGGTATACCTGTACTTGATGTGAGTGCTCTCCTATAGCTCGCTGGTCTGGCTCGCTGAAAGCTGGGGGTGCTGACGAGAGATTAGGAACTACGCCAAATCACACCCAGACCTTTGCATTCTCGCCGTCAATACTTTTGTACAAGATTCCGAGGACCCGAACCCTTTGATTCGAGCGCTCGCCATCCGAACGATGGGCTGTGTCCGTGTCGACAAGATGGTGGATTACATGGAAGAGCCACTGCGAAAGACGCTCCGGGACGAGTCCCCCTACGTGCGCAAGACGGCCGCAATTTGCGTCGCCAAGCTTTTCGATCTGAACCCGACCATGTGCATGGAGAATGGCTTCCTCGAAAGGCTACAAGAAATGATTGGCGACCCGAATCCCATGGTCGTCGCCAACTCGGTCCAGGCCCTTGCCGAGATCAGCGAGACCGCCCCGGAAACCAGGGCTCTCATCATCACGCCGGCGACACTCAAGAAGCTCCTCATGGCGCTGAACGAGTGCACCGAATGGGGAAGAGTCACCATTCTCACGACTCTCGCCGACTACCCACCCTCCGATGTTAAGGAGTCGGAACACATTTGCGAACGAGTGACGCCACAGTTCCAACACGTCAACCCCAGCGTCGTCCTTGCGGCTGTCAAGGTCGTCTTCATACACATGAAGCTGCTCAACCCAGAGTTGGTCAGGCAGTATCTGAAGAAGATGGCGCCACCTTTGGTCACTCTCGTCTCTTCCGCTCCTGAAGTTCAATATGTCGCGCTCAGAAATATCGATCTTCTCCTGCAAGCCAAGCCCGACATTCTCAGCAAGGAACTAAGAGTATTTTTTTGCAAATACAATGACCCGCCCTATGTTAAACTTCAAAAACTCGAGATCATGGTTCGGATTGCAAACGACAAGAACTACGAGCAGCTGCTTTCTGAGCTAAAGGAATACGCCTTGGAGGTCGATGTGGATTACGTCAAGCGCGCTGTTAGAGCCATTGGCCAAGTTGCTATCAAGATTGAAGCCGCCAGCGAGAAGTGCGTCGCCGCGCTGCTGGATTTGATCGCTACCAAGGTCAATTATGTTGTTCAAGAGGTGGTCATCGTCATCAAGGATATCCTTCGAAAATATCCGGGCTTCGAGGGTGTTATTCCCACCGTCTGCAAATACATTGACGATTTGGACGAGCCAACCGCCAGGGGTTCCTTGATCTGGATCGTCGGGGAGTATGCTGAGAAGATCAACAACGCAGACGAAATATTATCTGGGTTTGTAGACCAGTTTGAGGAGGAGTTCACACAGGTTTGTTATTCTTTGACGCATGATTTGGTCGATTTTGGTGCTAACCAGGGTTTCTCTAGACACAACTACAAATTCTGACTGCAGTGGTTAAGCTGTTCTTGAAGAAGCCCAGCAACAACCAAGGACTGGTACAGAAAGTGCTTCAGTCGGCCACTGCTGATAGTGATAACCCGGATATCCGGGACCGTGCTTACATTTATTGGCGTCTTCTTTCCGGCGATCTTGACGTGGCCAAGGTATGCTTTTGCTCTCTCTCCCCTTACTGCCCCTCTTGCGCCGCGTGCTAATGATGGTTGCAGAATATTATCCTTGCTCAAAAGCCCGCCATTACTACTACCGTTACTAGCCTACCGCCAGTCCTTCTCGAGCAGCTCCTGAGCGAGCTTTCCACCCTTGCGTCGGTCTACCACAAGCCACCTGAGGCCTTCATCGGCAAGGGACGTTTCGGTGCCGAGGCTATCCAGCGTGCTGCCATCCAAGAACAGCGTCAAAACCTTGCCGAAAACCCCATCGCCGCCTCGGTTGCCGCTGCCGCCGCCGCCAACGGAACTGTTGGTGCCCAGAACAACATTGAGAATCTTCTCGATATTGACTTTGACGGTGCCGCGCCCGCGGCTGAATCGAGCACACCTGCGCGGGTCGATAGCCCCGCCTCTGTTGGGGGACTGGGCAGCCCTCCTCCGAGCGGCGGCATGGCGGATATTATGGATCTCTTTGATGCCAGCGGCCCATCGGCGGCACCAGCAGCTGCTGCCCCCGCGTTCAGCGGCGGCGGCGGCATGAGCGACTTGATGGGTGGCTTCGCGGGGATGGATATTAGTGGAAACAGCGCGCCGCCACCACCCGGCCAACAGCTTGGGCATAAGCCAGCTGAGCAGAGTACTACTACGGGAGGTGGAAGCGATGACTTGTTGGGCTTATTTTAGATGTGTGAATGAGAGCGAGAGCTTTTTTAGTAGACGTTTTAATCGAAGCCAGTTTCATGTTAATTTGAGTCTGAACGACAACGATCACGCATTGCCTTGATGACTGTGATGGTGTTTGGTGATGGTGGTGGTGAAAAATGATAGAAACCAAAAAGAGAAATGATTTTGAGTAGAGCGGATAGTGGCTTCTCATGATTAGCCCACGCATGGGTAGCTTGAAGACATGCCAGAGACTCAAAAGTAGGAGCCCATCTATCTACCTAAGCAGCTTCGGGGAATACGGCCGTTACCCAAAAGCCCACTGCAGCTCAACTTTTGGGGAAATACGTATCCGATCAAATAATAATCTGGCTTATAAGAAGAAACCAGTATCTACCAGCTCAATATTCTGTAAGAATTGTACGGGAAACAATCCGTTTAAAATCCAAAAAGCAAAAATAATCCAGCTTAAAAGGCAAGAGCAGTTACCAAATCAAGCTGAAATTGAACCGCTCAAAGTATAAAACTGCTCAAAGCAAAATAAGCCGTGAATAGAGGGTTTATTTTGATGAGGTGATACGTATCGGCTTTTGGGGACCATGTATAAACGGCTAAGAGGTCCTTGATTCCATTCTAACAATAAACGGGTCAGGTCAAGAGACAAAAGCAAGCAGCTGATGGGTTAACAGACACCAGACACTCACATACTCTCTCTGTCTTTATCTCTGCTCTGTTGCAAAAGTCCAAAAATGTGATGATTGCTTGAGATCATGTATACTTGATTAATTCTCCGTGACGGATTTGGGGTGTGGTGATGACTAAAGTGATGAATGAGGCGTTTTCCTTTGTGGGAAACTTTAAGAGAGAGAGAGAGAGAGAGAGAGAGAGAGAGAGAGAGAGAGAGAGAGAGAGAGTCTTGGCTGTGTGTGTGTGTGTCTTTCGGCTGAGTGTATGGTGGACCTTACAATGCGTGGTCACCAGCAGACAAAATATGTCAAGGTACACATGCCCGGTAATTATTGCCGCCCAGGTACATATCTAATCCGCCCATCGACTTTATAAAAGTAATCGACACTTGAGGTGGATGTGCAGTGGTTGAATAAAACAAAATAAAAAAGAGATTGATGATGTTGGATTGGTGGGGAAATCGCCAAGCGGTTGTATCTAGTTGGTTAATTTTTCTCTTGTGTATGTATGACAGTGGCAAGAGAGATTGATGAACATAAATTTATTTTGTTTTGGGGTGATTAATTGCACTTGATATCTGACGGAACACGAGGGGAAACGAGGACAAGGACGGGACGGGAACGGGGATTGGTCTAGATATAGACCCCATTTTGTTCATTTGTTTTACTTGTCAATATACATTATCTATATAGGGAACACAAGAATAAATATGACAAAAAAAAACAATTGCGGTCGTCATCTTGTGACAAAGAGGGGAAAAAAAAAAAGAAAAAAGAAAAAGAAAGAAACCCGCAGCAGAACCGAGCGAGTTCAATGGAACGTCCTAACAACGCAAGCCCAAATAAACTCCCAGGGCTATCACCACCACCACCAGAAAGACTGACAACTGGACAGACCAACAAGTATCATTGGCCGTCACTTCACCGCGTTGGAGTATGATTCTCTCCAAGTTGTTCAATCTGGCACGCACGTCATTAAGCACCCCCCACTGACGCCCCAGATTAGACATGATCTGCTGGTGATTGTGTTCCATATTATCATCTGAAATGTGCCTCTTGATGTCTCGGTATGAATTCTCAACCTGATCAAGACGCAGAGTTAGCGCCTTGAAGTCGAGAGCAAAGGTCTCCTGGTCGAGATGTGCCATGGCCTAAGTGGAAACCTGTTAGCTTGGTGATCCACACCATCTTGAGTGTTTCAGGCTACTAACCGCCGAATATCCACCATCTGAGGTCACGGTTGGGAACCGCATGGACGGGAGCTCTGACTGCACACCATCGGAATCGTGCGCGTCATGGCCGGCGTGGCCATTTTCAAGCCATTTATTGGTGGGAGTAGACTAAATGATAAAAAACCGAAAAAAAAGGGGGGGGGGGTCAGCAAGGATTGGGACCCAACTGGTAAGTTCTCACAACTCCATCTGGCGTTCTGGTTCTCAACAATCTCCATGCGTCCTGATTATGAACCAGTCGGATACGAGCATTCGTTAAGCAAAACATACTAGCGCATCGAAGTTCCGGGGATCTACACCGCAGTGCAGTCTTTATGCCGGCTGTTCTCCGCCGCCCTTGCTGCGTTGCATCTCTACAAGACAACAAGATACGCTGCCGTGACGCCGGCCGAGGGATGAAGCACGGGAGGCCATCATGTGCAACCGGCGGCAGTTCAGGCTTTCTATTTTAGCGCAAACCGTTTGACGACCGAGCAAGTGTCAAACAGCCGAATTCCCGGGAGCTCACATCCGTCCGTGGGCAAGAAAAGCACCGCGGCTGGCATATATGAACGATGAACCCAAGGATACCGCAACTCGACTCATACGCAAAGGTGTGGTGAAGCAGTCTGTGACGGACCGAATCTCAAAGCCTCTTTTCCAAGAAGGAGAGAGAAGCTACTTGTGGAACGCACATGTTTTCCGCGAATCTTTTGGGCTGAAGATGCTGAAGAAAGTGTATGGGACAAGAGGAGGAAAGCCTTGGTGGACCAAGGCCGAAACAGTGAAGAGAAGAAACTTACCATGACGGGAGTGGCGACGGAGACACCTGAATGATGGACGACCGTGCCAAGGGAGTCCTCCTGGGAAGCAGACATTGCGGGAAGCTCGTCCTATTGGAGTCAACTGTTAGCTTGGCAACATTTCTTTTTGTCTGGCGACTGCTGCTGGCAGTGTACCACAAGGAGGAAAAAAAAAAAAAAAAAAAAAAAAAAAAAAAACTTGCCTGAAGCTGTGTGTCTGTGTCATCGGAGCTTGGGAAAATAAACGAGGAAACATCATTCCCATGATACTCAGTGCCGCCATCCGCCTTCTCGGAGTCATCGTCGCTGGTGAAGTACTGGCGGTTGTAGGCAGCATAGCCGGGAAAGTCGTTCCAATTGTTGGCCTGCTGGGCACTGCTTGCTCCATACCCGCGACGGATCCTCGGGTTAGCAGTGATATAGCTTGGAAGGGCGGGAGGGGTCTCCGAAGTGCGAAACTATTTAACACAACAGAAAAAGTCAGCACGGGATGAAACAAGCTGTTGAGTAATCTCAAAATGAGATGCCGAAATGGAAGCATCTCCCATTTTTTGGTGAGGAGTGTTGTTTGTGATCTTGCCTGGATTTTACGAGAAGCTCATTTGAGCTCGAACATGCTGAAGATGGTAGGGGTATGGAGGTGTTGTTGTCGGACCAAAGTAGAAAAAGAAAAAAAAAACTTACAAGTCCACCCATTGTGACTGCCTGGAATGGGAGTAGAGACCGAAAAGGATGAAAGGGAACAACACAATGAGGAGAATGAGGGGTCGGGGTGTTGGCACCGACAGGTAGGTAGGCGAGCTGGAGGCAGCGAATGCGGCGAAACTGAGCCTCGAAGAGAGAAAGGGAAGGGAAAAAAAAAAAAAAAAGAAAAGAAAAGAAAGAAAGAGAGAAAGAGAGAAAGAGAGAGAAGAGGGAAAAAAAAAGCACACCTTGCGTGATGTGACTGCGCAGTGGTTAGCGACTTTCAAAATGGTGGAAGATTGACCTGAATTATTTGTACCAAAAATGAGAGAAGGTGGGAGCGGAGCGGAGCGAAGCGACAAGGTGAAACTGTTTCCCGAGAAAATGGAACAAAGATTGACGACTGCACTGAGAAGATGTGAAGCGAAGAGAGAGATTGTCTACACCGCAAAAGTATTGCGGCGTTTGAATGCTTGCCCGGCGATGTTCGTCGCGATGGCGGGGTGGTTTTAAGTTGTGGTTCGTGAGGAAGAAGTGAGGAAAAGAATTTTGTGGACGGAGACAACAAGGCAGGAAATCAGTGCAGGTGGGGCAAAGATAAAAAGTTGCGCCGGTAGGCAAGTAAACTGTTTGGAAAAGTTGCTACTAGCGAGCGATGGGATGTTGGCAGTCGCTGCGACTTGCAGTGCGACAACAACTCGAACTTGCAAATGGCAGAGTCGAGGTTGTGCGGGGTGTAGAAAGAAAAGAAAAAAAGAAAAAAGAGAAGACAATACTTACCGGTAATATAAAGAGAGGCTATCCTCAAAATATCGGAAGTCGGAGGTCGACCATGAGGCCGTTGTTGCTGATGAGAAGAGGAAGAAGATGAAGAAGAAGAGGAGGAGGAGGAGGAGGAGAAAGTTCAGCAGAAGAAAAGGTTTGAAAATCTTGCAGGGTGGCGCAAGCTCTCAGGAAGGAGGGTCCATTCATTGGCCCAGATTAGGGCAGCAAGCTTGGAGATAGATACCTACTGTGCCTGTACTGTGTTGTCAAGCTCTCGCGTTTCTCACACATGCTGAAGCGGAAGGCAAGTGCGTAGAGCACGGGGCGGGGGGTCAGGTACTGAATTTACTGCTCCAACCAACCATGGTCATATACCATGAGAAGCAAAGCTCATGCATTCCGTTCCGATAGGAATAAAAAACGTCTAGAAGAAAAAACTGCTGATCCTGCATCTGTCCATAACTGTTCTGTAATTATATGCGACCTGAACTAGTTGGTCTACAAGTTGCATATTTTGCCGATCCGTGGGTCGAAGAAAGCTCAAGATCCACAAAAGATCTTTGGAAGAGCTCAGTAGAGATTTAAATTCTTTATTATTCTTATTCATAGTGTTGTTTTCATTCAAAAGGCATTGTCCTTTCTACTGGTAGTTGGCTTGTTTACTTAGCAAATGTAATCAAAAGGGGCTAGGGTTAGGGTCATCTACCGATCTGTCATTTTTTCCGCTCATGATTTTCTAAACATCTTGGCAGTGGATGTTGGTGAGGCCCAGGGCACGGGCCTCCCCCGGATTTAATCAGATCGGGACAAACACCTCCTCCCCACTCTTCTCTCTCTTTTTCCACCCACAGGATGCTCCGTCTCTTCATCAGCCACCAAATCCTTTGATACCATGTCTAGCAGTGCAACGGCGCTCTCATTGCGCGCACTCCTTCTTCTTTGTCTCGTCAACGGAACCCTCTCAGCATCAACCGCACCGCCGCTTTTGCCCCTTGTCATCAACACGTGGGGCGGTCCCTTCACAGCCGCCACGGACGCCGCGTATCTCGCCCTCAGCAACCTCAAATCTTCGGCCCTCTCGGCAGTTCAATTTGGTTGCGCGACCTGCGAGAACAATCGATGTGATGGCACTGTCGGATTTGGGGGTTCGCCCGACGAGAACTGCGAGACAACCCTTGACGCCATGCTCATGGACGGCACGACCATGAAGACTGGTGCTGTTGCCGGCCTGCGCAGGATCAAGGACGCAGTCGGCGTTGCGCGCGCGGTGCTGGAGCACACCAAGCACTCGTTGCTGGTTGGAGATTTGGCGACCCAGTTCGCTGTCGAGAATGGGTTTATCGAGCAGGATCTGACGACGGACGAGAGCAGGAAGAAGTGCGAGGAGTGGAGGAGAGGAGGATGTCCGGGGAACTACCGGGTCAACGTTCAGCCAGATCCGGGCTCTGCCTGTGGACCGTATACCCCCTTGCCCCCCTCAGGTGGGGAAGGAAGATGGGATGGCCAACAGTCCCATGATACCATTTCGATGGTGGCGATTGACGCGGATGGGAACATGGCTGCGGGTACCTCGACGAACGGGGCGTCGCACAAGGTCCCTGGCAGAGTTGGAGATGGCCCGATTGTTGGAAGCGGGAGTTACGTCGATGGTGATGTCGGCGGTTGCGGCGCGACAGGGGATGGAGACATCATGATGAGGTTCTTGCCGTGCTACCAGGCGGTCGAGAATCTGCGGCGAGGGATGAGCCCCAAGGAGGCGGCCGAAGATGCGGTTGTGAGGATGGTGAGGAAGTATCCCAATGTGTCAAGCGGGATTGTGGTGGTGAACAACAAGGGCGAACATGCTGCTGCGGGGTCCGGATGGACCTTTACGTATGCTTATCGAGGGGGTGATATGAAGGCCGCTGAAGTCGTCACTGTGCCTCCCGTTATCGTTTCTGCGTCCAAAGGTGGAGCAGATGCAGAAGCTGTTCCCGTCGACATTTGAAAATGTTGAAGTAAAAGAATGCTAGTATATAGCCCTAACCCTCATTTTTCAGCAGGTCAAAGTTGCTGTGATTCTTTCACCATGCAGCCTCGAACCAATGGCCGTTGAAAACTTGAAACTTGGCTTCTCTTCCCCAAACCAATCACACGCCGATGAGCTTCAGGCACACACGCTCTGGCCCACCAGACCCTTGCTAATCTCATGAGCGGAAACCAATCGGCGCACCCCTGCACGCCTTAGGCTAAACCCTATTAGGCGAACGCCCAATTTCGGGACATTGAACCGTCAAGCGGCCGAAAGCCAAATCTCTCCAAGGTTGCTTCGCGCCGCCTGCGCGTTGTTCCTGAATTTTCCTCAACCGTCTCGCAACCCACTTCATTTTTTTCCCCCCGTTCTGTCGTTGACGGCTGTTGCGTGCAGAGTAGTCGCTGTGCATCCGCCCGCCATGTTGGCCTGCCATTCACTCTCTACTTGATTTTGATGCACACCTATCCATTCATTCATTTCCAAGCCACTTACACCAGCTGTATCCACTTTTCTTTCTCAATTGTACCAAGTCAGTCATTCATTTCGCCAAACATACCGCCAGCATGCGCTGGGCCATTCATTTCTTCTTCCTCGTACTCGCCGCCATAACGGCGCGCGCGGGGAAAACCGCTTGGGTAACACCCCACGAGAGCTATTCTTCATCGGTCGGCGTCCTGGGATGCAAGGTCGACACGAACCGCATCGCCTACTGGCCGGGATCAGTCGACTGCAACAACATCTGCATCAAGCTCACCCACGAGGGGCGATCGGTCAAGCTGCTGCGCATCGACCAGTCCGAGGGCGCGTACGACGTCAGCTACGACGCGTGGAACTATCTCTACTCGGGCTATCCGGCAACCGAAAAGCCCACAGCCGGCGGCGCGACCGCCATGGAGTACGAGGAGCTCGAGGCATCCGCCTGCTCGGAGCTGATCCACACCAAAGGCAACAAGCTGCCCCTCAGCGCGGCAAACAGCATGAACTTCCTCGCCAGCTGCCTGGCCACAGATACCTGGGTGGGCAAGAACCACATTCTCTACAACATCCTGGACCCCATTTGTTCGTGGGGCCACGACGAGACTTGCACGCTGGATTGGCCGACGGCGAACCAGGCGGCGTGCCCTCATCAGCTGGGCACCCCTTCGGCCTTGACTAGTGCGCCCGTTTACAACATCCAGTACACCACCGGAAAGAAATACTTGGCTTCGACTGGCCAGGTCGTAGCCAGCGGGGGCGAGAGCATTTCCGTTAAAGCCATGAACTCCGGGGGCAGAGCGTTCCGGGGACCTTTGGCAATGGCTGTGGCGATGAGCTTGTCCACTTATTTATTTCTTTGGAGGATATGAAAAAATTTCACTGGGTGAGGTTAGGGGAGGTCTGGATGGAAACGACATTTTATGAAGAAGAAAGGGAAACTGTTTGCTTGTTGTTGTTATTTACTCTTCTTGGATACCCCGTTCTTTCACTTTGAATATTACATTTCCCCCCGCGTGCCGGGCTTATCTTATTTGAACGCTGAAATTTTTCTTGCCATTTATTCAAGGTAACTCAGTAGGTAGTGCTCCGCTGTGTCCTAGCGGATCGAATCATCGACCGTTGTGGTTTCTGTATTATGAGCCATGTGCTTGATGACCTCGACGGCTTCTCGAACGCCTTTCTGCTCCATCAAGTTGACAAGGGCGAATTGTTGACCTCGGTGGTATAGTCAATTTGAAATATACTTTAGCATCCTGGGTTGCAGAATTGACCTTTCACGGCAGAGAGAGTTAGTCGTTGCCCATATCTAGGTTTTTGGGCAGTCTATAAAGAAACCACGTCAAAATTAAAGCAAGCTTTTCTCGCAACCTAACACCTTCTTTTTTTTTTTTTTTTTTTTTTTCAACAAAAGAAAGGAGAGAAAACTATCTGGCAGGAGCCTAGTCTTTCCATTCAACATGATCAAAGCTTTAGCAGGCTTTCGCCAGCGGCCTACTTGTTTATGGTCAAGTTCACATTGATTTGGTGCTTTGTAAGACCTCCCTTTTCTGTCACGTCCTCGTAAAGGATCATTCTTCAATTATTCCCAGGACCTGCGCTTAGTAGGTACTACCTCACAACAGGCGTAAGATAAGCATACAGCGGCCCCTTCTCCCACAGGTTATATATCCTCTGTTTGCTCATCCAATCCAAGCTCTCCTGATCAATCTTGATATCGAAACTCCACAGAACCCTCGCCAGGATGATCCTCATCTCTATGTACGCCAAGTTTCTGCCCAGGCAGTTCCGTGTGCCGAGATGGAAAGGCTGGAAAGCATCCTTGTGGTCGCCTGCAAAAGCCGGATCTCCGAGCCATCGCTCAGGATGGAACGAGAAGGGATCCTTGAAGTGCTCGTCGTTGTGGTACATGGCCCATTGGTGAACCGCAACAATACTCTGCAGGTTGAAACGGTCAGCAAACAGAAGGTATTTTCATCAGCTAGTTTCCACTCACATTCTCCGGAACGTAATTCCCGGCAATGCTCGCGCCTCCTTTGGGCACAACTCTCGGCAATCCGGTGGGAACGGGAGGATACATCCTCAGCGCCTCGTCCAAACAGGCCAACAGATACGGCAGATTGCTGACGCTAGCAAAATCAATCTCGTCCTCGGCCTTGAACGCCCCTCTAATCTCAGCCGTCAACTTCTTTAACGCTTCGGGGTTAGTCATCAACAAGAAGGAGACTCCGGAAAGTAAAGTGGCGGTCGTCTCAGACCCTCCGATAATCAAGATCGAACTGTTCGCCTGCAACTTTGCCAGCGTAAGTCCCTGCAAGAACACTTTGTCAGCTTTTTTTTTCTTTTTTTAAAAAAAAATGCCCCCATTTTTTATTACCCGCATGTCTTTTTATTCCCTGAAAAAAAAAAAAAAAAAAAAAAAAAAGACTCACCCACTCGTCAGCTTTCCTCAACAACCCCTCCACCAAATCTGCCCTCTCCTCGCCAGTCTCCATCCTTCTCTTCAGCTTCTGTATCGTCAGTTTCATGTGCTCCTTCCGCTCCTCAACCACTTTCTTCGGCGCCAACGAGATGAGAATCTTTGCAAGCCAAGGCCAGTGGACCGCCGACTGGAAGATCACGCCGAGCCGTGCGACGTTGAAGATGGCCTTGACCCAGGGATGGTAGGCCGAGCTGTCCAGGCACCCGAAGCTCTCCCCGAAGGCCAGGTCGCCAATCACGTCAAAGGTGGTATAGTTGTACCACGCGCCCAGGTCGACCTTTGCCTGCCCGCCTCTTCCGTGCTCCCTCAGCCGCCGAATCAGCAGGTCGACGTACCCCTGGATGACCGGCTGCTGCTCGCGCATGCTCTTGTCGGAGAAGCCGTGCGCCATGGTCCGCCGCAAGAGGGCGTGCTCGTCCCTGCCGGCGTTCACAATGTCGGTGGTGCCGCCCTCCGCGACAGGCCGGTAGAACTTGTCCCACTTTGCCATTTCTTCCTGCCCGGAAGCGCCGCGGTAGCCCATGATGTCTTTCCACGCCTGCGGGGAGGCAAAGGCGAGCTCGTTAGGGGCTATCCGGACCGTGGGGCCGTATTTTTTGTGGAGGGAGAGGACGTCGAAGGATAAGGTCCCGCGGCAGAAGGGGATGCTGTGCCCGATTCGGGTTGCGCGCATGAGCAAAGGGCCGGGAAAGTGGGAGAGCGGGTGGAAGAAAAGGTTGTAGATTATGTAAGAAATTGTGTAGAGTAGGGTCTTGAAGGGGAAAGGGGGCGAGTTCGTTAGTAATTGAGAAGTGGTGTGAGGGAGAGGGGAGCGGGAGGCAGATTTACAAAGGTGATGCCGAGGATGAGGATATTCCCCAGCCCAAAAGCTAGGAGCGCCATCTTTGCCGGTAAGGCAGGTTACCTATCTGTGAAGTTACCCAAGCAGAATGGAAGCAGTCGTACTTTTTGCTCAAAAACAAAGAAAAAAGAAAAAGGAAAACCGAAAAGGTGGAGAAGGCAATCCCCGCTAATTAGTGAGTGGCAACGTGGAAAATCGACCAACAATTTTCCACTTTCCAAGAAGGGTGGGAAGATGATTCTGAGACGGTGAACGGGAAACCCAGACTTTATAAAACTATGAAACGACATGGAACTAGCGACACTGATGTTTCATTGTACCATGCAAACCGGTTCATAATTCCAGCGCCCGGGAACTTGGTATGCCGAAACGGCGAATAAAAAAGGAATAAAAAAGATTGGGCGGACGAAGATCTGCGGTAAATGCATTGGCAAAGCTTCTAGGCGGGTACGAGTACGAGTAAATAATAGGTGTTTGAAATTTGGAAGAAGCAAAACGAAGATTTTGCGGATGCTCAAGGTGAACGTGACGGGGAAGTGGTCCGTGAACTGCCTTGGCGTGTGTGGTATGCAATTAAGCATTTGGATAAGGTAGGTAGGATGGGATGCCATTATAAACCTCGGCTCATGGCATGGCATGGCAGCACCAATCTCTGTGCGCCCGCCCTTCTACTAGGAGGACAGGTTGTGCACCGGGACAGTGGCTGGCATTTCTGATTCCTGATTGATGAAACAAGGTGGATAGGCTTATTATCTCTTTACCCACCGTGACTGCAGTGATATCAAAATTGGGTGCTTTCAGACAACTGGTTTTTAATTCTTGTCCCGTCATCCGACTCATTCTCATTCTCACAACTCAACTATCACAATGATGAAGCCCAGGGCGAAAGCTCATCTGCCAAGCCGGAGTCTCAAGATCATGTCCAGAAAGGTTTAGTGTCTACGGATATCGACAGATATCCTAATTCTCACTGCGATGTTTGTTAGTTCGTAACCTCTGCCAAGATTTTCTCACTACTGATTTAACTATTATTACCTGGGAACAGGTTTCCCTTTATCTCCGGATGTCTTGAATGAACAAAGTTTTAGCATTATGTTATGGCCATGTCATCAAACATTTTGACGAGTACTTGCCTAGATAGTTTAGCATCGATGAAAACGCTCCATCCAATGCACAGTCAGTTTTATACATGTTAATATCTAGGAAAAATTGCGTATATACCTCAAGTACATACATACATCCCCACACTTCACTAAAGGGGCGAAACAGTCCAGATGCCATTGGCTATTCCATTTTTCAGAGGAAGGATCCAGCCAAAACATGGTCATTACACCGTAAGAACTCAGCCTTGGTGGAGGTCGATTTGAGGGCACGATACTTGACGAATAATGTAGGTTTGATCATGAATCATCTCTCAATCATGGCTCGGCATCTATGACTACTTTGAGAATCTCGGAACATTCGCCCTTGATGCTCCATATGCGAGGTCGCTTTTTCAGCTGGCGCAGTGGCGTGTGTTGACTACACTCTTCGCCTCCAAGAGTTGTCAAAAATTACATGTCAAGAAGGAGATGAGGTTGGTGAACACGAGTGAGACATTCATTTTGCAATAATCTCATGCATATTTTCGCGAGCTGGGGCACTCATTCTACTCAGTGTTGTCCTTGGGTTTAATATGAGCCCGCTGTCCTTCGAGAGACATTTTCCTTGACAGACCGAGGCTTAGGTTATAACCAATCATGAACCCAACGAGAATTCTGGTGTCTTGACGGCTGATCTGATTTCTCGAAATCTGACGGTCGATGCCATCTGACGCCATGGTTGCGCATGCATGTCTGGGAGCCCGGGAAAACACCGTCGGCTGTGGCGTCGGGCACAACGCTTGCTAAACATTTGACACTCCGTTCAAAATGCCGTTTTTTAAATGTCCAAAAAGGTTTCTCAAAGCAGCCGTTTTGTAATCGGGGTGGGGATGGCGAATGGGACAGGTGCCACATGGCTCTGGGGGTTTCGGTCCGGTCGAGAGGTCGAGACCAAGAGGAATGGAACTGGACGTGAGGGTTGTGCTGATTTGATTGGACAACGATTGCTCCGCAGTGGTGCCGGTGGTATCAACGGCTAAATTTCAAGGGTAATCAGAATTGGCAGTTGGCATTCTGACGAGATGTCAGATTGCACAGCAGCTTTATTACCAGTTTTGGGCTGCACCTTTCCAACCACTCAGCTGGAGTGCCCATTAGGTTCCAGAGCTAGGCAGTGCGGGTCTTTCGGCAGCTGTGGGCAGGCGTCTAACGGAACAGCAGAGAACATTCTCCCTTTCCCAACAATCTAGATTTCTCCTTTTCAGAATTCATAAGCGGGCCTTCAATGGAAAGAAGGTCCGAAATCACCATCTGGGCAGAAGGAAGAGAAAAAAAAAAAAAAAAAAACCTCTCAAACGCGTCGAGTTCTGCTTGGCGTATTGGATTTGGACGCTGTGCCATTCATTGTGCATGGGGCTTTCGATGCGGTATTTGAATCCCTGTCCGTTGCAGCCGAGCGAAGAGTGTGCGCGATCGCGCTCCCGGTGTTACACTCCGTCCAACTGATCAAACGTACGAAAGCATCAAAAATGTGTTGGTGAGCGACGCTGAGACAGGAGGTCATCACAAAGACGAGCCTCGAAGAGAGGGTGAAAAACGGTGTCCGGTCTGAGTGGAGATGATTATTAGCAGCTAAAAGTTGATGCGACAAGGGATGGGTCCGTCCCGCATCCAACATCCTGGATCCCGCTTTTCAAAAAAAAAAAAAAAAAAAATTACGTCGATGCAATGTTGAAGCTACACCGGCGTTGCAGCTTGGGAGAAATGCCTCTCTCGTGTTCACATCACAACCCAGTGGATTTATATAGTCCAGGCGTCCCTCCCAATGATCAACAATCGGGAAAGACAGAAGAAATCAAATAACAAACAACCCCTGCAGTAGATTGGGCTTCCAGATTTCCTCGTCTTTTTGCCCAAGTTGAGTCGTATCGGCGCCTGCTATCAACACCGGTTTTGTTACCCCGCCCTCCCGATTGCTCCCTCCCTGCCCCGCCTTGTGCAGCTCGACGCCGGTTTCCAAGCTTTGCCCTGGTCTAAAACGTCACCACACCAGCGGCCGATCCACCCCGCGCTAACCTCCCAAACATTCATTACAAAGAAAACAGCAGCAAAGAATACTTTTTGTCGTTCGCAGCTCTTCCTGATCGTCACTTCGCCTCCCCGGATTCCCATACCTACATAACATACAACCGTCATAATGCCCCCCATCGCCGAAGAAGCCGGCTCCTCGGGCCGCCTCCTCCTCATCTCCAACCGCTTGCCCATCACCATCAAGAGATCCGACGATGGCCAGTACACCTTCTCCATGTCCTCTGGTGGTCTCGTCACGGGGCTGAGCGGATTGTCAAAGACTACCAGCTTCCAATGGTATGGATGGCCAGGCTTGGAGGTTCCCGGGGCTGAAGCAGGCCCCATGAGGCAGCAATTGAAGGAGAAGTACAACGCATATCCAGTATTTGTCGACGATGAGCTCGCAGATCGTCACTACAACGGCTTCGCCAGTCAGTCTTGCTCTTTTACTTGATCCCGCGCCGTTTAACTAGTTGCAAACCTGGCTGACAACCTCCTCCTCCTCCTCTTCTTCAGACTCGATCCTCTGGCCCTTGTTCCACTACCACCCCGGCGAGATTACATTCGACGAGTCCGCATGGTCAGCATACCGCGAGGTGAATCGCCTGTTCGCCAAGGAAGTCGTCAAGGATGTACAAGATGGTGACTTGGTCTGGGTGCACGACTACCATCTGATGCTCCTGCCTCAGATGCTCCGCGAGGAGATTGGAGACACAAAGAAAAACGTCAAAATCGGCTTCTTCTTGCACACGCCTTTCCCCAGCAGCGAGATCTACCGTATCCTCCCGGTTAGAGAACAGCTGCTCCTCGGTGTCCTCGAGTGCGATCTGATCGGCTTCCACACATACGATTACGCCAGACACTTCCTTAGCAGCTGCTCAAGAATTCTGTATGTCGTACACTGCCAAGCCCCCTTAAATTTTTTCCCATGCTGACGAGTCGAAAGCTCAACTTCAACAACCCCCAACGGTGTAGAATGGAATGGCAGGTTCGTTACTGTCGGCGCCTTCCCTATTGGCATCGACCCCGAGAAGTTTGTCGATGGCCTTCAAAAGCCATCGGTGCAAAACCGCATTGCGGCATTGACGCGCAAATTCGAAGGCGTCAAGCTTATTGTTGGTGTGGACCGCCTCGATTACATCAAAGGCGTCCCGCAAAAGCTCCACGCGCTCGAGGTCTTCCTGACCGAGCACCCCGAATGGATCGGCAAGATTGTTCTTGTCCAGGTTGCGGTCCCCAGTCGGCAAGACGTCGAGGAATACCAGAATTTGCGAGCCGTCGTCAACGAGCTTGTGGGGCGCATCAATGGCAGGTTTGGCACCATTGAGTTTATGCCCATCCACTTTCTCCACCAGTCCGTCTCGTTCGACGAACTTACCGCGCTTTATGCAGTCAGCGATGTCTGCTTGGTTAGCTCCACCCGCGATGGCATGAATCTTGTCTCGTACGAGTACATTGCCACGCAACGAGAGCGCCATGGCGTCATGATCCTGTCCGAGTTTACCGGAGCCGCCCAGAGCCTGAACGGCAGTCTCATCGTCAACCCATGGAACACGGAGGAACTTGCCAACGCCATCCACGATGCCGTCACCATGAGCCCGGAGCAGCGCGAGGCCAACTACCGAAAATTGGAGCGTTACGTCTTCAAGTACACCAGCTCCTGGTGGGGTCAGAGCTTCGTCACAGAGTTGACGCGCATTAGTGCTGCGTATGACAAGGACAAGTCTGGTCAATCTTCGACCAAGCACGCCTTGAAGGGTGCGGTAAAGGGTGTAGTGGAGGCCACCAACACGGCTCTTGAAGACGCAAAAGGTGCCATATCTGGCATCACCGGTGACGTTGGCAAGGACGAAGAACATTGATTTTGCTCGAAGCGCTTGGGAATTGGTTTTCAAGGAAAGCTCGATTTGCATGTTATTGTTCAGGGTTTGTTTTTCTAGGGAAGAAGTAATTCTTTTTGCTTGAAGCACTTGTGCGTCAGATTACATTGTCTGATGAGTTAAGTGAGGCGGGGTGAGGGCGGGTTTTACCATTTTTGCTCAGCGATTGTTTGGCCGGGAATGAGGCATGATGTTAAAGATGTTTTGTGGCGTCTCATATATTCTTGAGGGGACGTTTTCTTTAAGTTCTCAACAATAGAATTTAATTTTTTGGGCTTCGCATGGGCTCAGATATCATTTTTCTGGGTCTCAAATACATGCAACATGTCCGCATCATCGGAGCCATCTTGTCTTTTGAATTCCAGGATCTGTCACCATGTTCAAGTCATGGCAACACATGAGGCTAATCTGAGAAGCTTTCGGTTCTGATGAGCAAGTTAGCACTTCACGGCCGAGAATGTCATATGGGACAAAGGAAGATAGGCTTGGTCTTGGAGGCTTTGAGTGGCGTGTTGTTGAGCCCTGGATATCACCTCCGTATTTTAAATCAACTACGCCGTTCTGGAGTAGCAAATCTCAACTCAGTAGACATAAATAAGCCTTCTAGGTCAAGACCCCTGAGTGAAGAGACGTTACAAGAAACTTTTGTTGACACCAAACGTCAAAGCGACTCTCTGCTAAAGACAACCTGTTGAAACATAGGCCCAGTTGACGAGAAAATAGTTTTGCCATTTTTTTTATTTTATTTTATTTTATTTTGTGTTTGGTTTCAGTCTTGGCCTTGGCGTAACTCTGGAGTAGTTGGTTTTCCTTCCACTTTCCTTGGAATAAGATGTGTGAATCAAACAGAGAACATGGACTTTGAACAAGCAAGCAGTCTTGAGGTGGCCCTCCCGTTACTGCGAGTGATTACGGAGCTTCACCATGGAGCAGAAAACCCGGACTGAAGGAAGAGTCGGACTGGGCCCGATCAAGAAGGAAGAGGGAGGAAGCTGCAGGGTGCGTGTTTCATTATCAGAAATTCCTTCTAGGCCAACCCACAAGGAAATGGGTAGATGAAGCTTCCATGATCTCACTTGTACGGGGCATTTTCAAAAGCAGGGGAGGTAACAGTCAACAGAAAAACGTAGGCTTCAGCTCTGGCAACTCTGCTTGGTTTCGCTGTTAAGAGATCATTCTGGGGTCATCCCCATCCACGGGGAAATAAAACATATTCTGAACCATGGAGAGATCACCCGACCATCTAGACGTGCCTTCCGTGCAGAGAGAAACATCAAGGTCTTGCGGGGTTCCTTATAACCTAATTTTGTGGACCTCGCGCGGCATCAGGCGGCGAAAAAGCGTGCATCTTGGAGTGTGCTGACACGCATATGTCAATGTCACAACTAATTAATTCCTCGAGGCCTGAAGGATAAAGTCCTTCGTTGCCTTGCCACAAATCTGGCGTTGGGAAAGATCCAAAGGCAGTTGCAGTGGTGGAAAGTCGTGACTCTCGTCACTCTCACCTGGCAGTCACTCTTGCACGTTTCCTCCTCATGCCTACCTTGAACACCTCATTCAGCAGCCATTAGGGTAAGGTGCCGACCACAGCATATACATGTTCTTTCCTGTCAATCGGATGAAAGGTGTGGGTTGAAAAATTCTGCTCGGAGGGCATACCTGCCCTTTCTGGTCGCATTATCCAGTCCGGTTCCAACCCCTCTCTCTCTCTCCGACTTTTCTCCCTTCCCCTTCACTAACTTCATCTTCTGTCCTCTCGTTGCATTCTTCTCAACCAAACCATCCTCCCCTAGATCAGCTCTCTCAGCCTGAAATCGTGTTACTTATTTCTCCTCGGCACTTCATTTACCTATTCATTGACTCCTAAAGCATCAATTTCCCCATTGCCCATTATGGCGGGCACCAATGATGGCGCCGACTCCAGGCCTCGCGATCGTACGAGCAATCGTATCTCTTTCACCCCCGGCACCCGCGAGTCAGGTCGCCCGGCCACTTCCAATGCCGCCCGTCATTCCAGAACCCCTTCGATCCCTCAAGTCCTTGGCGGCGACGAGAAGGATCGTCGCCAGCGTCAGAAGGAGCACGAGGACAAGCAAGTCAACATTGATGAGCACCTCATGACCCCCGAGGCGGTGGCCGCTCGATACAAGACCACGATCAACCTGGAACGCCCTGCCGATTCCCAGGGAATGACCAGCCAGCATGCCGAGAACTCAGCCCTCATATATGGCCGCAATGTTCTGACGCCACCCAAGAAGAAGAACCCATTCCTCAAGTACCTTGGTTACCTCACTAGTCTTTTCAATCTCCTCCTGATCGTGGCTGGTCTCCTTGAGTATCTCTTGCTGGCCATTGATTTCAAGGACAACTTTCCGAATGTGAGTACCCATCTAGTCTACTTCTCTCTTTTTACTATCTGATCCCATACTTATACGCCGACAACAGACCTACCTCGGTGCCATCTTGATCATCGTCGCCAACATCAATGCATTCATTGAGTTTTATCAAGAGAGCAAGTCTGCAGCTCTCCTCGAGTCATTCCTCAACATGATCCCGGCCAAGTGCATGTGCATCCGCGATGGCAAGCTTTCCCAACTTGATGCCGCTGATCTGGTTCCGGGAGACGTGGTCTTCGTCCGAATGGGCGACAAGACTCCTGCCGATATGTTTGTCTTCTCGGCTTCGGACTGCAAGGTGGACAACTCTTCCTTGACTGGTGAATCGGAACCTCAGGAGCGCACCAAGGAAAACGACATGCAGAACCCCCTTGAGGCTCACAACATCATGTTCAACAGCACCTTGGTAATCTCTGGAGAGGCATATGGCATTGTCATCCGCACAGGTGATGGGACCGTCCTTGGCCAGATTGCGCATCTCACGGCAGGCGAGGAGAAGGCTGACTCCCCGCTGACTGTTGAGATTGGCAACTTTGTCAAGATCATTGCCACCATCGCCATGATTACAGCTTTGGTGTTCTTCGGGGTTGCCTTCCCTGTCAACAACAACAACATATCGCTGGCTCTCAATTTCGCCATTGGCATCGTGAGTACCTAGTTTCCGTCGTCGTTAGTCAGTGCGGGCCGTCTTGCTCGTTGCTAACTGTGTCTCATAGTTCGTTGCCTGGGTGCCTGAGGGTCTGCCTGCCACGGTCACCATTCTGCTCACAATCGCTGCCAAGCGCATGGCAAGCCAGAACGTGCTGGTCAAAGATCTCCAGGGGGTCGAGACCCTGGGTGCCATCACTCTGCTGGCCACAGACAAGACTGGCACACTGACCCGGAACCAGATGACTGCTGCCAACATTTGGACCTGTGGTCAAATGTACGAGGCTTCGCATGGCGCACCGTCAGAGAAGAACCTTGCCCACCCAAGCAAGGCCGGCGTCACTGAGATCCTTCATATCTCTGCCCTCTGCTCCCGAGCCAAGTTTGACCGCACTGACGTGCCGGTTCACCAGCGAGAGATCCTGGGCGACGCCACTGAGTCGGGCCTTGTTCGTTATGCAGGCGACCAGCTGAAGGACTTTGATCTCCTTGCAGATCAATACCCCAAGGTGTTCGAACTTCCTTTTAGCTCCGACACCAAGTGGCACATGAGCATCCACAAAAAGGCACATGAGGCCGGCCCCTTGACCCTTTACATCAAAGGCGCTCCGGAGCGTGTCTGGCGCCTCTGCAGCCGCATCCTGGTTGGCTCCGAAGGCCAGAGCGTTGCTCTCACCGAGTTGCACAAGCAATCCTACGACGATACGTACGAGGAGATGGCCAGCAAGGGTCACCGCGTCTTGGGATTTGCCCAACTTCAACTGCCCGGCAGCAAGTATCCTGAAAACTTTGTCTTTGACAAGAAGGCCAAGAATTATCCCCTTGGTGACTTTGTCTTTGTTGGTCTGGCCTCGCTCCAGGATCCCCCCAAGCATGGAGTTCGCGAGGCAATTGGCAGCTGCCGCGCTGCTGGTGTCAAGGTCATGATGGTCACGGGAGATCATCCTCTGACTGCAGAGGCCATTGGGAGAAAGATCAATTTGATGCTGGGTGAGACCAAGGTCATGGTCGCCAAGCGTACCAGACGCCCCATCGATTCCATTGAGGAGCACGAATTCAATGCCATCGTTGTCCACGGCGAGCAAATCGACAGCTTGACCGATGCCGAGTGGGACAACATCTTCTGGAAGGATGAGATCATCTTTGCCCGCACATCCCCGAAGCACAAGCTAGAGATTGTCCGCCGCGCCCAGAGCATGGGTCACATTGTCGGTGTCACCGGCGACGGTGTCAACGATTCCCCTGCGCTGAAAAAGGCTGATCTGGGCATCGCCATGAACATGACCGGCTCCGACGTGTCCAAGGAGGCTGCTTCCATGATTCTTCTAGATGACAACTTTGCAAGCACTGTCCGCGGTATTCAAGAGGGTCGCTTGATCTTCGTCAACCTCAAGAAGTCGATCAAGTACACCATTACGCATTCTATGCCCGAGGTCATTCCCAATCTGCTTTATGTCATTGTTCCTCTCCCGCTTCCCCTTTCGGCAATCCTTATCCTGGTAATCGACCTGGGTTTCGAGCTGGTTGCAGCACTTTCGTTCGCCTGGGACCCTCCTGAGACCTCGGAGGGTCTCATGAAGATGCCTCCCCGCAAGCCCGTTACCCCTGAGACGGCCAACATTTTCCGCCGCCGTGCTTTGCGCCAGACCCGTTCTCGCTTTGACGAGGAGCTGGGAGTGGTTGTCGCCCCGGAGAAGTTGAACAAGTTCCAGACGCTCATGCACAACATCCGCGAGCACTTCACAAAAGACTACTGGGTAGATAAGTTTGAGAACACTGGCGCCGAGGTGCTTGTCGACGGCCCCCTCCTCTCATGGGCCTACTTGGAGATTGGTATCATTGAGGCCATTGGCGCCATGTTCTCATTCTTCTTGATCCTCCACGTCCGTGGCATCTCGATGCGTGACGCCTACATCATGCAGAAGGGCGCCGGGGCCCCAACCTTCTACTGGACCAAGGATGCTCAGCCGTACAAGGGCATTGATGGACCTACTCAGTACGACATTCTAGCCGAGGCTCAGTCAATGTACTACTGGTCGGTGATGACGATGCAAATGTTCAATCTTTTTGCATCCAAGACGCGCCACACGATGCCTTTCGGCAAGTACATGTTTGCGAATCGCATGACCTTCTACTGCATCCTCGCGGGTGCATCGCTCGCCGCCTTCATCATTTACACTCCTGGCGTCGAGATTGTTTTTGGTACCACCCGCAGCCTCTTGCCTCTGTACTGGCTGGCTCCGATGGCGTTTGGTTTCCTGATCATCATCTATGCGGCACTGCGCATGGCGGTCACACGCCGTACGAACCCTACGCAGTGGAATCCGGAGATCCAAGGCCTCCAGATGTATCCGACGGTTCGTACTTTCCGATCCATTTCAAGCAGGCAACAATGAAGGAGAGAACACAGATTAAAGGTATAGTGGACTTTTTTGAGAGAATTATTCTGACGGAAGGAAACGACTTTTTTGGTGACAATTGGCAAAAGGAGGGTTTTAAAAACATGAAGGGGTTGGCAACAATTTTTTTTTTTTTTTTTTTTTTTTTTTTCAGACATCGGTCCATGTATTAGTACAAGACTTAATAAAAGGGTTATTGATAGACTGGTGATTGAATTTGCTGATGATTTTTGGATCCTTCCACCGAAAAGTGATGTTATTCTTACGTCAACGAGATGACTTTTGGGCTACACGCATGAAGGTTGCCTTTTGGATGGATGTTGGCCCAATACCAAAACGACTCTCGGTGATTGGACGAATGGTCAACTTCCCAGTCAATATCCGAAAGGGGTTAGTTCGGTGAGCACGCACTGTCGTCTGCCACCACTGCCAGTGCCAAATCGCTGGCGTGAACGAACGGCTCGTTGCTATTTGTGTTTTCGCCCAGACCAACGCTTCCATGAAATTTCAATCCTACACTAAATGAAAGCCTGGTGTGGTTCTCCATCGTTTCTTTTGCGAGCTCCGTTTATTAGATTTGTCTGGCACATCATTCATAAATTTCATATAGGGGCTTTTTTTTGTTTTTTTCTTATTTTTTTTATTTGTTTTTTTACCTCTCGGTTCCCCCCCCCCTCCAACCCCCTCCCCAACCCCTTCCTTCCGACACTTACCAGAGCTGTCTCGGGGAACACATAAGAGATATATAAGCATGCATGCGCACAATGGCATGGGGAATGATACTACCTGAATTGTTGGGGTCTTTATTCTGGGGTTTGAAGTCGATATTGCACCTGGGAGAAGGAACCGGTGATAAAGAGGTAAGTTTTTTTTTTTTTTTTGCCAAGGGGCGTGGGTAGAAGGGGAGGGATAGTGGGGTGTAAATAAAAGAAATTGATACAAATATATTGAGAAAACCAAAACTAAAAAATGAACAAAAAACAGGAAGAAATATATGTTGGTAAAAGATTATATTTGGATTCTGAAGGGGCGGGGGATGATGCGGTGAGTTTTTTCAAACATTAATATCTTTTTTTTGTCTCTGTTTTTGGATACAGACGAAAAAAATTTAATAACCTCGAGAGATTCTAACTCATGTATTCCTTTTTGGACTCGCTCTCTCTCTCTCTTTATAGGAATCGATATCGAGTTTTGAGTATGAAGCCGAAGAAGGTTGTCATGACTGAAGGGGGATTTGTTTATTAAGAAGTAAGGGTGGAGAGAGGAACAAGAAGGAAAAGAAATTCAGGGCAAATAGAATTTTTCTTTGGCATGCGTCATTGTGATATCATTGGGGGTTGGAAAACGGGAGAGATATGATCGACGGTTTTTTACGGGACAGAATAAGAGGGGGAGGACGAGATTGTTGCTGTGAACTTTTTTTTTTTTTTTTTGGGCAGCAATTTCAAACCGACCAACATTAAAAGAAACAAAAAAAATTCCAGACGGAAATTCGAAATTACCTCAGAATTACGACCGCTAGGGGCAATCAAAACCAAAATTCTTAAACGGGCCGGGCGACAAAAAGAAAGTGGATAGGAAGGAAAACAAAACTTTTTGGAAAAAAAGTAAATTAAATTTGAAACGACCAGAGCAACCAAATCGAGTTTTTTGGAGTTACCACTCATAAAAAGATATCCGAAAGGGAAAAAAAAAAAAAAAAAAAAGGGAAAAAAAAATGCCCGAACTCAAAGACAAGAACGGCGAACCGATTCATGTGGGTGATCACGTCTACGCTCGCTCCAGGGGCGGTAGACATGAAGGCGAGGTGGATAAGATTGTGACGACCGAGGAGGAAGCTAAAGAGGAAGGGGTGAAGCATCCGCCCAAGGTACGTTATATTTCTGTGTGAATCCAAATGATGCAAAGTTCGGAAGAGGGAGCGAGGCAGGATAGGTTTGAGATGAGCTGAGCTGACTTTTTTTGATTCTAATTTTTTCTTGGTTGAATAATTACTAGGTGTTGTATACGGATCAACATGGACATCATGTGTCGCATAATCCTGAGGTTATCGAGCACGGGGAGTACAAGAAAAAATGAGAGACAAAAAAGATGGTGTTTCTTTATCTAGCTGCGTGTCTACCTACTTCAGTCAGGTGTACAGGACATGATGATATATCTGGAGTTTTTGCATGTTTTAACGAAGAAATAACGGACGAATAATTTGAGGAAATATTTACTGCATTTTAAAAATTTTCCATGAGTTATCAGGTACAGATGATGATTTATGAAGCACATTCTAGACATTTATCTATCTTTTATTTTATTTTATTTATATTAAAATAATTTTTTAAAAAGAAAATCAGACTGTCATCATACAGGTTTCATTCAATCGTTTCTTCATAGACTCATGATGCCACCAAAATGGTCCCCTGCCAGAACCAGTAAAGGCATGCGTGTGTATAACTTTTAAAACAACAAAAGAAGAAAATGAATGTTGAAAAAAAGGAACAGAAAGAAAATTCATAAAGTCATGATTGTTTCCCTCATATTTTCATCATCTTTTCATCATCTTTTCCTCATATTTTCCTCCCCCCCCCCTCTCTTCTTCTCAGCCCTCCAAATCCCTTCTGGGCCCATTAATCAGCCGGTTCACCACCATGCCCGCCAGTGCGCTACCTTTGGTCCCCAGCCTAGTGTCGCCGTCCTTTTCTTGTTTTCTCTTTTCTGCCGCGGCGCCGATGAGCCCCGCGCTGACGGCCGCGGTCGCGACCCTCGACCCCTTGGCGCCGACCCAGCCGCCCGGTTCCTTGCGGACCCGGAACGCCTCGATGGCGCCTGCTTCCATCGCTGCCTTTATGCCGCGGTCGACGCGGGAGCGGGAGCGGGCAGCAGCCGGGCGGGATCGGGAGCGTGTGCGGGTGCGGGTGCGGGCGCGGGAGGAGCGGACGGGTTCATCGCGGTGGGAGTAGTGACGGGTTGGGGAGGAGCTGTGTGCGCGGCGGTGGTGGCTGCGGTGGGTGCTGCGGGAGCGGTTGGAGTGATGATGCGGGGAGTGGTGTCGGGAGTGGTGATGGGAGGAGGAGGAGGCAGTGTGGTGATGGTGATCACGGTGGTGGTGGTGGTGGTAATCGTTGTCGCGGCTGTCGTCGTTGATGCCGAGCCCCGCCATGGCGTCTCCCAGTTTGTCCAGGGCTTGCCTGCCTAGCGAGCGGTGGCGCCGGGGACGGGTCTCGTAGTAGTGCTCGGAGTAGGATGGTTCGGCGTAGCCGTAGTCGTCGTAGTCGTAGTCCCTGTGGGAACGTCGACGGCCTCGGTGGTACTCTGTCATTTTGCGTTGTTGCTTTTTTTCTTCTTCAGTCTTCTTCCTGTTAGAGTTGATTATTTGCAGGCGTAGTTTTTAAGAAACAGGAAAGCGAAAAGCAGAAATCTACTGTGTAATAAGTTTCCGCTGTGGAATAAATTATTCTTAAGAAGGGCACCTTTGAACCACAGTGATCCAACCCTTTCAGGTTATTTTCAGGGTATTGCCCCCCTCCACACACATCTGGAACGATGACTGGTTGCGTCACAAGCCACTGGTGGTTGCAAGTAGGAAATAGAGAAACGGGTTAATACTGCATAGGATCGTCCTTCTGGGCTGGGTCACATCGGAGGTCCCATATAAAAAGGGTCGAAGAAGCCGGTTGGAAAGACCCTGAAAAAGGTTTGCGAGGTGAGACCAAAGTCCAAGCCGGTGCCGGTGACGACGCTGATCATGGTTTCCACATGCGGGTATGCGGAACATGCTCCTGTCAACAACCAAAGAACAAACTTTTCTAGAATGCCAAGGCCGACTACTGTAGCACAGGCACAGATTATCTTCAGTCGAGTGAATCCTTTCGTAAAAATCATGACGTCATGATCGTCATTTCCACTACCACCCATCCATCCTATCAACTTGCACCATACCAGATGCCTCAATTTTATCCTGGAAATTATGAGCGGATTAAAATGTGCGGTGGTGCAAATGACGATTAGATTTTGCACAAACCAGTTTACGTCCCACACATATAATGGGGCCTTATCACATCTTTTTCCCACACTTACACAACTATGATCTCAGAAATATTCTAGGCTCTCAACGGCTTTCTTAGAAGCTTCGTACCTGGTTCCCCAGGTGTTGTTTGACAGCCAGGGATCGTCCAAGATTATCCTCATCAGTTGCCTCATCCCCCTTTTCGCCACCACTTACACACATCTTTGTGCGACCTATCAAATTTTACCCCACCTGAAAGTACTCACCAAACAATGGCACCAACTACGACCCTCTCCCTCAAAAAGGGATTTCTCTCGCTCACGGCTCGACAAGCGACCACCACGGTAGTCGTCGACTCAGATTCTGGTGGTGGCGGCGGAGGTAACGATGGTCTCGACTCCGGTGCAATTGTAGGGATTGTTCTCGGAACCATCGCCGGCATCCTTCTCCTCTGGTGGATCATTCGTTCTTGCAGCAAACCCCGCCCCGCCCGCGACGCTCCGGACAGGCGTAGAGATGGATGGTACGACGAACCCGCTCCTCGCAGATCAAGATCTCGCTCAGCCTCACGGCACTATCATTCATCGCACGGACATCACCACCGGCACCGCAGTACCAGCAGAAGGAGAAGCAGCAGCAGGCCGGTCGTCTTGGAGGAAAAGGTTGCGTACGGAGTCGTACAGCCCACACCGGTTTATTACGCCGGGGCTGCGTCAGGTGGGAGGAGGAGCAGGAGCAGAAGCCAGGGGAGGTATTATGCTGCTGCATAATTGGTAAGACGACTTTATGATTTATACGACCTATATATACACATGATGACGGGAGAAGGAAATACACGATATATACAAGGAAGGAAATGACTGGTATCAGCGAGGCGTTGAGGCTGAGTTGTAAGATAATGAATAATACACAAGGAACACAGAGGGGGATGATGAAACATGCAACAAACAAATAAAAAAATGTTCCATTATCCCAAGGGTCCCGAAAAAAAAACCAAGACTCACCGAGAAGAGTGCCTTTGCTGCCTCTTCAACTGCTCCTGCTCTTGAAGTTGTCCCTGAACCCCTCCCTTTGTCTCTCTCCTCGGGTGCGGGTCCGAAGGCGGCGCAACAAACTTGCACCCGGCCATCCGGAAAACCTTTCTGATCCATCCCCTAATCATGTCATCCCTCACCTCGGCCAGATCCGACCTCCTGATGTTCACCTGGTTGAACTGCCGGCTGCCCGGCGGCTTCCCCGTATAAAACGCCCAGAGCGTGATGGCCAGCGCGTAATAATCGTCAAAAACCGTCGGGGCCGGCAGCGGCTTCTGCGGCTGGCCCGGGCCGCCGCCGCCCTGGGCCCCTTGCTGTTGAGGCTGCCGCTCTTCGCGGACCGCCAACCTCGCCGGTGTCATGTAAGCCGAGCTGACGTGCTTTGAATTCCAACGCCCGGCGTCCTCCTCGATCAACCTCGCGCAGCTAAAGTCGACTATCCTCAGCCTCCCGTCCTTCCTGCTCCACAAGAAGTTGGACTCCCGGACGTTCCCGTGGACTATCCCCCGGCCGTGCAGCTTCTCCAGGATCCTAAACATCTCGACGGCGACCGTCGGGCGCTTCTGCTCGGGGATGCGGGATCCGCGAAACAGCTTGCCGGCTTCCATTATCACCGCTTTTGTTCCCTCGTCCGGGCGGGACCCGCTCCAGATTACCCGGCTCAGGAGGCGCATGGTCAGGTCGGAGCCGGCCGACTCCATCAGGTCCGCCTCCCTGGGCGTCACGTTGGTCTTGTAGATCAGGTCGCCGCTGAACCGGTAGAGGAGACCGGTGTTGCCTATCATTGAAGCTATCCATTTTTCCGAAGGGAAGTCGAGGATCGGGTCGTCGTCGTCTATTATCCAGGGGAAGGGAAACGCGGGTTTATCGTGCGGGCGGGCCGCTGAGGAGGAGGAGAAGGAGGAGTGGTACTTTGGCGGCTGGGCTTGCTGTTGCTCATGGTCGAGTATTTGGTGGATGGCGGCTGCTGAGATTGTTGGCATGCTGCCGATATCCTAACCTGCCCAGATACCTATGCAGATTAAACGCCGAGGAAGGGAAGTGATCTCCTACTTTCAAGAATTGCTGGGGAAATCAAGACGGAAGCGCGGTGGCGGAAGATTTACGGATCAGGGTGGACGACATGATAGTAGTGGGATGATGATATGGTGGTGTCAAGATGAAGGCTTGTGATTGATTAGGTACACATATAAATCGTTCAAGCGCCGGGAATTCCATCAAGACCGAGTTTTTAAGTTTTCCATGGCTCTCCGGATCCCCGAGCATGTTGGAGTAGCTCACGACGGACCGCATCTGCAGAATCAAACTCAATTGATGTGTCCACCGAAGCTATCTACACCAACGTGTCGAGCTAAGAAACTATCGTATCTAAAGACCTCTAGCAATGAATGACCCAACGCAATGAATGGATGCCAACCAAGTTTCGGTATAATCAATTGCAAAGAAACCATGATAACATGGTGAGACTGTCTCAACAAGTAAACTGTCTGCCGGCAAGATATTTTGAGGAGCAGCTCATGTATTCGAGGTTCAAAGCGAACTCAAAGTTCTCATGCACCCTCTTCCCCATTATGGTTTGTCTGCATGCTGCCAACGGTGCCTGCCGGAACGTGAGCTATCAAAACTTTCTTTGCGGCAAATGCACCGATTGTGCATTTCCCCCCCTGACAGCCTAGTTGGGAAGAAAGTCGTCGTCGTCCAGTCTGGTAGCAACGCAACCCACCCTCTTTTTGAGCCTCAGCGGCAACCACACCACTCACCTCGCATGGAAGCTTCTTTGGTGTCTGTTCGGTAGAAGGCCTTGTTCTGCACAGCAATCCTTCCAATCCTTCAGTGACTTCCCCATGGTGAGCCAAGAAAGCCTCAAAAATGTCATGGTTTTTTTTTTATCCCCTCGGAGCAAATGACACACCCACAGGAGGCGCCACCTCTGAGTCGAGGGTTGAGGTGATCACGGGCGACAAGGGAAACCACAATCCCAACACTTGTCACTTTTTTTTTTTCTTTTTTTCTCAATTTTTTTTTTTTTTTTTTTTTTTTTTTTTTTTTTTTTTGCCTTTTGGGCGGTCAAAAATGGGCATTTGATACCGAGTGATTCCCAATTGCTCCTCGTCTTCTAAAATTAAAACAAACCATCAAGCTTGGTTCAATGGACTCAACTTGGCGTGGGACCGATTTGGCTTTATAATGCAGGAAATCCCCAAAAAAATCTTGACCGACCGGGGAGGCACCTCCACACTTCCTCATCTTCTCCGCAGAATTTCCCGGTGTCACCACCGGTTTGGGACAAAAATTTCACTGTTAAGCGCCCAGCTGCACGTCCCCCTGTTCCTTCCCGAGCTTCCAGGATTCTCACTGGAGATGCCAAGTGACGGGCAGCTCATTTCACGCCAATCACAGCTTGCCGAGACAATGTGACTGGCGTCCGTCAATCGCATTTTTCTCACCGTCAACCGTTGCTATTTTTATGCTTTGTACAAATCCTTTGCATGAGCCGATTTTGCGAGCAAAACCTGCCCATCTGGCACTTTCCAAGCACACTTTTCTGATCCATCACGCAGCCTGCACCGCCGCCATCAAGTGATGTCGAATGACATTCAATGAGGCTTCTGCGGGAACTGAGCACGGCATCACACTTGGCACTTGCTCTCGACAGAAATCCCCTCACGCCCGCTGCCGTACTCGCACTATAATACCGATAATGCCATGGACCCTGGCAAGCTCGATCGCGGCCGCGCGCCCAGACTCTGTCTCAATTTGGAATAAAGGTATCATTGCGTCCGGGTCCTCGGTAAGGGTGATCCCCGTCGGTCGATCTTCAAAGCTCTTTTTTATAAACTCTTCTGTAAAATATTATCATTGACCGGCGCCGGCGTCGATCTGTTTTCTTTTCTCTCTCTCTCTCTCTCACACACACACAACAACAACACTTGTGTGTCCAAGATGTGCACATACAGCTTCACCCCTTATGTTGGCTGCAAGGGCGGCCAACAGCACTACTACCTCCAATGGATGAAGTGCAGCAATGCGCTCGAAAACGGCGACAAGTTTTGCCCAATGGATCAGTCCGTCGAGAGTGATGCCCTCCGACAGCTCTCCCGGAATGTCCTCTCGTGCCCGATTCACACC
Organism: Cladorrhinum samala; assembly: GCA_033576145.1. NCBI lineage: Eukaryota > Fungi > Ascomycota > Sordariomycetes > Sordariales > Podosporaceae > Cladorrhinum > Cladorrhinum samala. Next base: position 159,673 of record MU864934.1, on the reverse strand, counting down.
CCCATCGTTGTTCAGCAACACATGTTCGAGTTTGCCCAGGCGGAAAACGTTCCCCCAACGCCAAGGAGCCGAGCACGCCGGGGCAACATGACCCCCAAGACCAGGACGCCGAAAAGCGGTACCTTTGGCCGCTTCGAGGAGCAAGTGCCTCGAAGGAAAAGAGCATCGACTCGGGATCACTCGCCGGCGTCATCCATCGACATCGACTCAGACTCTGATGCTGCCCGGCCCAAAACTTCGGACGGCGTCAAGCGGCCAGAGCGGGAGGACAGGGGGAGGAGCACCGGCCTGCGTGATAAGCCCCACCACAGGCGGGTGAACTCGGCCGATCTGGAGATGCTTCCCGCCCGAGCTTCAACAACCCGTCAGAGCCAGAGGAAGACCGAAAGGCCTTCGCGACCCCAGAAGGAAGCGCCGGAGCAGACCGAGCAGGCGACGAAGGAGGAAGTTTCGGAGGAAAAGCCTAAAGGCAAATCACCAAAAATCACGCATACTCTTGACATACCGAGCGCAGGACCGGTGGGGATCGGCATTACGGGATTGCCGTACAGCCCTGATATCTATCGTCGTCCCTCCTCAACCGAGCTTACCAAGACGGACGAATCCGCCAAGTCTGAACCGGAAAATAAGGCCGAAACCGCCGTCTCTCCCGTCGCACTGCTCGCCTGCAACTCCAACACTGGCAGTGACAGCTCCCCAGTTCAGCAGACAGAACCTTTGCCCTTCAGTTCATCGCTGGCCTCGAGAAGGGGCAGACGCGTCGCGCGCAGCCTTCGCATGTCTTCGGAGGAGTCCCCGATGACTCGGATTGATGAGCACGACGGACAAGAACCCGTCCATGAACTGCCGAGGAGCGGCAGCCGACCGGTTTCCCGATCTTCCACTTCCCGCGTTCCCTCAAGACGGGGAACTCCCCATTTATCTCAAGACGCCTTCATTCCCCCCGTACCGCCGCTCAGCCCTGGCTTGCATACCCCTCGGGGTTTTGGCGAGTTCCCTCCGCTGTCGCCCAGATCGTTCAGAACCACCTTCTCCTACGAGGGCAGCGGTGACGCGTCATCCGTCAAGAGCGGGAGGAGCCGAAAGGGATATGAGGAGCAGGTTGCTGACGCCAAGAAGTGGGTGGAAGCCCGGGGATCGATGCCCATCAACCACGGCGGATCGGGGAATATCACCGACTTGGTAATGCAGAATCCCAGAAAGATGTCGGAGCCGAACCTGGTGGCTGGGCGGGACTCGTCAATCGACAGTGGATATAAGAGTGGACAGGGCAATCTGCAGAGGAGGGGTTCAGAAGCTGCTGTTGAGACGGATGCAGCGAAGCTGCAAAAGACAATGTCTGCATCTGGATTGAGCCAGGCTCATCGACCGCCGCCTTTGCAGTTGGTTGGAGCTCATGCTGGGAGACTACCGCCTTGCGCACTGCCCGTTTCGTTATACTCGCCTGCGGTTGTGCAGGGAACTCCTCAGGCTGCTGCTGCTGCTGCTGCTGCCGCCGCCGCTGAGCAAGAACAAGCCAAGAAGCCACTTTTACAGAAGATGGGGTTGAGGAAGAAGATTAGTGGGTTGGTGGGCAAGGGTAGGAGCAAGGAGGTTGGTGTTGGGGGGTGAAAAGGGGAGGCGGTTGGCATGTAGAGTAAATATGGAGCAAGCCGCGAAACGCTAGGTTAGATACGCCGCGATGCATATACTATGCGGTCGTTTACAATGTTTAATACCTTAGATACCATCTTCACAGATTCCATATAACAAGTTTAATAAGAGACCAAGTCGAACTGGTCCTCTGACTAAATGTTGCCACCTAGATTTATAAAGTTAGTTCGGTTATAGTATATCATGGTTAGGTAGGTATACATCTCTAAAGAAGCAATAATCAGGCAAGCTGTGCTCTCGGTTTTTCTTGATTACCTCGTTCCCAACTAGATTTGTATACCTTGTGCTTTCTTCTTGTAACAAGCTGTGGACCTTTTACCTCTTGCGGTCTGTATATATCTCCATTTTCACTCTTGAAGCTTAATATGGTTCCTCTACTTCTCTTGGTTTACTTGAACTTTGGAAAAATAAAATCAATCATGATTTTCATTCTCATCGTCATCTCATTCCAATCTTACTTATTAAAAAAAACCAATAAACTGGGTATCCGATTCTCCTTCATTCCCCCTCGAGAAAGATTCAACAAAAGGAAAAAAAAAAAAATTTCATCCATTAGCCATCATCACCGGCACCAATCTTTAAATCCTCAATCCCTCCTCACTCCTCCTCACTCCTTCCTACCCTCTTCAAATACCTCTCCTCACATCACCACCTCTGTAGGTCCCGGTCCCCGCACCCGCGCCAGTCGCCATACCCATCCCCGAGGTTCCCTTGCTGTCGACCCTGGGATCCAACTTGTTCATGAGGTCCGACTTGTGCGGACCGGCAGTGTTGGGCGCCGGACCGGGCAGGTGGCTCGTCCTCATGGTGCCGGCCCCCATACCGGCACCGTGCGCGCCGGAACCGTGCACGCCGGACCCGTAACCCGCTCCGATGGCGGCGCTCTGATTCCTCATGCCGTGGCGGTTGACCGAGTCCATGTCGGAATCCACGCGGGGGTCCATTGCGTTTGCCGCGCGGGACGAGTGAGGGCCGTAGGTACCCTCCGGAGCTCCAGCGGAGCGGTGATGAGTGTTACCAAAGTTATTGTGCATGCCACCGGCGGCGGGGGCAGCGGCGGCGCCGTGCATTGCTGGCTGGTGAAGGCCGGAAGAGACGGCGGCGTTTGCCGAGCGCGTGTCGACGCGGGGGTCCAGCGCGTTGGCGAGCTTTGAGGAGTGCACCGGCTGCGTGGCGGACGGCATGGGCTGGTGGTCGTGCGTCGAGTCGACGCGGGGGTCGAGCTTGTTGAGGATGTCGTGGGTGTGGTGGCCCGCCGTCGAGGGGGCCGGGCCCGAGGCGCGGGAGGCGCCGTACGTGGGCGGCATGCCGCCTGGGCCGACGCCGGCGCCGGCCATTGGGTTAGTTTGCCGGACGGCGCGTTCGTTGGTGTTGTGGTACATTTTGAGTATTGGGTTTGAATTTGTCTCTCTTGTATGTGTGTGTGTGTGTGTGTTGCGACTTTTTTTTATTTTTGTAGAGTGATTGATTGGTTTCAAGTAGTTTGATGAGTTGGAAAATCAAATGAATTAGAGGAGAAGCTATGAAGTTATATACAATCTATTGGTGGTCTGGGGATGTGAAGGGGGTATTAGATAAGTAACTGGGAAGGGTGGGAATTATGACGTCGTATGAGCTCATATGAAGTCAGCCCTTTTTGTATTTTGTCAAAAGCAGTTTTAAAATGTTCAAAGTTAGATTTCTTGATTTATTAGTACCGGTGTTTTTCTACATTACAACCAACAACAAGAGAGCGAATTATGATCCGGGGCCCTTGAAAAAAATAGATCATCGATCACCTGCTTTGACAAGATCGACTTAAAACGCGCGGCTATATCCGGTTTTCGTTGTGGGGAATGACGCTTCTTCGCGACCGAGAAACGTCAAGTTCGCCACTCAGGGTCTTGGGGATCTGCATTGAAGATTACCTATCCTGCAAACGCTTTGAATGTCATTTAGGTGTGGCTTTGTTTACACGTGAATGGGTCTTCTACAGCTGTTCAATGCCAAGGTCTGTGATATCTAATTGAGCGTCGTAAATATCGCGAGATGACCTGGCATGGAGGGGAAGTTTTAGGAAAGGCTGGAAATAACTTGATCCAGAAACTTTGATTGTAGAATAATGCCACTGGTAGATACCGTGGAAGATAAGTAGTTTTTGGAAATGTTTCGAAAACCAAAATTAAAAATAAATCAAAACCCGAATTTGTCTGCAAAAAAGGGTCACAAATACCGAGTCAAGGGGAGATGTTTGGAATGCGGGTAATGGTGCAGCTGTATATCACAAGGACGAAGGGAAAGTCAAAAAGTGCTATGGATGTTTTCCTTGATTGAGGAAAAAAGAGGTATCAAACCCAGACTACACTACCTGACCTAAGCCCCACCGATTCCTTGATCCATCATCCTCCAAGTATTGTGCGAAAAACGCAAGGAAAGAATCATCAACAAGATCATTCCCCATAAAACTCCAGCTGTTTACAACCTGTCTGACACATCCACAATGTAAGCGAACACCATCCAAGTACATAAAAAAGACACAAACTCCTCAATAAAGCCATCACAAAATAAAGAAAGAAAAAACGCTCAGAATTCCAGAGCGTTAACTTTAATAAGCCTCACTCACAACCTCACTCCTGCTTAGCTTCGACCTAGCAGGAGTACCCCTTCCAGAGCCACCAAGGGGACGACCAAAGGGAAAGTCACCAGCAATGCTCTCCCTCGTAGGTCGCTTAAGACGAGCGTGATTAACCATGTTAACCTCATGAGGCAAGGCAACGATAACATTCTTGTCGGTGCCAAACTTGAAATCATCAGCCTTGACGTCGTCCGTGTACCGCTTGATAAGGTAAGGAGCCTTCTTCCCGCCCAAAACATTCTTAAGGCTCCATTCGATGATGTAAGGACCCGTGGCGGTGATGATGCTGCTCTCCTCGACACCTTCGCCCGTGTTGAACTTGGCCGGGGTGAAATCGACTCCCTTGCCAGTCTCATAAGCGAACTGTGCGACGTGCTCTGGAGTCAAAGCAAGACGACGGGGCTGTGGCTTCTGGTCGGCAGCGAAGGACTTCTCGAATCCAAGTTTACCCTCGTTCTTCCCGTCCTTTTGAAGAGCATCAATGAGAAGCAGGTAGGTCTTGCAGGTGGCAAGGACCCAGCGACCGTCAGCGGATACATCGAGACCGATGATGGGCTCACCGAGGGCGGGAATGTGCGTCTTGGCGTTGATTCCGAGACGATCAAACAGTCGCACGTCACCCTTGTTGGAGGCGACAGCGATGTGTCCCTTGGCGGTGGTGGAGATGGCAGAGAAGTCGTTCTTGCTGGCGTACTGCTTGAGCTCCGAGTCGACAAGCTTGGCGCCAGACAGGCGGGGATCGACACGGTAGAGGGCGTTACGGCTGATACCGAGGAAAGTCTGTTCGCCCGTCATCTGGGAGAATTTGCTTTCAGGAGCAAACGTGACAACTGGGATATCGTCGTGAACATTCCACTCGTCGACAACCTTGCCGTACTCGAGATCCATCCGGTACAGCTTGTTGGGATCCGAGTCCTTCTGCAGGATGAGATTGCGATCCTCGTTGTGAAGCATGACCTTCTTTGGCGAGAAGAGCTTGCCATCGGGGGTCTCGACCTTTGAGATGTTGGTGCTGAACTCGAGATGGTTGTTGGGAGTGTGTTTGAAGACGCCAATCTTGGAGCCGCGAACGACGAAGGATCTATCATGTTTGTAGCCCACGGCGATTTGTTTGTTGACCTCGCCGTCTTTGGGCTTGAAGTCATCATCCTCGTCTTCGTCGCTCTCATCGCGGTCGCTTTGTGCGCGGTCGTCGTCGTCTACCTCGTCCTCCTCATAGTGTTCCTCCTCTTCCTCCTCCTCGGGTTGCTCAGCATCCTCCATGGCCAGATCGTTGAAAGCATCCGCAACATAGTCACGATCCTTGTCCTTGATCTTGGTCCACTTCAACTCGTTGAGCTGCTCCCAGAGCGCCTGCAAGAGACCCCCCTGGAAGCGCTCGAGAGTCGCCTGGTCCTTGAACCGCAACAGCCACGAGTAGGCGGAACCATCCTCGGCGAACTGGTTGAAGATGAAGGAGAGGAACTCAAAGTTGAACACAGGGTTGATGGTGGAATCAATCGCAATGCCGATCCAATCGCGGTCCGCACTGCCAACCTGCAGCCAATACTTCCAGTCGCCGATCTCTGTAACCGTTGCAGTGACGGAGGAGTCCTGCAAGACAAACGAACCTGACGGGAAGTCAAAGAAGTGGAGCTCTGCAACTTCGGCGGCCAAAACCTCGCGCGACTCTGGGTGTACTGGCACAGGCGGCGGTCCGTGGTCCCTCTCCTTGCCCCTGTTTGTGGGCGTGACAGCATCGGCAGTTTTCTCGCGCTTGGCGCGAGATTTTGGTGAGGATGGCTTGTTCAAGAACATGGCGTCGGATGATTCGATTGAACGAGTGAGAGTCGGGCTGTGGATGGGGCTCGCTTGGGGAATTGGCTGCTCGTCGAACTCGAAGCGCTCGAGGTCCTGTTCGGAAGCTGTCGTGTGGGGCTTGCGGTAAAGGCGCTCGTACTGGCATTGCTTGGCTACTAGCAAAAACTGTTCGACCTGAGCGGGGGAGATAGCCCGGTCGCAGACGAATTCGTAGACGTCTCCTGCGTCGCCGCTCAGATCGCGCCAGCACAGAACTTTTTCGCTTCCTTCGCGGTTTTCAACTCGAAAATGGAGGGCTTCGTCGAGCAAGAAAGTCTTTTCGTCGCGCTCGGCAGCAAGAATATCGGCGTCGGCCTCGATCTCGTCACCTTCCTCCTCGGCAAGCAGTTCTGCCTCTCCCTCTTCGTAAACGCGCTGGACAACAAGCTGGTATTGGAAATCTTGCGCGGTTCGTCGAATACGGGCGGAGGAATCCTTGAAGATGAGCTCAGAATATCCCTTTGGCGAAAGCGGTCGGACGAGGTAAAGCTGGCCTTGCGGCAGCTCAATCATCGATTCCTGGTTGCTGGAGCCGAACAGGAGCTTCCCAACTGTTAAAAAAGAAAAGAAAAAAAAATGTTAATTAGCAATGAAGTCCAAGTTGATATTTGTGCGAAATGGTGTATTGACTTAAAAGATTGCCGTTGCTGTTGGCGCAAAAGACGGTCGGAGACGGAGTATCGCGGGGAATTTGGGAGGGGAAGCTTACCATTCCTGAGCACAAACATGGTGATGGTGATGCTGCGGATAAGGGTGCGGGGTGTCAAAAGCGGCGAAGTTTGGAGTCGCTGGGAAGGGAAGGAATGAAGATGTATATGCGACGAAAAATGAGAAAGAACGCGATCTTTCTGGGTGCAACTTATTCCTCAGCGTGTTCTGGCCCGCAGCCTTCTCGAGCCTAGCACGGGCAAGATCTTGGCCTCGAACAGATGCAGGCTGCAGCAACAATGCCAGAGGGAAAAGTGCGTCATAACAAATAAAAATGTCAAAAAGTTTGGGACATTGGAGGGGACTCGCAGCCTGTGGCAGTGCCTGTTGACCAATTGCCACAATGAGAATTCGCCGGATGTGACGCCACACCAGGCACCGCTGACTCACATGACGAGCTTGGCCCAAACAAGCAAGCTTAGCAAGCTCTGAGGGACTCTGCCAAGCCTCGACAAACCACAAAGGCACACGGCTCATGTTTCACATGGATTGTCGGCTGGAAGTCAACAAAAAGGGAGGACAACAAAAATCAAAACAGTTCTGACCAGGCAACTCCATCAACACCAATATTGGTTACTATCAAACCAAAAACTTCCAGAGCAGCAACTTAGAGATCTCCAAGCTCCTTAGACACACTACGGTCTTCGTCACTTTCCAAGTTTCCAATAATCTTTTGCTTCTGCTCTCCGGCAAATTCACTTGAAGACTCCTTGGCGGCAAGGATGTCATCTACTAAAAGGCGCGCAACATTCTTGCCCATCAAAGCGTTGGTCTCCATTGTGGAGATAAAGCTGTCCATACCGGACGTGTAGAAGAGCCCGGGTCCAACGATGGGGTCCTGAAAGGTGACTCGCGGAATCGCTTTGGGATATGAGTAGAACACATGGGGGTAGTACCATGAGATTGGGCTGACCGTCTCGGTGTCCTGTGGGCCGTCAACGAAGCCATCGGGAACCTTGATTCCGAAAAGGCGACTGGAAGAAACGAACAGAATTAGCAAAAGCCTCCAAGTTCCTAAGGACAGGCGTGATACATACGTTAAGAATTCCGACGTGACCTTCTCAGGGGAGAAGATCTTGTAAATGTACTCTGGCTGAATGGTTTTGGGGTTGACCGTCTTTCTCAGGATGCTGATGCTGAAGAAGCCCGCCTTGCCCGCGCCCGATTCAGAGCTATCTCCCTTGCCCAGGGTGGTGAGCACGGTTCCAGGCACGTCCTTGGTTTCAGTAAGACCAAAAAAGCCGGGGCTGAATCTGAAGGGCGAGGCAAAGATGGTGACGTGCAAACGGACGTAAGGAACCTCGTCGATGGGAGTTTGTATCAGATCCTCAGCGGCGGAGATGCCGCTGAACTGCCAAGGGTTGGCGATGATGACATTGTCGAATGTAATGGGATAAGATTCCAATTCTGATGACGAGGATTCGGAACGCTTGGTCGTGAGAATGTATTTCGGCGAACCTGATGAACCTCCATCTTTGGAAGAGAATGCAATGGAAGAGATTGACGTGTTCAAGGCGACTGCAGCACCAGACTTCTCAACCATCTTGGCGAAGATTTGCCAGTTTCCGCCCTGCACGGCCATCGCACCTTGCGGAGCCATGGAAACCATGGTGTCCAGGCCGTGGATGCGGCCGAGGTTGGAGGCGTAGTTGACACGAGTGCTCGCTTGGATAATATCATGGGCATAGAGATCATCAATCTGATGATAGTTAGCATGCCGCCGGGTGCTGCGTTGGTGGATACAGACGTACATTGTTTTCCTTGAGCAGCTGATCTCCCGTCAACCTTGTTATCTTGTGAAGCTCAAGCTCATATGCTCGCTGGGTCAGTGACCGGAAAGGGAAGTAAGGCTCTTCATACAGTTGAAGAAACTTGTTGATGGTAGACTCCACCAAGTTCTGGGTGCGCCTCGGAGCCATAATCCCATACTTCCAAATCACCTTGAGGGCGGTCCACCAGAATGAGTGGTTCTCATTGATGGTAAACACGAGCTGATCTCCATCCCAGATACCCAAGGTGGGATCCGAGTCTTCATCTGGAATCCTCTTGGAGAGATTGAACAACTTGACCGAGTCATACAAGATGTGGTTTTTCTCAATAAAGATGCTGGCGCCAAGCTCAATGCGTTGCAAGGGGTCATCGTAAGCATTGATGGTCAATGTTCGGCCGCCGATGCGACCTGTCTTCTCAAAGACTGTGATGTTTACACCAAGCCCGGCCTGATGGGCGTATTGTTGTAAATGGTAAGCGGCAGAAGACCCACCTGCTCCGGCCCCTAATTATTTGCACGAAGTTGTCAGTGGATGTGCCCACTAAGGAAATAATGGTCAAACCCAAAGCATAGGTTGATAGAATGACAGAAAAACATATACAATTTTTGGAAGCAGCCACACATACCTATAATTGCAACTTGTTGTACACTTTGTTTCGGTGGATGAGGCGAATTCGATGCCTGAACAGGGACAACGGCAAGGAGCGGCACGACCGAAGACGCGATGTCACTGAAGCTGAGCTTCATGATGGCGGCGATCTGGAGGATTACACGCGAGCGGGCTTCATACAGGCAACTGCCCGAAGATTATGTTGTTGAAAGGACAATAGGTATCTAGATGAACGATGATTCTCAAGAATTGTGGAAGCGTACGAAAACAGAAAACTGGCTGATGGTGAGCTGGACGGATTCAGGCATTGATGCTGTTAGTGGGTACTTGATCAGCACAGCACTTCTCCGTGGAAAACTCACGTCTTTAGTAACAACGAGGTTGTTGGTGGGGTTATTTGGCTGGCCACTGGTCACTGGTCCAAGCTTCTTTACCCCCCCCCTGTCGCTTCCTGCTGCCTCCGCCCAAACCGCCGCCTGGGGGGAAAAGCATTGCAAAAAAAGTTCCAGAGCGGCGACAGCTCAGGTTCAACGCAACCCCACATACCCCCCTCCCCCTATTCAGAAACCGCCAGACTTGTCTCTCGCCGTGCGTTTTCCAGCCATGTCTGCTGCACAGCTTCTCAACCCGAAAGCCGAGTCAAGGGTACGCTAAACGGGGTGATAAAGACCGTTGGAGTGGGATGCTAACTCGGGCGTTTGACAGAGGCGGGGCGAAGCTCTCAAGGTCAACATCACCGCTGGTGAGGGTCTTCAAGATGTCCTAAAGTCCAACCTGGGCCCTCTGGGCACCATCAAGATGTATGCATACCTTCCTCATGGTTTCCCTCAAGATATCTTGGCTAACAATGCGCAACAGGTTGGTTGATGGAGCCGGTCAGGTACGAAGAAAAACCGAATCGAATCGAGCGCCGAAGCGGGGACGACCGTGACGATGACTGACGAGCTGCGAAACAGATCAAGTTGACGAAGGATGGAAATGTCCTTCTCAGGGAGATGCAAATACAGAACCCAACCGCCGTCATGATTGCACGGGCTGCAACTGCACAAGACGATATCTGCGGCGATGGTACAACATCAGTGGTCCTCCTGGTTGGTGAGCTGCTGAAGCAGGCCGACCGTTTCATTTCCGAGGGTCTTCACCCTCGTATCATCACAGATGGTTTCGAGATTGCAAAGAACGAGGCTCTCAAGGTAATTTGCATGGTTTCTCGATCGTGGGTCTGGTAACTCACACGTTATTTTACAGTTCCTGGATGAGTTCAAGCTTGCGCGCGAAGTCGACCGCGAACTTCTCCTTTCCGTCGCAAAGACATCCCTCGCCACCAAGCTCAGCGCCAGCTTGGCCCAGAGCTTAACCCCCGATATCGTCGATGCCGTCCTCGCCATCTACCAGCCCGGCTCCAAGCCCGATTTGCACATGGTTGAGATTATGAAGATGCAACACCGCACCGCCTCAGACACACAACTCATCCGTGGCCTCGCTCTTGATCACGGCGCAAGACACCCGGACATGCCCAAGCGCGTTGAGAATGCCTACATCCTGACACTCAACGTCAGTCTCGAGTATGAGAAGACTGAGATCAACTCGAGCTTCTTCTACTCTAGCGCCGAGCAGAGGGACAAGCTGGTTGAGAGCGAGCGCCGCTTCGTCGATGCTAAGCTCAAGCAGATTGTCGAACTCAAGAAGGAGGTGTGCGGAAACGACGACAAGAAAAACTTTGTCATCATCAACCAGAAGGGTATCGACCCTCTATCACTCGATGTCCTGGCCAAGAACGGCATTCTCGCCCTCAGGAGAGCCAAGAGAAGAAACATGGAGAGACTGCAGCTCATCTGCGGCGGTATCGCTCAGAACAGCACTGAGGACCTCAGCCCTGATATTCTTGGCTGGGCAGGTCTCGTTTACGAGCAGCAGCTTGGCGAGGAGAAGTACACGTTTATTGAGGATGTCAAGGACCCCAAGTCGGTTACCCTTTTGATCAAGGGCCCCAACCAGCACACCATCACTCAGGTGTCAGACGCCGTCCGTGATGGCCTGCGCAGCGTGTACAACATGATTGTTGATAAGAGCGTTGTTCCCGGCGCTGGCGCCTTCCAAGTGGCTTGCGCCGCTCACCTTAAGAGCGACGCTTTCGCAAAGACGGTCAAGGGAAAGGCTAAGTGGGGCGTGGAGGCTTTTGCCGATGCTCTCCTCATCATTCCCAAGACCCTGGCAGCCAATGCCGGTCTTGACATCCAGGATGCTTGTAAGTCGTGTTCATCAATAACACATCGATTGATGAAGGTGCTAACTTTTGTTTTGCAGTGGCTGCTCTTCAGGATGAGCATCGCGAGGGGAACATCGTAGGCTTGGATCTCACGACCGGTGAGCCCATGGATCCTACACTCGAGGGTGTTTATGACTCCTTCCGTGTCTTGAGAAACTGCATTGCCTCCAGCTCTGGTATTGCATCCAACCTGTTGTTGTGTGATGAGCTTCTCAAGGCAAGACAAATGGGACGGTCAGGAGGACCGGGCCCTGGCATGGACGGACCCGAGGAGTAAAAGGAGAAAATTACACTGGCCTCTGAAAAAGATACCTAGTTAGAAATAATACATGATAAACATGCAAATGTACATGCCAAAATTTCTAGGGGAACTTTTTTTTTTTTTTCTCCTCCATGGTCATATTTTAACATACATACGATATGCAATGACCAAGACGATGGCGGGGTAATTTTTTTTTTTGCCCCGCCAAAATTTTGTCTGCGACTGCGCGCGACCGAGCGGCTGCCCAAAAATCCACTGGTTGCTCTGGGATCTTTACCATTTTGAATAACATCCAAACCCATTACAGAACTCCAGATGGCTCCATACGACAGTGATTCTTCCGGCGCCGAGGACGGTGATTTTGAAGAGACTAATGTTCTCCTTGGATATGCATCTGTCGACGCCAATGGAGAAGAAATAAGCCGTCTTGGTGGACAACCTGTAAGTTTGCTTTCCCCCAGCTCGACGCGACACCTTTAATTTATAGAAAGTCTCGGGATCATGAGTTGTTAATTCCCATGCTTTAGGACTGGCTAGATGCTTCCAATCCCCCATCAGCCGCGCTGGCGAGATGTAAAATTTGTAAGGATCTCATGGCCCTTCTGCTCCAGCTCAACGCCGAGCTTCCGGATCGATTCCCCGGGCACGAGAGACGGATATATGTTTTATCCTGCAAGAAAAAGAGCTGTCGACGAAAGGAAGGAAGCATCCGCGCCATCAGAGGCGTGAGGATATCACCGGATGCAGCAGCCCTTGCTGCTTCAACCAGAGAAACCAAGTCGTCCAAGGAACCCCCACCGCCGGCACCGAAAGCGTCCGAAGCTGGCATCGGCGAAGCCCTGTTCGGCGTCAAACCATCCACGACAGCCCGCGCGAACCCCTTTGCGAGCGCCTCGCCGGCTTCCTCTTCTTCTACTAACAACCCCTTCGCGCCCAAGGGGGCGAGCACAACTTCTTCATCGAACCCCTTCGCGCCGGCCAAGCCAGCGGCCGCTGACCCTCCCGCCTCCCAGCCGCCCACCCAAAAAGAAGTCGAAAAGCTCCCCAAAACTTTTGCCGAGACTCTTTCCCTCAACAACCCCCAAGCCACTACCTCTAATACCCCGCCTCCCGCTCGCGAAGCATGGCCTTCCTCACCTTCAGACCTCCCAAGCCCTTACCCGGTCCGCTGGATAGCCGACGCAGAGTACGAGACGCTCGATTCCGCTCCAGCCCCTTTGCCGCACGCGAATACTCAAATAATGGATATCGATGCCGCAGAAGGTTCTGGGGGTGGGGGAGGCGGGAAAGAAGATAAAGAAGTTTTTGAATCGTCCCACGATTCGGTATTCCAAAAGTTCGCCGACAGGATCGGGCAGAACCCCGAGCAGTGCATCCGGTACGAGTTTCTCGGACAGCCGCTGCTGTACTCCAAGAACGACGCCGTCGGAAAACTGCTGTACAGCGGTAGCGAGAAGGTCGGGCCGGTCAAGGGGATCCCGAGGTGTAATAACTGTGGCAGCGGCAGAGTGTTTGAGGTCCAGCTGGCGCCGCACGCCATCCAGGAGCTCGAGAGCGAGATTGACGATATGGACGGGATGGATTGGGGTACGATTATTGTGGGAGTTTGTGATAAGGACTGCCAGGAAAAAGGGGTGAAGGATGGGGATGCGGGTTATGTGGAGGAGTGGGCCGGGGTTCAGTGGGAGGAGTTGAGTGTCAAGAGGTAGATGGTGTGTGTGTGTGTTGTCTGTAGCCTTACGAGGAGGTTTAATAGCAATAAACATCACATGGACCAATTATTCGTCATTTTTATTTGGTGTCTAATTTTGCACGAGTCTAATAATGGCCTACGAAAAGATAGATCGATCGATATAAACATCTATCTCCATCAAACCCAACCCGTTTAACTGATTGCCCCCTTTTTTGACCAGCCTTGTTTTTAAAACCAATGCCCGCCACAAAAAAACAACCCAAGATGAAAACGCCGGAAGCTTTTTTGTTTCTTGAAGCCACCAGATATGCAGTTTTTAGAGAAAACGGCCACCAGAGGTACTGAGAAGCAAACTAAGTTTTGCCATGGAAACCCGCGTTTAGAGGTTCATCAAAAAAATTATAATAAACCATTTCTTTTTTCTTTTTCAATTTTGGGGTATCATCACAACACATCCCAAAGAAATTCCCATTTCCCCCCTTATGCGGTCTCCTCCCAGCTTCTCTTGATGACTCGACTGAACATGTCCACAGTCACGTCCTCCCGTATCTCGGTCTTCTTGGCCTCGTTCTCGGCGTTCTTGGGGATCTGGACGACACCGCCTTCCACCTTCCACCCGCACGTCTCGGTGGCGAACTTGGTGACCTCCTCCTCGCTGTTGAGGCCGAGCCAGCTCTCGAGGACGCTGACGCTGACCTCGCGGAAGGACTGGCTGACTAGCTGGGCGATGCGGACGCGGATGATCTCCTCGAAGCCCTGGATGTCGGTCGTCAGGTCGGCGTAGATGTCGTCGTTATCGTTGTCGAGGGTGGCCCAGAACTGAGCGTAGTTGGCGCCCTCGAGGTGGGCGTTGAGGGCGCGGAGCTTGCCCACGGCCTCGGCGAGGTCGGAAGAGGAGTTTGGCCCGGGGTTCGAGTGCGCGGGGGAGAGGAGGTGGAGGGCGAGGTCGAACTGGGGCGAAGGGAATTGTGTCATGCACTTGACGAGGACGTTGGTGACGACTTCATCTTTGATGCGGTCGGGGTTGAGCTGGTAACTGTTTCGGGAGAAAAGGGTGGGGGAGGAGGAGACTTTAAGTTAGCATGACCTTGATATCAGTGGTTGAGTAATAGCCCAGGAAAAGGTGAGTTCCATCTTTGATGTATATTCAGACGTATTCAAGTTGACTTCAGATTTAAACGGGTTGTTCGTCCCGCAGATCAGGTAATAGGAAACGTTTACGGTATGGTCATCATGGAAAGATGGGGAGAGGGGGGGGGGGGGGGCCTTTTGTTGGTGTCGACCGAGACGAAGATAGTGTGGGAAGCAAACTCACAGCTTCAAGAGTGCGCGGTTGGCGTTGCAATCGCAGAACTTCTCCTCGCATTGCTGGGCAAGATAGGCCTCGAGCACTTCGGCGGCCTGGGGGTTATAGCGCTCCAATCCGCCGATGATTCCGCGAATCTGGTCCGGCCTCTCGATGGGGTCCTCGCCGTTCATGTTGAGGGAGCTGGCCATATTTTGTTTATTTTTTTTTCCTGTTGGAATATGTCTAAGCGGGGAGGTATCGGCCGGCGGCGGGGTTCTTCGGTTGCGAGAAGGGAAATTGGCTTGGTCGTCAGCAAAGTACCTGTCACCGGTTTTGGCGCGCGAAACCCTTTCTCTTTTGAACGAACGAATCTTTCCCGCTGCCACTCAAAACCGAAATCCAGAAACTGGTGGGGTCTTGGATTTCTGCCCGCCCAAAAATGCTAGGATGTGTGTGTGAGCCGGATGCGGAATAGCGCGGGGGCGGGCGGGGCATCGCCTGGCTCGAGCTTAATCTCGGGACAGCGCTTGGTCAGCTGTTTCCGTGGTCAAATCGCGGGGCACTTAACGCGCCACAAGAATGAGGAAAGAACGTCATTGGTGCTGGCGGCGCAACGTTTCCAGGACGAATTGTCGGGATTGAAATAACAGAACACACTTTTGCAGCTCGCTTTATCGAGTAAAATTGTTCCACTATAATGCCTTCCTAATATGGGTTGAGGCCTGCTTGTCATTGATCGCTGATTCAAGCTGGGGAATTATAACCAGCATCTCAAACACACGCCGTATTTATCGCAATGGCCAGCCCGGCCAAGAAGAGAAAACTCAATCCGGACACTAAGAAAGCTTCTGCACCTTCAAAAGGCCTAGAGTACTTCTTTGCCAAACAAAGGCAAAATCAAGATGTCGGCTGCGGTGAATCTTCGACCTCGTCCAAGCACCCGTCAACCCAAGATGGCAACTCCGGTGCAGGCCAAACAGAGGGGCAGCTCACGGATGAAGAGCTGGCCAGAAAGCTTCAAGCTGAATGGGATGCAGAGGCTAGAACGTCGGCTGAAGCCATTGTGGCGTCCAAGGGTATAGAGCAGACGGCAACGGAGAGCTCAGTTTCTGTGAATGCCTCTTCTGAACCCCCATCGGGCAGTCACACACCACAACCTGCGGTCTTGGCGAACGTTGCGCTTGGGAATTCCAAAAAGACCCTCTCACTATCATCGGCTGCTTCAACTGAAGATCAGGTGGCTGCCTCGATTCCTCTGGACGAAAACCCACTCACGTTTGATCCATCCAAGTACATCCCTCAACTCCAAGCATCCTGGGCCGTTGAGGGTGGGGATGCATCTTATGCACTGCTTACCCGATGTTTTGTACTCGTCAGTTCCACTCAGAGCAGGATCAAGATTGTCGATACTCTCGTCAACTGTGTCAGATTGCTCATTGAAGGAGATCCCTCTAGCCTGCTTCCTGCAGTATGGCTTGCAACCAACTCTATATCGCCTCCCTACATTTCCATGGAACTTGGCCTTGGTGGTTCTGCCATATCCAAAGCACTCAAGCAAGTCTGCGGACTTGACAACAGAGCTTTAAAGACCCTCTACGACAAGCTTGGAGACCCTGGTGATGTTGCATTCGAGGCCAAGAAGAAACAGAGCTTCACCCTAAGGAAACCTAAGCCCCTAACGATCAAGAGTGTTTTTCAGTCATTGGTCAAGATTGCAAAGACCCAGGGACAGGGAAGTGGCGATATCAAACAGCGCATTGTAGACAGGCTCTTGCAAGATGCTCGGGGTGGAGAGGAGAGCCGATACATTGTCAGGACGCTATGCCAGCATGTAAGTCCCCACGAACCAGCTTTCAACGAGCCCATTTCACTGACATCATCCAGCTGCGTATCGGCGCCGTCAAAACAACCATGTTGATTGCAATGTCAAGAGCCTTCCTTTTGTCTAAACCACCAGGCGCGAGCTTCCAGACCAGGGATCCCCAGGAATTGTTAAAGCTAAAGAAGGAAGACCTGTCCGAAATCTGGGGAAGGGCCGAAGAACTCGTCAAGGCTTCCTTTGCGCGGCACCCCGACTATAACGACCTTGTTCCCGTACTGTTGGAAACCGGTATATCAGAAGAACTTCTAATTCGATGCGGTCTTACCCTCCACATTCCCCTCAGACCCATGTTAGGTAGTATCACCAGAGACCTCACAGAGATGCTCACCAAACTTCAAGGCCGCGACTTCACGTGCGAATGGAAATACGACGGCCAACGGGCCCAAATACACTGTGACGCCCACGGCAAAGTTTCCATTTTCTCGCGCCACCTGGAACTTATGACGGATAAATATCCCGATCTCGTTGCCCTCGTTCCCAACTTCCGTGGACCGGACGTAACCAGCTTCATAATGGAAGGCGAGGTGGTAGCAGTTGACCGCGCAACAGGCGAGCTCAAGAACTTCCAAACTCTCACAAATCGCGCCCGCAAAGACGTAGAAATCGGCTCCATCACCATTGACGTCTGCCTCTTCGCCTTTGATCTCATGTATCTGAACGAGCAACCCCTCCTGGACCGTTCATTCCGCGAGAGAAGAGACATGCTTCGCTCCCTCTTCACCGAGATCCCTCACCACTTCACCTGGGTGAAAAGCCTCGATGCCACTTCGCAAGATTCCGAACTCGTCCTCCAGTTCTTCAAATCCGCTCTCGACGCCAAATGCGAGGGTATAATGGTCAAAATTCTCGACAACGACATGATCCTCAAGAATATTTCCGCCGAAGGGGATGTTGAAGCAGAAGATCAAGCCGACGACGAAGTCGCGCCCTCCCTTCGCAAAGACAAACCCGACTCTGCATCCTCGGAACAACAACAGCAACCCCCCAAGAAATCCCGCCGCAAACCTCTCCTCCCCACTTACGAACCAGACAAGCGTCTAGACTCGTGGCTAAAAGTCAAAAAAGACTATTCCACCTCGCACTCGGAAACCTTGGATCTGGTGCCTATAGCAGCCTGGCACGGCCAGGGCCGAAAAGCCAAATGGTGGTCGCCCATCCTCCTGGCGGTCCGTAACGAGCAGACGGGGACCCTGGAGGCTGTATGCAAATGCATGTCGGGCTTCACAGACGCCTTTTACAAATCCAATCGCGAGTTTTATGATCCTGATACCGGGAGCAACGTTCACGGCAGGAAACCGGGGTTCGTGGAGTATGATGGAGGAAACCCGGACGTCTGGTTCGAACCGAAAGAGGTATGGGAGGTAGCGTTTGCGGATATTACTGTTAGTCCTACATATACGGCTGCTATCGGGCTGGCCAGGGAGGATAAGGGGTTGAGTTTGAGGTTCCCCAGGTTTTTAAGGGTTAGGGAGGATAAGGGCATGGATGAGGCGAGTTCAAGCGAGGAGTTGGCTGGCTTGTGGAGGAAGCAAGAGGCGAAGGCGCCGGCCAAGATGCAAGAAGAAGGGGAGGGAGAGGACGAAGAGGAGATGTAAGTTGTAACAGTTTGTGGAAATAATGATTTAATTTGATTTCTTTTTATTTTCTCGGCAGCTTCTGGATCTACTGCTTCCAAGCTCTGTACACGATCCGGCAACCATACTTCTCTCCCTTCTTCAACAACATCTGTGACTTCCACTCATCCACGTTTGCTGCGTTGACGTAGCGGCTGGGTTCGACGCAGAATCCGCTGCGGGCTTTGCGGGCCGGGATGCCATCAACCTCGGGCACGTCAATGTACTTGCCGGTGTAGAACTGGAATGCGGGCTCGGTGCTGTACACCTCGAGGTGGACGCCAGAGTCGGGGTGGTGCGCCCAGACCTGCTTCGTCAGGGGCTGAGAACGGGTGTCGATGGGCACGGTTCCGGCCGCCTCATTGGAAACGAAGCAGTCATCAATATCTGGCTCTTGCGCGCCCAAGACGAACGCCTTTTTGCCCTCCACCTTGCTGAATGCCGTGGGGCCGCCGGTTGGGATGCCGCCGTCGTCGACAGGGAGGTAGCTGTTCGTGGCGAGGGTAACGACTGTGCCTTCGATAGATGGACGGCCCGTCAGGTTAAAGTAGCTGTGCAGTAGATGATACGTCAGCAAGTTTTAATTCCAAGTCTACTGGTTTTCACGAGTAAAAGAGAAAGAGAAAGGGAAGAAAAAGACTTACGAGTGATTCGTCATATTGATGACGGTCTCATCCGCGCCGCCCACCAGCTCCGCCTCGTACTCGATCCCCAAAACAACAACCTCCTTGCCGTCTTGCGTCTGCTTGCCGACGGTATAGACGACGCTCGCCTCAACAGTGCCGGGGAAGCCCTCATCGCCGTCGGGGCTCACAAGGGAGAACTTTACGCTCTCCCCGCCGTCGATCTCGCCGACCCCCGGGATCGATCGGATGCCGACGGGCGTCGGGCCGTCCCAGATCTTCTTTCCCCAGCCGACGACGCCGCCGTGGAGGTTGTTGGGCCCGTTGTTTGCCGCGAGGGCGTAAGACTTGCCGCCGTTGAGGCTGTCGAGCTTGGCGCCCTTGATGCGGTTGGCTACGCGGCCGATGGTCTCGCCGAAGAAAGGGTCATTGTGCTTTTGGTACTGGGATTGCTCCGGGAAGCCCTGGACGATGTTCAGCCCGCCCACGCGGAGCTCCTGGATGATGGCACCGAGGGGGAGGAAGGCGACTGGTGCGTCGGCCATTGTTAATTTTTTTTTTGGGACGTTGTTTTTTTGGTTGGCAAAAATAATCTTCGTTAATTAAGAAAATGGCGATGATGTCAGAGAACCAAAAGCTTTGAGCGAGCTGGATGGCAGGTATGAGGTACGTATATATGCTACTTGTTTGGGGGTCGAAGGAGGGGGGGGGGCAGGAGGGGAGCAACATGGCTTTAGTAGGTGCGCAAATCATCCCGCATCTTTTCCTCCTATCCGTTCGGTAAAAACCTCCCCCACTTGTTCATCGCATTGGGGGGCACAACGATGCCGTACGTGTGTTCGTTCCAATGCCGTTCGTTTCGGGTGGAACCAAGAGCATCGCGCAGACCAAGGAGCTCTTGGTCGCACATGACGACGGGTTGAATTGGATTTTATTTCAGGCTATATTGTCTCATGGATGCACGCACCTCACTTCCCCTCTTTTATGGAGTCTTGCGCTTGCAAGCTCCAGGTGTTTGGCAGGGTAGCCATGGCGGGGTGCTGCCCGTTGTCCCGGGCCGCTAACGGCCGAGTTGCTGCTTGCTTGGTTCCAGGGTGTATCTAGCGGGGTTTGGTGTTTTTTAGCGCACATGATGGTCACCCACAGCAACGGTCAGGGGAGTTGGGGAAAAGGGGTAAATAAATCAACAATGGGCAATGACAGCAATCAATCACCTGAATCTCGTTTTCAAAATCCTCAAAAGGAAAGCCGGGATAATGTCACTTCACATGGTTGTCCTCAACCCAGAAGACCGATTATCATTTTTTTTTTTTTCGGATTGCGACTTCCGGACCTGAAACAGTATCACCACGCCATTGGAGCTGGAAACTCAAATATTAAGACGGTGTATAAAGACAAAGAGTAAAAAGTATATGTAACGAGTTTTTTGACATCATTTGATATCAAAATAAGAATTGAAACAAGTGGTTGGTGTTGATGAAAGTGTTTTCCAAAAAAATAAAAAAAATTATTAGTCCGAGAAATCATCACGCTGAACACCATGAATTGTCTCGGTGCGTGGAGAACCTGATGACTCAGAGCGCGGTTGTGTTTGAATACGGGGAGCCGGTGTTGGCCGTGGCGAGGTGGAAAGAATGGACAGCCTGTCGAAAATGAGTGTCGACTTGGGATTTCTGGTTCGCAGTCTGTGAGGCGTACGAAGTATTGACGGGGAAGACGGCGATGACCTGGTACAGCAAGGCATCAACCACGCCGGCGACTTCGCGCACCGCGGCAGGGATCCGAAATTCCGCTTGTTTATCGAGCACAATTAAAACGGGGGCGTGCTCGGTGACGGAATCCATCAGCTCAAAGAGGCCTTGAACAAACTGCAAAGGTAGATAAACAGGGTGAGACATTTACACTAATCAATCCCTCATTGCCGGCATCAAGAAGGACTCACGTTAGAATAGGCCTCATAAATCAGCTGCTGATTTCCTTGCTCCGTCACGACGGAGGAACGGATCATTACGGAAATGTTGGATAGGCAGGATTCGGAGATGTCATTGAACTCGTCCAAGATATCCTGAGGTCGTGCAGGCTGATTAGCATTTCGCTTGCCAGTGACGGACAAAAGATAGACCGAAGAAAGGTATTGAGATTTGATTACCTGAAACGGGCCCGGATTTCTCTTGGTGGCAACCACGTTCACGAGATCCTTGAGATCAAAAGCCATACGAGCGAGGCTGTTGCAAGCAAACGTGATTTCGGACGGAGTCATGGCTCCATGAACTGGCGTAACTGGCACGATAGCCCCCAGCAAGATAACCAGCCAAGCCCGAAAAACAACCCCCAAACGACCAGAAGATTGGTACCACAACATCTTGCAGATGATTGAGTCAGCCGGTAAGACAAAAGAGTGGACGAGGGCCAGCTACAGGCTCTCTCAACAACGAATGAGAAGCGTGGTAACACGAGGGGGAAAAAAAAAAAGGGCAAACGAGCGACTTTGGACTGGATGAAGCTGTCCGTGTTGTGTGTGATGGGAAAAATGAGGGAAAAAAAAAAAAAAAAAAAAACCAAGAGACACCAGGGCGGACGATACCAAACAAGCATGGGCAGGAGAGTCTGCGCATGTTTCCGGGCCACAAAAGAGGTCATGGCGATGATAGTAATTCGTCTGACTGAGTGATTCGGGGCCAAGATTTTCGAGACCGCCCAACAACAACTTGGGCCTCGCGATGGTCGCAAGTCACCTCCTAATTTCCTTACCTCCCCGGGAGTAACAAAAAGAAGAAATGCGGGTACGCGGCGTGTATACAATGCAGGATCCAGGGGCGATTACGGATTACATGTCGGTGGCTTTTCAAACGAGGCATATTCAAGAAAATTGTGAGCAGGGACGCAAGGACAAGGCTGCCAAAGCGCCGGGACGGGACATGACAGAATTTTCCGCAGCAACGACGAGCTGGATTTCCTAATACAGTCATCACTGCGGCGTCTCACACAAAACATAAATAATAGGACGGGATTTCTTATCAGTGCCCTTGATCCGATCCCGGTGCATGCGGCTGAATCACCACACCAATCATGGGCTGTCCCAGTGCCGGCTCCCTGCTGCCTATCTGAAACACTGATCTTGGATGTGACGTGACTAGATAGGTATGTAAGGCTTGAGTGGGCGGACAGAAGTGAAAGGCGCATCTCACCCAAGTCACCAACTCCCGGTTCTGCATCCCGGATACCGGATGCCAAGAAAAAAAAAACAGAAAAAAAAAAGAAAAAAAAAAAAAAACCAATAATTGACCAACGCGCGTCTAGAAGCTGAGGACGGGATATTTATGGGTTATGATTCCAGAAATGGAAACTAGGTGTAATGGTTTACCGAGAAATGCCTCTCAGTCGGCAGACCAGTAATTCATAGCCAACAGCCAACAGCCAACAGCCACCACCACCCAGCCAGCAATGCTTGCACGATCGAGATTTCGTGTCCGACGTAGAGTTTTAAAAATATTCTTCAAGACTGAGCACATTTAATTTCAGCGAAGAGGAGAAATCGCAGCAGCCCCTGACCCAAACTTCTCTCACCTCTCGAGGAGAAGGTGCGGCTGGTCGACGGACGACCGACATTTGAGCATTTCTTTGTTCCGGCAGCTGCCCGACACATGGCTGTGGTTTCAGTCGATCATCCCAACTCCCGTGAATGGACGGCTTGTGTGTACCTTCCTGCAGGAACCGCCCCCAGCTGCATCGTGCCTGGATTTGACGCCAGAGTTGTGCAGTACCCCTGCATCGATCGGGTTGTTCTTTTTTCTTTCTTTCTTTCTTTTTTTTTCTACTCTGACTCAACTGATATCTGCCCTATCATCATCCAAACTCTGCGGCATGGCCCCTTATCATCACGTTTGCTTGGGCATTTTCGTGATTGGATCATTCTGTGGAAATCGCCATCTTTTACCGAGTTTGCACAATCTGACGCTGAGACCTCCGAACAGTCGGCGCATTCCCCTCTTTTTTTTCTGGTCGCTTAGGCACGTCAGATATGAGCCCCTCTTGATAGAACTGCATGTAAATACCATGCCAAGATTTTCTCTGTTCATGCGTAGATCTATTAGTAGTAAGCTGACCCTCAACAGAGCAATTACCAATTTGCCCCTGCTGGGCCGGATGCTCAAGCACCAGGGGGACTAGATCCCGTTGGGGTCCGCTCGGGCGACCCGAGGAACAGGTTCAAGGCCTCCGGTTGTGACCTGTCCACAATCCTTCAGCCTCGCTCATTCCAAAGATCACTGAGGAGAGATAAACTTCCGGCCACAATGCTGCCCGCCCGCCCCACAGACCTGTTGAAACCGCCACTTGCACCCTGGCTCTGCAGAGCCTTCACGCACTGTACACATGATGGTAACGATACGGCTGCCGCCGTGGAGGGGAAGCTAAGCTGTCACTTACTGATGTGTGGTTTGTGTCCGAGTGGGTCGATCGGCTAGACCTTCAAGTCATACTAACCCCCCTGGCATAGTACCATGCTAGGTAACGCTGTCTGGGCTGAAGAAAAAGGTGGAATGGGCATGCATCCCGCGCGCTAGGATCATGGCTCGTCAGTCCCGGGCCAACATTCACCCCGCCAGAGCATCTGGTGTTGAAGCCTGAGGATACTATCGTGGATGAACCCTGACGTGGTCCGTGGTCACCTTCAGGAGCTGATATCCTCCATCCTTGGGTACACCTTGGAGCACCTCCCTCCCAGAACATTCTCTCCTGTTCTCTCTTGCTTCTGTATTCTTTCCTTCCCGTTTGATGTAGGACAGCTGTCCACGTTCATTCTTTCATTCTTGTTTTACCACGTTACCTATTCTCGTGGTGCGTCTTTCGTTTTATATACCTTACTTCATCATGATGGAGGTGTCATTACGACAATCGTTCCTTTTCGTCATTCTTTTCGCCGTCTCCACTCTCTCACTTCCGCATCTCCCAGAATATGAGGAATGGAATCTCAACCAGAACAAGTCGGCAACGACGCCACTCGACTATTGGGGACAATGGCCAGACCATCAGTTCCATCCGTCACCAGAAAACTGGCGGATGCCTTTTTACTCTCTTTTCTTAGATAGGTTTGTCAACGGTGATCCGTCCAACGACAATGCCAATGGGACCGCCTTTGAGGTGGACATTCTTTCTACGCAGCTGCGGGCCGGCGGTGATATCAGTGGTCTTGTAGATACACTGGATTATCTTCAGGGCATGGGAATTAAGGTGAGCTGATACTGGAGCTGTACTCGACTCATGACCAAGGGTAACCAATACTGATATCAATACGTCCCTAGGCAATCTACATTTGCGGTTCGCCCTTCATCAACCAGCCATGGTCTGCCGACTCCTTTAGTCCCTTGGATTTGACTCTCCTTGATCAACATTTTGGAACAATTGCAACATGGCGGCGTGCCATAGAGGAGATACACAGCCGAGGCATGTATGTCATCTTCGAGAACACCATCTCGACAATGGGTGATCTTATTGGGTTCGAGGGCTTTCTCAACACCACTACACCGTTCAGCTTCACAGAGCACAACGCTGTCTGGAAATCTCCGAGGCGGTACTGGGACTTTCCGCTCGGCGAGGAACACGTGCCCTGCGAATACCCGCGCTTCTGGGATGAACACGGAGAGCTTGTTGGTGACGATGTCATGTCCCAGATGAAAACGTGTCGGACGAGCGACTTTGACCAGGTAAGCCCGTCATATTTCTCTCTACATCAAGGCACCAGCTAAAGCAAGATACAGTACGGTGATGTCGAGTCCTTTGGCAAATACCCAGAGTGGCAGAAACAGCTGTCCAAATTCGGCTTCGTACAAGACCGCCTGCGTGAATGGCGGCCCAGTGTGCTCGACAAGATCAAACTCTTTTCATGCATGACTATCGCCAGCCTTGACATTGACGGGTTTCGTATCGACAAAGGATTGACCATCACAGTCGACGCGCAGGCCGATTGGTCCGAACATATCCGTGGATGCGCCCGGAGGTTCAACAAGACCAACTTCTTCATCCCGGGTGAAATTGTCGGTGGCAATGCACTCGGCGCACTTTATTATGGCCGCGGCAAAGATCCCCACATGGCATTCGGCAGCGTTGCCGAGAGCTTCAACGCCACAAAAGAGGCCAGCGCATCCACACACATCCGCACAACTCAAGCTCTCGACTCGGCTTGCTTCCACTACTCTGCATACCGCGCGTTGACGCGGTTCTTAGGCATCGATGGCGTCTACGGAGCAGAGATGGATACAAGAACGAACTGGGCTGAAGGATGGCAAGACATGCTCATGACCACTGACTTTATCAACGCCAACACCGGCAAGTTCGATCCCCGTCACATCTTTGGCGTGTCCAACCAGGATGTGTTCCGTTGGCCGTCAATTCAAAACGGAACACAAAAGTATCTCGTCGGAGCTTTCATCATGTCCCTTCTCCTGCCCGGGATTCCTATCATCAACTGGGGCGAGGAACAAGCATTTTACGTTTTGGAAAACATTGCGGGTAACTACCTTTACGGCCGTCAGCCCATGACCTCGACCATCTCCTGGGAGCTCCATGGGTGCTACAAGGTCGGTTCTGAGAAGTACTTCAACTTTCCCCTGGACGCGGCTCTCTATGGGTGTGATGATCCCAACGTCAGCCTTGATCACCGTGACCCATCCCACCCAGTTAGGAGTGTGATTAAGAGGCAACTTGAGCTCCGCAATACGTATCCTGCTCTCAATGATGGTTTTGAGATGTACCAGCTCTCAAACCACACCCACTGGATCTACTTGCCAGGGTCCAATGGTACCGGAACCGAACTCGGCTTGTGGAGCTACGTCCGAATGAGCCACAAGGATCTCCAAGACTTCTCGGCTGTCCCCCACGGCGAGGATGTCGTATGGATGCTCCTCGGGAACGAGAACAAAACGACAACCTACAATTTTAATTGCTCAGACCCTAGCACCGCCTTGCTATCAGCGTTCGGGGCAGGAGCCACAGTCAGGAATCTCTTTTACCCTTACGAACAGTACGAGCTCAAGGCGTCCACGAAACGGATTGAGGGAGGTGGTCCCGACTCGGTTCATGGATGTCTAGACGAGCTGCAAATCCCCGCATGGGGCTTCAAAGCTCTCGTGCCAGTTGACAGTTGGGTTGGCCCTGCCCCGGTGATCACCAAATTCTCTCCCGGCCATGACTACCGCCTCGAATCCTCCCCTAATGGCGATACGTCGGTTGAGCTTGAGATTCACTTCTCTGAGGAGATGGACTGTGAAGCGGTCTTTAACGCCATCGAGATTACTTCCAACACCGCGAACGGGAAGTCAGCATCTCTCAACAGAGATTCACTGAGGTGCCGGAGCCTCGATGTCAACCAAGATCCACCTAAGCTTGTGGGGCAGGTTGCCTCAGTATGGGCGTTTGCAGCGACAATCAACTCTGTTCCAGAGGGTGTCCATCGTATCACAGTGAGAAATGCAACCGACAAAGCCAAGACAAGGGGCACCGGCTCGGTCGATCACTTTCTTCTCCGAGTTGGACCGCAAAGTAATCCGATGGTGTTTCCTAGACACGCCAACTACTCAACAGAGTTGGTGTTCATGAACGGAGACGATATTTTTGTACGTCACAACGCCGCTGGTGCTACTCAGTTCCGGTGCTCACAAACTTGGAGCTCGACCTGGACGCCTTGGCTGAACTACACGGGCGAAGATTTCAAACTTCCTCCCAAGAACTGGACCGGAACGGACCTCCAGGCCTGGGACGGAGAGCACGTCGTCTGTCAATACTACAGCAAGTTGGCTGGCAGCAGTCATCATCAGCAAGAGGGAGACCTGGACAAGTCTCACCTTCCTCGGCGCTTTCCGCACCTTTTTGTGAACGGTCACTTTAACGCCTTTGGCTTTGACGCTGGCATTCCTAATCGAATGGTACAGGCCCCTGGGAGCGGTGTTTGGTCGGTTGACATGATGGCCGAATGGCCAACCGCTTTGCAGTTCAATGTGTGGGGCCTCAATCCAGATGGTCTCCCGGACCAGACGTGGATTTTTGGAGACGTCAATTTTGATACTGTGCTTGATCGGCTTCCACCAGGATCCCTAAGACAAAATGTTGTCAATATCACCGAATCGCCACCAGCCCCGTTCGTCGGGTGGCGTTTCGAGGTTGACGATGCCACCATGAAGTACAGAAAACTTCCTACGGGAAGCAGGGCCCGCCAAATTACAATTTTTGCGCTGATGTGGGTGCTCCCGCTTCTCGGTGGCTGGATTGTTGTCTTCATCTTCACGGGGTCGTTTTACAAGGTTAAGCACAACATATCTGGAGCAGCTAAGCAAAAGGGTCTCTCCGAAAAGGTCCGGCAGATCTTTGAAATGAAATCAAATCCATCTTCGGCCAGAGTCGGCCGGCCATCTTCCGATGTCTCTGCCAGTGGTGCCGCCACAAGGCCAGGAACATCGCATACTGTCAACAGAGGTCTGGGAGGCCAGGGACTCAACATGGAGATAGGCGCCCCCCGCAAAAAGGTTGTCATTGCAACAATGGAATATGATATTGAGGACTGGGGCATCAAGATCAAAATCGGTGGTCTGGGTGTGATGGCACAGTTGATGGGCAAAGCCCTAGGGCACCTCGACGTCATCTGGGTTGTGCCATGCGTGAGCGGCCTGAACAACAACTTCCCCAACGGTTACCCAATAGACACACCTGCGGACCCAATGGAGATCACGATCCTGGGCTCCCAGTATAGCGTCGACGTCCAGTACCACAAGCTTCGCAACATCACATACGTCCTTCTCGACGCCCCTGTTTTCCGTCTTCAAACCCCGGCCAACCCCTATCCGGCACGTATGGATGACCTTGACAGCGCAATTTACTATTCAGCGTGGAACCAGTGTATCGCCGAGACGCTGAAGCGGTTTAACCCGGATATTTACCACATCAATGACTTCCACGGCGCACTAGCACCACTATATCTTCTTCCAAAAGTCATCCCCTGCTGCTTATCACTCCACAACGCTGAGTTTCAAGGTATGTGGAGTCTAGGCACAAAGGAAGAAAAGGGCGAAGTCTCAAGAGTGTTCAACCTTGACGAGAAAGTTGTGGAGCGCTTCGTTCAGTTCGGCGAGGTCTTCAACCTCTTGCACGCCGGCGCCAGCTACCTGAGAGAGTACCAGCACGGCTTCGGTGCAGTTGGTGTCTCCAAGAAGTATGGCAAGAGAAGCTTTGCCCGCTACCCAATCTTCTGGGGACTATCCAAAATCGGAAGCTTGCCAAACCCCGACCCTTCTGATACCGCGGAGTGGTCCCCAGAGTTGGAGAAGGCTTCTCAGGCTGAAGAGGTTGAAATTGACGCAGCCTTTGAAGCGGGCAGAGCCGACTTGCGTCGGCAAGCGCAGGAATGGGCTGGGATCAGGCAAGACCCCCAAGCTGAACTCTTCGTCTTTGTGGGCCGCTGGTCAATGCAGAAGGGCGTGGATATTATCGCGGATGTGTTTCCGTCAATTCTTGAAAATAACCCCAAGGTACAGTTGATTGCCATTGGCCCTGTTATTGACCTCTACGGCAAGCTAGCTGCTATCAAGTTGGCTAGGCTCATGGAGCAATATCCAGATCGGGTGTACTCCAAGCCCGAGTTTACACAGCTGCCACCATACATTTTTAGTGGCGCCGAGTTTGCATTGATCCCGTCGCGCGATGAGCCTTTTGGTCTCGTCGCTGTGGAATTTGGAAGGAAAGGAGCCCTTGGGGTTGGAGCGCGCGTCGGTAGGTCTTTTCCCGGATGAGCAGATTCAAAGTGAGACGAGTGCTAATTTGAAGTAGGCGGCCTTGGGAACATGCCTGGTTGGTATTACACGGTCGAGTCAACCTCAGCAAAGCATCTCATCAGCCAATTCAAGGACGCTATCGACGGCGCGCTTGCGTCTGATAAGGACACCCGAGCCAAGATGAGAGCGATATCAGCAAAGC
Source organism: Cladorrhinum samala (assembly GCA_033576145.1). NCBI lineage: Eukaryota > Fungi > Ascomycota > Sordariomycetes > Sordariales > Podosporaceae > Cladorrhinum > Cladorrhinum samala. The sequence goes on along the minus strand of MU864934.1, from coordinate 130,885 downwards.
AGCGGTTTCCAGTTGCGAGATGGGTCGAAGAGATCAGCGAGCTGCACAACACCTCGATTCAGAAGTCACAGAAGCACCGAAACAAGCCTGAACATCTCAAGGCTCTGAGACTCTCCCGCCCGTCATCTCCATCTCCCTCTGAAATGCAGTCCGCCCGCCCCATTACCCCTACATCATTTCTGGCTCCCGACTTCCACAACCTTCCCCCCTCTGCAGTCAGTCCTATTTCTGATGGCGGGTATGGTGGGTCTTGGCCATTGCCTCCCGCCTTCCCTCACCGAAGACATTCTGGTGTATCCATTCGCTCTGTTACCAAGGGACGGAAAGACTTTGCGCTGCAGAAAGTTGATCCGTTCTTTACTGATGCCAACGGTGAATACACCGAGGAGTTCAAGCGCAAGCTGACACAGCTCGACTCCAAGACCTCGGAGACTGATCTCTGCATCGAGCAGTATTTGGTGCGCTCCGAGAAGGAATGGTTTCAAGAGTACAAGAGCGCAAAGTTGGGCTTGTCGTCATCCCGAAATGCATCCAAGGTCACACTGGTCGAATCTTCAGCAGGCCTTCCCACTCCTCCGAGATTTTTAGACGTTCCCGGAACCCCCAGGACACCTTACACGCCCAGTGTTGCATCCTCGGTCTACTCTGCGGATGATTCGGACAGCGATGAAACTGCTCACAATTCCCATGCCGGTAACTTCGTCTCGGAGTTTGAGACGGAGGACCCTCCAAGGACCACAACCACTTCACCGGTGCAGAGGTTTATGCTTCGCAAGTTTTTTGACTGGCCGGTCTACACCATTATTCTTGCTTTTGGCCAGATCTTGGCAGCCAACTCGTACCAAATCTCTCTGCTAAATGGCGAGCAAGGACAAACTGCCGGAACCCTTTACACGATTGCCTCGATCTACGCCGTGACATCGATTCTCTGGTGGGTCGGATTCAGGAACTTTAAGTCGGTCTATGTGCTGTCTACTCCTTTCGCCATCTATGGCCTCGCTTTCCTCTTCGTCGGATGTGCTCCGTTTGCCAAGACAAACTTTGCTCGTGGATGGGTACAAAATACGGCCTCGGGACTATATGCAGCTGCTTCATCCAGCGGATCCATGTTTTTTGCTCTCAATTTTGGCGACGAAGGTTTGTCTCTTTTTCTTGTCTTTTATTGCCACTGTCTCAACCTTATCCGTTACTAACATGCTATAGGTGGTGCTCCCGTTCGCACCTGGGTCATCCGTGCCTGCGCCGTCCAAGGCATCCAGCAAATCTACATCAGCGGGCTCTGGTACTGGGGCTCTCTTCTCAGCTCCTACGACAGCAACGGCATCCCCATGGCGCGAGCTTCTAATACTCTCGTCTCGGCCATCTGCCTGTCCGTCTCAGTACTGATGATGGCGCTCGCGGTGCTCACCTTCCTCGGCTTACCAGAGTACTACCGCCTTACCCCCGGATCCATCCCGTCATTCTTCAAGTCCATCTTCCGCCGCAAACTCATCATCTGCTTCCTCGTCTCGGTGATGATCCAAAACTACTGGATGTCGTCAAACTACGGCCGCAGCTGGCGGTTCCTCTGGACCACTGCACACGCAGAGCCTTGGCAGATCTTGCTCCTCATCATACTCTTCTTTGGAGTCATTTGGATCGGACTCTTTGCTCAGCTGGCTTACATGTCCAAGGAACACTCGTGGATCTTCCCCGTTTTGGCCATCGGACTCGGCGCTCCCCGCTGGGCTCAGATATTTTGGGGCGTCTCCGGAGTCGGCACTTCTCTTCCCTGGACTATCTCCCCTGTTGGAGGGGCACTGCTTTCTCGGGCGCTTTGGCTGTGGTTGGGGGTCCTGGATGCGCTGCAGGGGACCGGTGTTGGCATGATGCTTTTGCAAACTACAACCAGGTTTCATAATAATTTCGCGCTTGTGGCTGCGCAGGTGTTGGGCAGCGCGGCTACCGCCATTGGAAGGGCTACGGCGCCGAATGCTGTGGGACCTGGACCCGTGTTCCCGAATTTGGCCTTGAGTCTGAGTGGCTTGGGCAATGCGTGGTTTTGGGTGTGTTTGATTATGCAGATTGGAATTTGCGTGGCTTTTGGTACTTTCTTTAGGAAGGAGCAGTTAAGTAAGCCTTGATGTGGGTGGATTGAAAGGAAGAAAGGTCTTGGGGCTGGGGGTTGGTTGCTTTTCTGGTGGTGGTGTTTGGTGGTTTATTTTTTTCTTTCTTTTCTTTGGTTGTATACATTCTGATGGCGAAATGGTGATTAAAACATGGTCTCGAGATCTTAGTTTGTTAGATAGTTTAGATATGTTTAGAAAAATGTCCATGCCTCTCTGGGGGGGGTTTTTTTTTAATGTTTCTTTTTCCCTTCTTCTCCCTCCTCTCTCCCTTTTTGCTAAATTTTTATTATTGTTATTATTCTTTTCCTTTACATTTAATGGATAAATAGCCGGCCTGAGTCAATCTCTAGAATTTCCTCCTTAAAAGTAGATCTTGTTATAGTTATGGGTCAACGTGACATGATAGAACCCGGTGTGATGATGTACATACAATAGAGCATTTGGTTTCCCACCCCCCTCAATCTCGAAAAGCCAAAAACCTGAACCCTCACAAGGGAAAATTCAAGACGCATTGATAATGACTGCAAAGCTCATATTCCGACGACCCAACCCAAAGCCCTGCCATTTCAGATGACCGTCACAGCTGAATCAGAGGGCAAGTATACTTGGGTACTGTTACGATCATTCCGGATCCAAGTGTCAGCCATTTATTAAGTAGTCGGATAGACCCGGCGAAACATTTTGGCATGGATCATGCAAATGTTCCTCCCAGAGAAATTGTTGCGACGGAAGAGTCCTCGTAAAAAAAGGGAAAAATTGCGTCACTTATGCAACAAGAAACTCTTGACACACTGGTTTGAGAATGGGGAATAGATTGACGACAGGTCCCCGGTTGCTTTACAAGCGGGAAGATGCTCATGGCTTCTCCACAAGGGGGGGATGCAGAGACCTCATCACACTGCTTCCTCCCCCTCCCCCCTGGGGCGGCCGTGCTGAGGTCGCCACGAATACTATTCCTTTTGCAGGTTCGAGCCTTTATTTGATCAAATAGCTTGGAAGATGCAGCTCGCCTTACCAATATTGGTCACTAAGCAAGCGGCCGGATGCATGACAAATCACAGGTGAGAGGTTGTTTGGTTTGTTGCATGTGTTGAGGCCTACCTTTGCAACTTGCGGCACCCACCACCAGCGGGGACGGAATTTATATTTCGCAGCATCTCCAAAAAATAAAAATTCCACTCTTCCTCGACAATGAATCCCTTCTTCATTTAAATCAACTCAAGACGTACTAAACACGGAACCCCCGCCTCCCCCCAAAAGATTGTAACCATGGCCACACTGGACGAGCTGAAGGAGGCTATCAGAGATGTGACCATGACATCAGATATTTCGAACAGGCGGCTATCGGATGCGCAGTACAAAACAGGGTTTGAAATTCTGTCGCGCGGTTCGCAGGCGACGTATCAAGAGTTCATACTTCCTCAGCTCTCGCAACTCGTCACCCAAATCACCGACGCGAACGGCCACATGTCCGTGCTGGAGATTGGACCCGGCCCCAACAGCATCGTTGCGGCCATTCCTGAGCACCTGAGGCGCAAGGTCCGCAGATATCGCGCATACGAACCCAACGAGCTCTTTGCTTCGGCGCTGCGAGATATGCTCGACAGAGATTGCCCCTTTCCTTGCCTAGAAGCCGTCCCCGCCGTTCAGCCGCTTCCGTTCTCGCTCGACAGCAAACCCCCACACAGCATGGCCCAGAACTCTCAGTCGCACGTCGAAAGCTTCGACCTGGTCCTGTTTTGCCACAGCATGTACGGCATGCACGATAAGCCTGCCGTCATTCGCCAAGCCCTGTCCCTCCTCGCCAACGACAAGGCGATGGTGGCCATCTTTCACCGAGAGAGCCTGAGCCTCGGCGGGTCGCGATTGGCGGCCCATCAGACGGCTTCTTTTCCTGCTGGGGTTGTTCGTGTCCCATTCGCCGATCAGGAGGCTTTGGAAAGCTTCGCTGCCTTCATCGCAGGCCACCAACTCGCCTACTATGGATATGAGGTTATGGCCAAAGAGATCTGCCGTGATTTAGGACGAAATGATGGAGACCACCTTGTTTTCAGCTGCCCTGAGGTCATGGTTGCGTTCACGAAGCATTCTGACACGCTTCCTACGGCGCCGTTCCCTAGTATACCGGTCAGCTCGACGGTGACCGTGAAGAACCGGCAGGCCAGCGCCCACCAACCCGCTTTGGTCGTCCGGCCGTTGCACTTGGGGCAGGTTCAGAGCTGCGTGGCCTGGGCAATCAGCCATGGCGTCGGACTGGCCGTGCTGGGAGGAGGTCACAGCGGTCACTGCTTGATCCCGAACGTCGTCACGGTTGATATGAGCGCGTTTAGCGGCCTGCGTGTCGTCACAGAAGGTCAAGACACACCCGTGATTGTAGCTGGAGCTGGCTGCAAGACGGGCGATATTATCAAGGAAGCTCTTCAGAAGAATCTGACAGTCCCTCTTGGTGCTCGTCCTAGCGTGGGCGCAGGGCTATGGCTTCAAGGCGGGATTGGACACCTCGCGCGGGTTCACGGGTTGTCCTGCGATGCTATTGTTGGTGCTGTAGTTGTCAGCCTGGAAAATGGTCAGGTCTTGGTTGTGGGCGCCGTACCGAAGGACGATATACCAACAGGGACTGTCCGTCCGGAAAACGAAACCGACCTGCTCTGGGCTATCAAGGGGGCCGGAACCAACTTTTGCATCGTCGTCACCGTTGCCTTGAAGGCTTGCCCGGCTGAGAGGCACTTGGTTCGGAACTGGGTTCACCAAGTGGGAGATTTCGGTCTGAAGCAGTTTGGCGACCTGGTCTCTGACGAGAAGATCCCAAGAACGCTTTCTTTTGACGCATTTCTCTACGTTGAAGGAGGTCATCCACATCTGGGCACGACCATGTTCAAGACTGTCACGGAAGAGTCCGAGACGGCAAATGAAGCGCGAGAACTTACACTGGCGCAAAATGTTCTCGGAACTCACGAGGATGTGAGGCTTGTCGACGCGGTCGGCTTGTTCAATGCCGAGATGTACATGTCCGCAATGCATGGAGGTCACGGTGGCGGCAAGACATCAGCCTTCAAGCGCTGTCTGTTTCTCAAAGACATCGGAGCTCTGAGTGAGGTCTTCGCGCTCCTATTGGAGAGCCGTCCAACAGACCTCTGCTACTTCCACTTTCTTCATGGTGGAGCAGCCGTCCGAGACGTCCTCCCTCATGCCACCGCCTTCGGCTGTCGAGACTGGGACTTTGCCTGCGTGATCACAGGCGTCTGGCCGAGAGATCAAGACGGAACTGCCATAGCTCGGGACTGCATTGATTGGGTTTACAGAGCTGTCGACGCAGTCCTGCCCTTGACTTTTTGCGCAGGAGTCTACGGTGCCGATCTCGGCCCGGACCCTAGAGACATTCCCTTAGCAGCCAAAGCGTTTGGACCGAACCTTCCCCGGCTTGCGCGCCTCAAGCGGACCTTCGATCCTCACAACGTCCTCCGATACGCCTGCCCACTCCCCAAAGCTCCCACGGAACCGAAGCTCATCATCCTCGTCACCGGCCAAAGCGGTGCTGGCAAGGACTACTGCGCCGACGTCTGGGTCTCAACACTCAAAGCCCAAGGTTACACGGCGCGGAAGCTCAGCATCAGCGAGGCCCTCAAGCGGCAGTACGCAGAAGCCACCAACTCCGATCTCTTCCGCCTGCTCCTGAGCCGGGAATACAAAGAACAGCACCGCGCCAGGCTCACGCAGTTCTTCCAGACGCAGGTCCAGCAGGACCCCAAGCTCCCGGAAAAACATTTTCTCGACCTTGTATACTCGGCCGGACCCACCGACGCGCTCTTCATCACGGGAATGCGAGACGAAGATCCCGTCGCGACTTTTTCTCCCCTCGTGCCCAACAGTCGAGTCGTAGAAGTACGCATAATCGCCAGCAAGAAGACCCGACTATCCCGTGGAGCGTCCTCTGCCGAGCATGATACGCCGTCGTCAGCATCACCATCATTCTCATTCTCAGGCTGGGCCCCAACATTCACCTTCAAAAACGAAACCCAATACTCCCTGACGGCGAGCACTTTTTTCACCTCGTGCCTCCTGCCGCTGCTGTCCCCCCAGATATCAAACCTCTACTCCCTCGTTCGGCCCGTCGAGTCCTTCCCCCGGCGGGGCATCACGTTCCAGCACGTCTTGGGAATAGCTCAACGCCCGGGCGGGCTGAGGCAGTGCACCCACCTGTTGGCCACTCTCTTCGTCCAGCCCGAGTCCTGGGGTGAAGCATCGGCGATAGTGTCCTGCGAGGCGGGAGGGTTCATCTTCGCTTCGGCCCTGGCGTTTCACCTGGACAAGCCGATGGGGATCGTGCGCAAGTCCCGAGGGCAAAGGGGGGGCAGTACTAACACTGCTACGAAGCTGCCGCCGCCGGTTGTGACGGTTACCAGGGAGGACGGGGAGCAAGGGAAATCTCACATATCTGGGTGTCATCCGGATTTTCAGGGCGGCGATGAGGAAGTCGAAGAGAGGCTGGAAATTGAGAGGGATGTTGTAGTCGGAGGAGGAAAAAGGGGAAGAGGGAAAGTGGTCGTTGTCGACGACGTGCTGGCTACCGGGCGGACCCTGTGCGCCGTCTTGGAGCTGCTGATCGGCAAGGTGGGGATCAAGGTTGAGGACGTAGAGGTTTTGATCGTCGGCGAGTTTCCGGCGCACAGGGGCAGGGAGATGTTGAGGTCGAGAGGGTTTGGGAGGGTGAGGGTCGGGAGTTTGATGGTTTTCGGTGGGAAGTGAGGGCGAGATGAGTTTATTAGGGAAAAGTTCCGTTATGCCTTGTTTGAACTGGTGGCTGATGGACATGGAATTGGATTATCACTGGGCGAATTGTGTACGTATTCACGTCTTATTGTTTTTTTGTTTTTTTTTTTTTTTTTAAAAAAAAAAAAAAAAAAAAAAAGATGGCGATCGGCAAATTTTTTCTTTTTTGTCAGCACAAACAAGGAAATGGAGAAGATAGGTATCTGTTCAGCATCGAAATTATATCCTGTCTGTCTACCTACTTAATCAACACTTCCAGTCATACAAGATGCCAAATTACAACTAATTTGAATTTGAGCAGGGAATTATAGTTATTTCCCTTGTCACTTGCAACCCCAAGTTCGATTTCAAGTCCACTCAGGGATTGAAACCGGAACTTCTCACAATTTTTTTTTTCCTTTAATCATGGTGCATATACCCTTGATAATCAGGAATCTTACTAGGAAACCATGGCATGTCGGCAGTGTATTACAGGAGGGTGGCCATTGTTGACTTTGGAGGGGGGGGGGGGGGTTTACTTACCCCAACAGTGACTCAAAGCCATGTAGCGCCCTGTGTCATTCCTTCAAGAGATTTTGAGCTTAATGCGGTCGGTGCACCCCGGTTCTTCGAGATCGGGAACTCTTGTCGGAAGAGCGGGTTAATCGGAGGAAAGCGAGGCGGCACACCGTTGACGGGGCTTTAAACACTGACCAATCCGGGAGCGAGGAACCTTCGGAAGCTTACCTAGCATTTATTGATCAGGGAACCTCTCGATATTGCTTCAGAGGCCGAGGGGAGAGAAGCTCGTCTTTTGCAGGACCGGCTATGAAGACGTCGAGATCATACCCAAAGCCCCTGTCGCCAGCAATAACATGAGCTCTGTATTTCCTTCGGTCTCTCGGGTTCAGTGACCGCCAGGCGTCCTGGCACGTAACGACAACGCCGAGTTGCGTTGCCTCAATTTGCCCTCTGCCATGATAATTGGGCCAAATCATGATGCAGCTCTTGTATGCACACCGCGACAAGGCAACACAGTATGCAACGTCGACGGAGACCCTGATCCCACCCGTCAGCCAAAGGTGCCAGTCAGTCTGACTGCAGCTCGTAAAATCTTGTTTCCCAGATTGACAGTGTTACATATCCGTGGTATTTCCCATCCGTAGCGGTGTACGCCGAGCGTGTGGATAAAGGCCGTTGGTGGTGCTATCTAAAAGCATAATGGTTCCGAGACGTTCGATTTGCTCCAGGCGTACGGCAGCTACCTAGGACAAACGGGACGGATCGCTCCCTCCGCTCATCACCACTAGCAGTTGCCGTTGCAGTTACCCCCGATTCCGGCAGAGCGACCCACACCCAAGCAGCTTACATATCTTCTCCGCCTTTCTCCCCCGACGTTGCGTGCTGAGTGCGACATTTCTGACATCGCCACATCCTCACCAATTTTGGTCGCAGAGCCCGAGTAAAAACAGCTGCTCCAAAATGGCTGAAAACGAAGTCTTCCAGTACTCTCTCATTTCGGCGTTGATTGACGGCGTTGCCTCTCATGGCACCCCGATTTCCCGCATCCTCGCGCACGGCGACCACGGCCTCGGCACTTTCCGAAACATGGTCGGCGAGATGATCGTGGTGGACGGCGAGGTCTACCAAATGAAAGGCGACGGAACGGTGGTGCACATCTCGGACCCCGCAGCGACCGTCACGCCCTTTGCGACCGTGACGCGGTTCAGGCCGACGACGACGACCAGAACCGCGGTTTCCAGCAAAGAGGACCTGCAGGCCATCTTAACTTCGCTCTTCCCTTCGGCCAAAAACCATTTCCTGGCCATCAGGATGGACGGAGCGTTCCGGAACATCAAGTTTCGCACGGCAGGCGGCCAGTGCTTTCCCCGCGAGGGCATGGTGGATGTGTGCAGCCGGCAGTCGACGTATTCCTTCTCGAGAGAGGAGGGGTCCATGTTTGGATTCAGGTGCCCGCAGTACGCGATGGGAATCAACGTTGCGGGCGACCATTTGCATTTCATCAGCAAGGATAGGCAGCGAGGTGGACATATTCTGGCGTTTGAGACGGAGGGTGAGGTCGTGTTGTCGGCTGCGCAAATGTCAAACTTTCATATGGAGCTGCCGACAGATGATGAAGAGTTCAACGAGGCCGCGTTGGTGAAGGATGAGGAGGGGATCCACGCCGTCGAGATTGGCCACGGGAGAGGAATACCTAAATAATCAGTGGCAATAATCATTGTGCTAAAAAAATAAAAAATAAAAATAAAAATAAAAATTTATGGTTTGGTGACCACTAATTAATATTCCGTAGCAGAGAGGATTCAGCATGATTATTCAGTGGCTCAAAAAATACAGTGTCTAGTGGGACAGTAACGATTGATCAGTACACGGTGTGCGTTCCCTTGTGTCTAGCCAATGTGTTCCAAGACAGGACTATTTATTATTCGACAAATATTAAATTGCAGTGAGATTCTACCCTGAAGCTAATTTTCCACGCCCAAAAATACTCTCACCATGTCAAAGTTCAAAGAGACAGGCGCATCATACACCGCGGTTGCACGACGATAATTACATGACTTGTTCAACAGTTCGGATCCTGTTGCACCAGTACCATTAATAATCGCATGATGAAGAGTGGTCCGCTCGTATCTCATGTCTCTCGCGCAATGTCAGCCACTGGGACCCGGTATCCGACTGTTCCGCATTTCCACCACGACAACTCCTCACCACAACAACTCTCCCCGACCACAACAACTTCCCGACCACAACAGCTCCCTGACCACAACAACTCCTCACCACAACAACTGATTATACGGCCACGATGAAGCCCGTCTCGGCTACGAAGCTCGCGGCCACCTGCGTCGTGCTGGGCATGGGGGCAGGAGCAAGCGCGTCGCGCTCGTCGACCACGCTCACGCCGAGTGAAGCCAGCGCGGCAGAGAACGCATTCCACATTTTTAATTCCATCCACTCGGCCATGCGCCTATGGGGATCCTCACTCAATCACAACGGCCTTTCCGCCTTCCTGGCAACGGTTCCCGAGGGTACGATTTTGTACCACGGCTCATCCCACCCGGAACCTCCGACGACCGCCGATTGGCTGGCCTTTGAGATCGAGCACGGAGAGTGGTTTGCGCGCGCCATCATGGTGCCCCCGCCGCAGACAGCACAGGATGCAAACCCTTTGCTCCAACACCGGTGGCACCGCGCCCAACGTCAGCCGTCCCGGCCGGGAACAAGCTCTGAGCCCCAAGGTCACGGGTACCTTCACCTCTACAGGGCAACCAAGCCTCTCCGTCTCCTGTACCTCGACGGCATGAGCGCGGGGAACACCAACATGGGAACGCTCGATATGCAGGACTACCTGCTCAGGGGTAATCGCTCTGCCGAGCTATGGGAAGAATATGAGCGCGCGCAGTCCCTTTGCGACCTCGTTACCCCCTGGGGTCTTCAGGGACTGATCCGCACGGAAGCCGGCTTCGAAATCGTCAAGTGCGACTTCTCCGACAGCATGGAATTCCTCGCAGCGAACCAGAGGCCCGAGGACGGCGATTCCGGTCTGGAAGGCTATCTCGACGTCCAGATGTTCGAAAACATGCGGTCCCTGTCGCAGCGGTACCACGGAATCGGCGCAAACAGGGTAGCTCTCGACTTCTCGTCCATGGTCTCTCCCATGTTTTATCCCGTCAACCTCACCAATCCGGACCCCAACAAGCAGGAACCCCATCTGCGCCGCCTGACGAGCGTCACGGACCAGGAGCTACGCGCCATCAAGGCGCGCGTCGAGGAGGTGGTGCGCGATCGAGTCGACGGGAAGCAGGCAAGCGTCGACTGGCAAGGCGTGACCGACATGATCGTGACCCGCTACGCAGATAGACTGTGGGATGTGGCCGAGACGGTCGACTCCCTCAGGGTCCTGCAAGGCGTGGTGAACGGACTCCTCAACAGTCATATCGATTACTCTGTCGAAGACGAGGGATACGAAAGGGCCATCACAAACTGCGCCAAGCACTACGTCCAGTTTAGCCCCGTCACAACCGAACAAGACCACCTGATATCCGTTGCCATTGGGTCCGTCACGCAGGCCATCTGCGCGACTCTCTTTGACGTCCGGAAGGTGATTTTGGACGATGCCGACGGCGCAAGCGACGAAACGTTGGCCGCGGCGAAGGGTCTCCTGAAGTCGCTCAATAGCAAGCTCAGATGGTCGAGATGGAAGGAATGCACCTCCTGCAGCTCCGACGAGGTGTGCTTCGTCCCCATGTGGCCGGTCGGCGATAAGGACTCGTTCGACCGGCCGAACTGCAGGAACGTCACTACCATTCAAAAAGGGTGGATCGACAATCGATATTGGGAGCCCAGATTTCCCCTCCACGGTCCTGAAAAGCCCGACGATGGTTCCAAAAAAGAAGGGGAACCAAAAGATTTGTAGGAAGAGTGGTTACCTATGCCGTCTGCCCAGAGGCAAGTCCTATTTTTGACGAAGACGTATCCCACTTTTTGTGTGTGATGGGAGAGGGGGGTTGCCGCTTGTATCCATGACATCAAAAATTTTTTTACATAACCTGCCCTCCTGTCAAGATAAGAAAACCAAAAACAGAGCAGAAAGGAGAAAAATCAAAAATAAATCATGCGTCAGCCGCGAATCGAACGCGGGGCCCATCGATGGCAACGATGGATTTTACCACTAAACCACTGACGCTGGGTGTGTGGATGAATTTGTATTTTACCCAGACGAGATTACGCCTCAAGAATACAGTTCAAACACACTTTTTAACCCCTCTGAAAGAGTACAAAAAAGAAGGTTTGTATGTTCCTGTTTATTGCAAATACATAAGGAAACTATCTAGGTGGTAGCCTTGAGATAAATAATTTTCATTTATGAATAATAAGAATGCAAATTCAAGCCATCGTCTCATGATAAATCCATCGCATCACCCGTAGACATAGTACCCATTGACACCCCTCCCAAGTTTCCCTTGGTTGCCTCTCCGTTTCCCAGAACGTGCTTGTTCAAAAACTCAACGGCATCGTCCATGCCCTCGGGCGAGTGAAACCAGTGCCCCCCGCTGGGGTACTCCTTCCAATCGACCTGCATGCCGAACCCGCGCAGGGTGTCCCGCAGGCCCCGGCCGTTCTGGACCAAGACGAGGGGGTCGTCGGCGCAGTGCTCGAGCAGCGCGGGCGTGTTTCGAAGGACGCCGGCGCCCGCGTGGGCGCCCGTCAGGCCCAGGGCGGCCCTCATCCCCGCGAGGTCCCTGCCTGCGAACGGACACCGGCACGAGAATCCCAGAAACGCCGCCAGTCTCCCTCCCCCTGCCCCTCCCCCTCCGACTGCTGGTGACGCCGGCACGTCGAGGTTGAAGAGGAGGTGCACGCTCGTCGCGGCGCCCATGCTTATGCCCGCCAGCACGACCCGGTCCCAGCGCCCGCCGAGCGAGGCGGCCTCGTCGGCCAGGACGCGCCGGAGGGGCGGGATCACCTCCCGGAGCCCCACGGCCTGCAGGTCCTCGTTCTGGGCAAAGTCGCGCACGTTCCACACGTCGAACCACTGCGGCCACCTGGTGCCGGGCTCGCTGGCGACCTCGCGCACGGGGGCCTGAGGGAAGACCCAGCGGAAGGAGGGGAAGGCCTCGACGAGACTGCGGCCGCGCGAGTCGCGGGACGCCTGGAGCGAGGCGGCGAAGCTGCGCGCATTGTCGCCGCGGCCGTGCAAGAAGACGACTGTGTGGGTGTGCGGCTTGGTGGGCCCGATGGTGATGGAGGAGATGTTTGTTGCGGTCATGATTTTAAAAAAGAATTTTATTATAATTATTTGGCCTTCAAAGCGAAAGGAGGTAGGGGGGGGTGTGCCGTTTGGGAGTTGTTGCAAGGATTTTTTTCTCTTTGCTAGATGGGACCGTGGCGAGAGTAGAGTGATGAAGGAAAAAAAAACTAGAAGTGAAATTCAGGTAATCAGTAATTAGTTAGTTAGTATTATGAGGGAGGCGGACTCACCACTATTTTAAAAGATTTTGGAAGCGGGAAAAAAAGATCATTTTTTTGTTTTACGCCGCCCCAACCTCTCTTTCATCGCAGCTTCTCTTTTACAGTGCTATAATTATTCCATTCCTGCACGGTGTGCTTGCATTTCCGGGTAGTCAGTTGGGTTGGTCACATTCTGAAACTCCCCGCTGTAGGTAAACGCCGTGATGGGACAGGGGGCGCCGCCCGGGTTAACCACAAGCGTAGCTCCGTAGGTACGGCCTGTGCCGTAATTTTAGTGTGGTGTCGACAGTGACCTGACACGAGCAGCACAGCACCTACACCCCACCACCCCTTGGTATCAAAAAATTTGGGCCTCTGCACCGCACCACACAACCAACCTGGAATTGCCCGTTACCTACCTACTCTGTACCCACTAATCAATACCCTGGATGTCCACCAACACTGAATGGTAAGTATGGACATCCACCTACCTTTATACGCATACTCAATAAAGTAACGATATGCTTTTTTAGGCCATGCTCAGTGGGAGTTTTTGTTAATATATTTTTTTACTTTTGGTCGGGTGCAGTACTTCCAGGGGTCTTTACAGAGAAGTCTTTTTATGGTCGGAACGAGCCTGAAATTTGATTTTGCTATGAGCGATAGGTGGTGTGCCACTTTTGATGCCCCAGCGAGCGTCTTCAAACTGCGTCCCCAGACTCCCAGCTCCGCTTTTCCACATCCAACTCTTGGGAATAATCGCCAAACTCCTTGAAGACGCCGTGGATCACATCGTTATACCGCTTTGGCCATCTGAACCCCTCAAACATGGCTTTCGTGTATTCCCAATACTCGGGATAGTGCCCAGCGCTTTCCCAGTCCACGATGCCACTCACCTCCCAGCCCGTGGTTCCATCCGGCCGAGTAATCCGGTCGACCAAGATATTCCTCGGGTTGAGATCGGCGTGCGTGAACACAGTCTTGTGTCCACGACGTGCAGGGTCGTCAGAGAACCGCACGACCTGACTGAAAGCTGCCTCGTCAGCGAACGGCCCCACAGGTCTTTCGCCGCAGATGCGCGTGTCTCTGCAAGCCTCGCCGAGCGTGTTACAGATGGTCTTGTCGGGAGGGAAAGAGCTGGGGATGTCTCTGAGCTGAGCAATGTAGTCTTTCAGCTGCGTTGCTATACGCTCGAAATCTTGGTCCGATAGCACGTAAAAACAGCGAGTCAGCGGCAGGCCACGGATTGTTGTCGTCAGCAAATAAACTGGAGAAGAAAAACTGTCGGTTGGCCCAAGTGCTACATCCAGTGCCGATGGGGTCGGGACTGAGGTATGTCGGCAAACTACCCGCAGCGCGTTGAACTCGTTACGAGCTACGGCTGACTGCTCATGATACTTCAAGTATAACCCGAATGGCAATTTTTGAACATATGGGTGATCTTCTCCATACACAAGCTGTCCAAACTTGTGCAGTAAACCATAGGCCGCAAACCTGGCACCGGCGGGGATGGTACGCCAGGTCAAGAGAAGAGCCCCGGAGAAAAGGCGGGAGAAGGCAGCGAAAGGGATCCTTGGCGCCGTGGTCATATGTCGTGTTGCTCTGGCTCTGTATGAATTCGGTGGCGGGTGTTGGGGTTTATTAACCGACATTGTCTTTGCGATGTCCAAAAACTGAATCGCCTTGCATAGTCGAGCATGGGAGCCGATGAAACGAGGGTCAACCTTTTGAATATTTTGGCGCGAGTGGTCACCTAATAACGGATACAGACCATCAACTTCTATCGGCTCCTCGGGTATGATGCCCACAAATTCAATCTTGTACTGATAACGGGCTTGTTAGACCGAGAAGCCCCAAAGAATGAGCAAACGACAACTTACCTCAACCATAGATGGCTGGCACCTGTCCAGCTTCACAGAACCTCGCGCCAACGCCATGGCCGCAGATTCCCGAACCAGCCAGTGGTTACTGTGAGGCGGCACAAACTCGGGGTTTCTGACGTAAGATAGCCACCAATCCCGGTAGGGCGGCCCAAAGAAGGCGCCTAGCATGTCGTTTATTCCAGCCTTCAATTCCTTGTCAGATCTGGCCCCTGCTAGCTTTTTCTCGAGGATGGCAAACATACCCTATGCGTGATCCAGCCACTTGGGACAGGAAGAATGGGCGCGACGATAAGAGGGTCCCGTCGGGTACCCGGCTTCCCAGTGACACAGCACTTGTGGCCGTCTCGCTTGGTAATGTCCTCCAGCGCAGCAGAATCTGGTTTGGGCGGTGTAGAACCATTCTGGGTAACTGGTTTTATCGTCAGAAGAAGAAAGTCAAACTGTGCAGCGACGGGGGCGAACCTACTGGACTGAACAATGTAAGACCAGTCACTCGCCAGCAATGAACCCTCGCCAAGCAGCAGTCTCGGCTTCGCGAAACGGGCAGCGACCACAGGATTCAAAGCCTCGGTGACAAAAGACTCGAGCAGTGGGCCTGAAGGATATGGCAACCCCGCACTCTCAATGAGAGACAGGGCGTCCTGCACTTCGTTGCCGGTCGTATCCATACCGAGGTGCGGCGACAGTTGTGTTGGGAAGAAACGAAAATTGTTGGTGCTCGAGTGGTGGCGGGAGGAGGAATCTGCGGAACTGAGAACTTCGCGATGAAGGTAGGAAAATTGATGGAAAGAAAGGAACCAGTCGTCCAAATAACGAGCTTGGCAAAAACGAGCTTGGCAACAAAACTGAGTGAGCCGCTTGTAGTAACGCTGTGGTTTTGCAAACAAAAAACGACAGCACTAATTTTTAAGCGAGCGTTGTGTTTCGAGTTTTCTCCGGGCCCTTGTTTATATTAGCCAATCAATTGGTCTCATTTCAATGTTTGAAACAACATTCAAGCAGCACGCCGCCAGGTTGCTTGGTCCGGCTTGAACTGTGCCGCAACTGTTTGTGCAGACGATGGTTTGTACGAGCCTTCACCTCCACCCAAGACGGTGACGGCCGAAATATTGCGCATGTCGAAAGAGGCTGCTAAAAACAGAAGGGGCGAGAGGCCGGGCGTGAAACCCAGCGCCGAACAGCAAGCCCGATATTCTAACCGGCTCCGTGCCCGGTGAGATATTCCCGTTACTCAGAGCTTGGTTGATGGCGAGATTGGTATAGCTTCATGGCAATGATTGTTGGGGACATGATGGAAAGACTTTGGTATATAAGGCCTTGCAATTGCCGTCTTGAAATGCTTTATCCTCAGCATTCTCAACATCATCATTCAGTTCTATCCGATACGCCTCTGGTCTAGGCTTCTAGATATCCTTTTCATCTATCTTTTGCTCAGTTCAAACTTTCACAACCATCATCACTATTAAGCCGGTACCCCTGATTGCCTTTGTGTCATCTCCCTCACAATGTCTGCCACGTCGATTCAGAAAAACTCCGTGTATATCACACTTCAGTACCTTCGTACTGTCGAAGGAAAGAACAAATATGCAAGTTATCCTCCCACGTGCTTCCAAAGGTGTTTTTTTCTAACTAAGAATGATTGTTACAGCACTGGGGCATCTTCAACAGCGGGAGCACGCCTCCCAAGGGTCATCTTGTACACGCCACCGACGCTGGCCGACGGGCCCTGGACCTTTACCAGGAGGTCCGCCCGGTCTCGAATCCGCTAAAATCCGGCTCCATGGTTGTTGTTCTCAAGATCGCTCAATCCCTCAGCATAGAAGCTCTCGATCAGTGCGCCAGAAGCGTCCGCCTCATGGACCCCAAGTACCTCCCTCGCGGAGAAAGACAATGGACCTGCCGGGTGTGGGTCAAGGAGGTCTTGGGGGTTCTCCATCAAAATAAGTACATCAGTCTCCCAGCCGACCTCAGTAAGTATTTTCTTTTTAGTACCAACACCCTCAGCTTCAAGACTCGTGATGCTGACAAGCTCTAGACACCATTGAGCGGTTCTGCGAGTACACGGCCGACGCAAACATCCAATACATGGGTAGGGCAATTGTCTTCAATGACTTGTCGTGGATGTCCACCCAGCCTCCGAGCAGAAACACGCTGAGCCAGAATGATGCACTTGATCCCAGGCGTGGAGGCCGCTCCGCCTACGGGTCATCGCCTATGGACATTGACTCGACTGGCCGGCGTGCAGGCAGCTCCGCCTATGGGTCATCACCCATGGACATTGACTCGACTGGCCGGCGCGTAGGCCGCTCCACCCACGGGTCATCACCCATGGACATTGACTCGACTGGCCGGCGCTCAGGCCGCTCTACCCATGGGTCATCAGCTATGGTTATCGACTCCAGCCACGGAAGGCAATACCGCTAGGAGCCATATGATGATCACGCTGAATTAGGTAGTTTACGACGACGTTTTTCAGCCTGGGTGGAATATGTACGGCGTAACGGATGGTTTCATTGCTGGATCAGAAACCCCATTTTGTTGTTTTGCTTTTTTACTTTTTTGTTTTTTATAGATCTCTCATAGACCTCATTATCACAGCATCCTAGTTCTGTGTCCAAACATCTCCTTCAGCCAAGCTCATCCCGTGCCCAGTACATGATTCCAACCATTTATTTTTTTTCAAACATTAACCTCTCATCTGCCCCCAATCCCCCATTGTTAATCCCATAAGAACCCCATCATATAGTCTTCTCAGATTTCGTCTCGGTCTATTTCTGAATATCACCCCACAGATGCTGACCTCAGTAAAATAAACAACGCCATAAATGTCCCTCGGCGTATCACGAGCCCTCTGTTTCCCCAGTAATCGTCTTGTACCAGCAATCATAACACGACCACCCGGGCGTGTGAATCTGGATCTTTAACGGGTTGGCGCAAACGTAATCCTTGCCCTGGCCGGCGGCGTACTGGCAGCGAAAGAGGCGGCCGGTAACGAGGACGTAATGGTCTCCGGTAGAGCAGAGTCGGGAGCCGACCCTGTTGCACATTTTTTTTTCTTTTTTTTTAAAAACGACTTCTGCTATTGGTCACAGGTACGTAGTACCAAATGTTCTCTCCAAGGGATCTTTAATTAGACTGATAGTGTAGTTAACCAATGATTTGCTTCAAGACAGTTTGAAAAAAAACAAAAAAAAAAACAAAGAAGAAATGTTTTTTTGCTCTCATGATTTCAGATTCAAGATATGGGCCTTGGCATTCTTATATAAACCCCCAATAATTACCAGATCAGAATCAGTTGGACAAGCAGGCATAACTATTTCTTACCTTGACCTGATTAGCATGATGGCGAATTTGGTTACACGACGGCAACACGGGAGGGAAAGGGAAGAAAGCCTCATCCCATGGGACACTTGTTTCGCCCAACACACAATTGGTCCCGTCACATTTGTTAAACAGAGCGGGTAGTGACGTTGCTGCCTAGATAGTTACCTGCTTGAGCGACTGAGAGCGTGGGATGTATGTACAGGACAACGAACCACGTTGCATAAAAGATGAATTGCTTCCGGGGGATGATGTGCATTTTTGTTAATTGTGGCGCGTTTGAAAGACAGGTAGATAGGTACGCCAAAATCCTTTGCCTGCATTTTTTTTTTTTTTTTTCCCTTGTGTACCGATAGGTTTCGGTCAGTCTCGTGAAGGTTTGTATCCGAGGAGACGATAAGAAATTCTGGTAGGGGAACTTTTCGGACTGTAGTTGTACAAGGTTCTGGGTGGGCAAGAGCCAGTCGTGGATGGCGGAACTGGAACAAGTGTGAAACGGTATCAGCTTTTGCACTTGCCGGAGTAGACCACTGTCATACTGAGGCCTGCCACTGCAGGTCAGGTAACTAATAAAGTACGGCGGTAAAACTGTAGAGCTATTCTTCCTTGGCTACAACGACTGGACTCTATGTTGTTGGTCTGAAACGTTATATGTGTGTTGAAAAAACCCATGTCGAGCGAGTATTTCTTGTGGTAAGGAGGTTCAAACTAATCTCAACCTTGCAATTTGATTTCCTTGCCATGTCTGAAATTCAACTGAGAAGCGCTCGGGAAAAGCGGGGGTGCCCCGAGCGGATGGAGTTGCAACTGCCGGCTCGGCAGTGACGACAATGACGGTGTGACCCCCACACAACCGGGAACATGCCAAAACTGAGAAAAAATTCCTCCATCCTTCCAACCAGCTTTCAACCAGCTTTCAACCACCGGCTTGTAGTTTCAACTTGGTTACCTACACTACCCTTAAGCATCAGGAGTCGCCAAAGCTGCCACCATGCCATCACCCTGGCCAAGCCCTCACAGGGCCTGCGTCTCCCTAACATTCGACAACCTGGGCGAAGCCCAAGATGTTCTGACCGGCACCTGGCCGCCTTCCCAGCCGTTCGGCACCCACCCCGCCATCCTCTCCACACTTCCGCGCATGCTTTCCATCTTGCAGCGACACGGAATCCGAGCCACATATTTTGCCGAGTCATGGTCCCTCCCTCACTACCAGGAAACGGTGCACAAGCAACTTCTCGCGCAAGGACACGAAGTGGCGTGGCACGGGTACCAACACGAAGTCTGGCATTCCCTCTCCCAGTCCGACGAGGAAGACAATTTCAAAAAGAGCTGGCAAGAAGCAGAAAAACTGGGAGTCAAGTACGAAGGGTTCAGACCGCCGGGAGGCAAGATCAATGATCGGACATGGGGACTATTGAAGGGTCACTGCGTCAAATACGTTTCCCCCCTTGGGGAGTTCGGGGTTGGAAAGGAAGAGATGGTGGTGCTGCCGTTTGAGTGGAAGGCGGTGGACGCGTTCTGGTACATGGATACCAAGAAGTTTCGGGAGATTAGGAGGGATCTTGGTGAGGCGGAGGAAGGGCCTGGGGAGAACCCGGAGGAAGCATTTAGGGCTTGTTTGATGAGCAAGATCGATGAGGTTGTGAACAAGGGTGGGTACTTGTCTGTCTTGTTTCATCCCTTCTTGACAACGAATGAGGAGAGGTTGAGGGTTATGGAGGATGTGGTGGAGAGGATCGCTAGTGATGAGAGGATATGGGTCGTTCCTTGCAACGAGGCTGCCCGGTGGGTCGCAGAGAATAACCGTAGCTTTGAGTGATGTCGATTAATGATCGTCTGATATCGTCCAAGCATCCCTGCATTGACTACCTAGACTGTTTTATTACCCTGTGCTCCATTCTCGGAGAATATGATATTTCCTGCCAGTAATGCAGGTACACCACCGGCGGGCTTCGGCGGATTTGCAACGCTCTTGGCAGCGCTGCGCCTTGCCTACAAGATGCCTGTTAGGATACCTGGTATGTGGGGGCTCGAACCAGCAAGGGATAATGTGTATGGTTTTTTGATCAACCCTACATCCCACGTTTATCCACCGTCCCGGATCTCTCCGCTTTGCTTGGCTAAGGCATACAAGAAGTCATAGGCGGCGAGGGGTGGACGGGCAGCGAAAATGGGCAAGGGTGGATTTTGGGCGTGTGAGGATGCTGTGGCTCGCCTAAACCTGTAGGAGACCATTCATCCCAAAGTTGATCTCAATCATGGAGGCTCTTTTAGTAGGAGAACACCATATGCACGTATTCTACTCCTCGCATCAGCCGTGTGCATCGACCAGAGAAATGCGAAGGAACAGTCTTCCGGAAGCCGGTGAAGCTTTTCGGGAGACCTGCAATTTTTCCTTTGCCATTCCGGCATCCTTAAAGGACAATGGATTTTCTTTCTACATCATCAAATACAATGCCCCTGGATATGTTAGTAAGCTGGGAAGAACACACCGACGCCACTACTACATAAGCTGGCCTTGGCATGCTAGGCTATTCGTAATTGCTTATCTGGGATCTTGTCAAGGCGTGATTGGAGTTGAGCGGTTGCCGTGTCGGGCATGGTGTGTGGTTTGACCCCACAATCTTTTTGACAGTTACATTCCCAGGGTCTAGGTGCGGAATATGCCGAACTAAATCTCGGACGGTTTTTGTCGCTCCACGAACATGACCGCCGTCCAAGAGATCACCGTTTCCTTCTTGGGGGCATACATCCGCAACCTATGGCTCACATCAGCGCTAAGCTCATCGCGAGACGGCCGAGTCGAGACGTACATCGGCTCCACGATCATCGGCTCGACGAGAGCTGCGGTGAGCTGAAGGCGAGCCATCAAGGTCATTATTATCAACAAGGGGCGCGATGAGAGCAGCAAGATTGTCACCGTCAAGATAGATATAAAGATAGACTTTTCTCCCACTGTTCGACCGAAAGCTCACCACCAGCATCAACTCTTCCCGATATCACCAGCCTACCTCGTCATACACATCTTCCCAGCCACCACCAGGAGCTTTGTCTTTCGTCCCAAAATATCACCGTCAACATGAAGTTCCAAGCCGTCGTCACGACCCTCCTTGCCGCAGGCACCGGTCTCACCTCCGCCGCTCCGGCCTGGGGCGAGCCCGTCTCGGAGGAGGCCGTTGCCTCAAGCCCTGCGGCGCCTATCTCAAAGCGTGCCTGGCCTTGGGGCAAGGGCGACTGCTACGGCAGCGGGCAATGGGGCAAGCAGGAAGATGGGAGGCACGCCATCCGCGACTTCTGTAAGCAACAATGAACCCCCCCTTTATTTTTGGCACTTTTGGCCCAGCAACCTCCATAACCACCCCCCCCCCCCCCCGCCCCCATGCTACATCCATGAATGAATATGAATATGACTGACATTATTGGTAGGCACGAAACACGGCAACGGCCAGATCCCGCCCAAGGGCCTCATCAACACGCCCGCCAACCAGCAGCCGTGGATCTCGGACGTGTTCAGCTACAACTCGGCCGTCAAGTGGATCATCCGCGTGCAGACGTCGGCCCTCGTCTCTCTGGGCCCGTCCCTGACCTACGAGGAGTGCGTCATCTCGCTGTACCAGGCCATCGATTACTGCTGGGGCGATAACCAGGATACTCGGTATGTTTTTTAACCCCACTTTTCCTCTCACTCACTCTCTCCCCCCTCTCTCTTCCTCTGAGTTGGTGAAAATAACTGACATTTCTGGAAGCGGCGGCATTGGTTTCGTCAGAAAGCTCAAGGTTGACATCGACCCTGAGACCAAGTAGACCGACCAACCTCGCAAAATCCTGAGCCCTGATTACTGGAGGGAGGGTTTTTGAGGATAAACGGTTTCAGGTCATTGGACGGATCAAGGACTCTCAAATGTGTATATCAGTTCAGACATCTCCCGTGATTTTCTCGCAAATATACTAGACATGAAGTGGAACTTTCGGATAGAGACAATTCACATATTTCTTATCGTTGCTGGTCGGTTCGTGAACTTCTGCCTCCAATTTTGAGTTGAGCAAGAACGTGAAAGATAAAAGGTACTAGGTGGCAGTGGGTCACGTTGGGAATATGAGAGAGGCTGAAGTAATGTTGATGGGGTTGTAAGCCATCTTGAGGTCGGGAGCTATCTTCTGCTACCGCTCCCTCCAGAACACCAGTGAAAGATTTCAATAATGGAATCCCAAGTCTCAAACCTTAGGAATACCATTTCCATCTACGGGAGTGAAAAGTAGGTTATTATTTGTCGTTCGAGATGACACTGGAAGCGAGGCTCGAGCTGCTTTGCCAATGAAAGAGACAATGCTACCTTGTTCTTAGTCGCATTTTTCGAGAAAAGCAATCGGCAACTTTTGTTGCTTCTTTGTTGACACCCTTATTTCTGCTGCAGTGATACTCGAGACCCCTCGTTCTTTGTTTCTCTCGAATCAAGGGTATGGATTTGATCATGCTTACTGTCTGTATTTGTTCAGCTGCGAATTGAATATAGAAGGAGGACACAGACTTTGTTCTTTATTGCCGATATATCACAATGGGCTTGTTGGATCTAATTATACTCGTCAATAGACAAAGCTAGCTCATGTCAACCCCCGAATAGTGCCCTGCATCTGAAATGTATAAAGCCATTATATTTTGTCCTTCTCTCATGGCGTTCAAGTTCACTAGATCAACATTAACATCAGCAAACACTCGGATAAAAGTTAGAAGGCTCGACAACTTCCTCGGCCTCTACTATTCACCAAGACATAAACCATCTGTACAACCAAAAAACTTTCAGCAATCTAACATCTCGGGCAAGCAAGCTCTACTAACGTATACTCTCAAGTAAGCATACCACACCTATCCTTTTCTATTATTCTCAACTGCACTACAGAGAAGATGGCTTTCTTGATGCCTCAGGACTCTCTAGGGCGATTCCAGTATAGGAACTCCAACGGTGGATTGAGCTATCTCCGGGGCGTCGACAAGATCCCAAATTATTTCGTCGACGAGGACGACTGGACCGCGGCCATCCCACCGGCTCAGGAAGCCGCCAACGATGTTGACCTCCAGTCGAGAACGGTACAGTCTAGATTCCGAACCAAGACATCGCTGCTAAAGATTAGACCGGGCGTGGACCTCGTCCCGCCTTACTGGTTTTCGTGCTCCCATTGCCAGGCCTCCTGGAACAGCAACCTCTGCACCATTGCCTGCTACGTGGCGTTCAGGGAAGCTCACTTCGCGCCCAAGGAGGCCATGATCGAGATCAAGGACACGCGCGAGACGGGCAAGGGCGCGTTTCTCTTGGCTGGCAACACCATACAGGCGGGCGACTGGATCGGTGAGTATCTCGGCAGGATTCTGCCCGCCGGGTCAGCCCGTGCTAACACTAGTGACTACGTGTATAAACTTGACGGCTTGCTCAATTCCCGAATGCGGCAAGTTGACGTCGACGCGGCAGCAGAAGGTAACTGGACCCGCTTCCTGAACCACTGCTGCAGACCCAACTGCGCCAGCGCCGAGATTTACGTCGGAAAGGTAAGGTTGACGGCCTTCTACGCGCTCCGACAGATAAGCGCCGGCGAGGAGCTCACCATAAACTACGGGAAAGCCTACTTCAACAGCGCTCCGAAAATCATGTGCCGGTGCGGCGCCAAAGACGCCGGCAGCGGCAACCGATTAACCCGCAAGAGGCCGCACAACGCCGTGGACGAGGACGAGGAGTTTTCCGAGAATGACCGCGAGCCCAAGAAGAGGGCCACGCACACCTACAATGGCCGCGCCCGCAACGTCCCATCAAAGGTCCACAATCTGAGGCCGAGGACGAGGGCGATAGACTATAACCCTACCCGTAATGTGCCTCTTCCCGGACGGGGGAAGTAATCTAGATATACAGGCAGGCACCTAATCAGCTCGTAAAAAGCAGACAAGACTCTTGGATAGAATGGTAACGTATAATTAGAAAGGCAAAGACGCAATAGAGGAAATAAATAAAATCCGTCGTCGGTGCAATCCCAAGTACCCAAGACAGTTATTATGTGGACATTTAGAATAGGAATTCCCAATAATTGGTTGCAAGTTGACGGAATACCGGAAGTCCTTGCGCAACCTGGGTTCAAGACTTTGGTGAGAATCCGTTTCTCGTCCTCGGGAAAGGGACTTTTGTTTGCTGAAGGGGTGACTGGTGGTAAGTCTGCGCGGATGCATCGGCATCTTGCAGTTGCAGAAGCAACGCATTGTCCGTCGTCAACCATGGGTACGCTCAGCGTACTCAACTGCCCCGTTGGGACCTTGCAACTATTTGCGTCGTGGTCCTCATCAAATCTCTTTCGCTCGAGAAAAAAGAAGACATTCCGTCATTTTCGTTTCTTGTTTCCCAACGAAAGGAATCGCGAATCCGTTCCAAGGCAGTTGAAGATCGCCAGCTTCCAGGTTTGCTTCTGGATTCCTCGGTGACAGCTCATGCACCGTGCACCAAGGACAAGGGGTGAGTGAGTAAGGTAGGTAGGTAAGTAGGCGGCCTCGAATGGGGACGCCAGGGCCTGCCAAGCCCCAAAGCGTCGCTGGATAGTGGAGTGGGTTGAATGCCCGTTGATTCCCCTGTGCCACGCCACAAAAATGCGTCAGCCACAGCCCACCAACCCCGCAAATCCAAAGCTGCCCCACAGAACACTTCACCTCCGAATCCATTGGTCTTGATCGTCACAGCCAAAACAAACACGACAAGCTGTGACATCAGAAGACCTGGATGACCAATGCCCAAAAGCCATCAACAAGAGCCTTGCCCGCCTTGACTCTTCAAATGGGGATAAGTGGATGACCACATGCAATTGCTTTTGTTGGGACCCAACTTGGGGGGCTTGATTTGCTTGCGTGTGTAAAGTGGCACTGGGAAGATCCTGGGCCCTGTTGTTCATCCACTCATTCAGCCCCTCTGCCGAGAGACGCTTCTCGCTCGCTGTTCATCAGCTCCCTCCCACTCGCTCGGGCTCCATCCACTCCCGCTTGGAAATCCAAAGGTGTGTGCCCAAATTAGTCTTAGCATAGATGACAATATAGGTACCCTGGGCGAAAGGAAGATCATTGCAGGCCTATAAAGCTTCTCCGTATGCCGTCAACAAACAGATTGATTCTCCTCGTTTCATCCCTTGTCGTGTTATTTCTCAGTGTTGTTGTTCTGCTCCCGCAAACCAACATCTTCTCCAAACAACATCACCATCACCAACAGCAGCAACCTCAACACCCCCCTGTGACGACAGCACCAGCTTCGTCCACTCCTTACGCAACCACACCACAGCTAGCGTCAACAACCGCAACAATGGGCGGCGGACCAGACGGCGGCTACCGTTCGGTAGCCTACTTTGTTAACTGGGCCATCTACGCCCGTCAACACCGTCCCCAGGACCTCCCCCTGGAGAAGCTCACGCACGTCCTCTACGCCTTCGCCAACGTCCGCCCAGACTCGGGCGAGGTCTACCTGACCGACTCGTGGGCCGACACGGACATCCACTGGGAGGGCGACAGCTGGAACGACTCTGGCACGAACCTCTACGGCTGCCTCAAGCAGCTCAACCTCCTCAAGCGCCGCAACCGCAACCTCAAGGTGCTCCTCTCCATCGGCGGCTGGACCTACTCCAGCAACTTCCGGCAGCCCGCCTCCACCGAGCAGGGTCGTCAACACTTTGCTTCAACCGCTGTCGAGCTCGTACGTCTCTCCTTCTCTATTTCTCTCCCCCAATATCATATCATCAACTAACCGCCCACCGGCCGCTCCCCAGGTCTCCCGCCTCGGCTTCGACGGCCTAGACATTGACTGGGAATACCCCCAGAACCGCTCCGAGGCGGCCGACTTCGTCTCCCTCCTCCGCACCGTCCGCGCCGCGCTCGACAACTACGCCTCGACCGTCCCGGGCAACCCGCGCTTCGAGCTCACCGTCGCCTGCCCCGCCGGCGCCCAGAACCTCGCCAACCTCGACATCCCCGGCATGGACGCCTACCTCGACTTTTGGAACCTCATGGCCTACGACTACGCCGGATCCTGGGACTCGACGGCCGGTCACCAGGCCAACCTCTACCGGTCAAACTCGAACCCGGCCGCGACCCCCTTCAACACGGACGCCGCCGTGGGTCACTACATCGGGCAGGGCGTGGCCCCCAAAAAGATCGTCCTGGGCATGCCTCTCTACGGTCGCGCGTTCCAGGGGACCGATGGACTGGGGCAGCCGTACAGCGGGGTGGGCGAGGGAACGTGGGAGAACGGCGTGCACGACTTCAAGAAGCTGCCTCTGCAGGGCGCCGAGGAGAGGTACGACGGCGAGGCCGGAGCAAGCTACTGCTATAACCCCGGCACGAGGACGCTCGTCAGCTACGATACCCCTCCCATGGCGAGGCAAAAGGCAGAGTTCATCAGGGATCGCGGACTGGGCGGCGGCATGTGGTGGGAAAGCAGCGCAGACAAGGCAGGGCCCGAGAGTTTGATCGCGAATGTGGTTGATGTCTTTGGCGGACCGCAAAACCTTCACTGGAAGGAGAACTGCATCAATTATCCTCACACAAAATACGACAACCTGAGGAATGGGTTTTAATGAACGAATGTTTTGGCACAAAGCATCCCCCCTTTGGGAGAGGAGGGAACATTGGTATTAGGATAGCTACCCTGCCGTTCTTTTCAAAAGCGGCTTCGGGTTGATAACAGTGTGTAGTAGCTAGCAACACGACGTGCGTTTTTTTCGAGAACACCGCGGAGATTTTCGTCGTCGCATCCCAAATCGCATTTCCTCGCCGTGTCAGAGCCAGAATATGAACCGCTTCTAAAGGTAACATAAACGCCCGTGATGTGAATAGATCATGACCCGTTCCTAGCTCAATGCCATTTTCCTTGTCCCAAATGTTATCCCAATCCCAAATTACGCCTTCCAGTCGATGTTAACACCCAATATTTAGGCGCTCTTCTCGAAGACGTAGGTGAGGTGGCAGCGACCGCAGTACTGGCGATCCTGCATGGCGGCCATGAAGACACCGGCACCGCACTGTTGAACATGAGTTAGTAATCAGAAGGCTCGCATCATCGGATGAAGCGGGGTGTGGCAACTCACGCTCTCGTTGGGGCACTCGCGGCGGAGGCGCTCAATCTTGCCATCAGAGTCGACCTTGTAGTACTTGAGGACGGCGAGTTTGGTCTTTTTCCGCTTGTGCTTGATCTTCTTGGGGGTGGTGTAGACCTTCTTTTTTCTCTTCTTGCCACCACCACGCAGGCGGAGCACAAGGTGGAGGGTGCTCTCCTTCTGGATGTTGTAGTCGGAGAGGGTGCGGCCATCCTCGAGCTGCTTGCCGGCGAAGATCAGGCGCTGCTGGTCGGGGGGGATGCCCTCCTTGTCTTGGATCTTGGCCTTGACATTGTCGATAGTGTCGCTCGACTCCACCTCAAGGGTGATAGTCTTGCCCGTGAGGGTCTTCACGAAGATCTGCATGATTGCCTGCTAAGGAGTGGTGAGGAAGTGTTAGACGCAACGAGAAGGAAAAAAGAAAACAGGAATTGATATATGAGGGGATGTTCAATCCGACAGATGTGAAAGTGCGCCATCTCGAAGATTGTGCGACCAGCACGCAACCATCGAAGAATCGCTCGCAGCACTCGCGGCGAAAATAACAAGATTGGGTATCATGATGAATCTAAAGGGAATCAAGGAAATAAAGATGCAGGTGCAGGAGGTGCTCGCAACATCGTTCAGACGTACCTAGACACAATGTCTTCCTCAGCAATCTGTAGATGTTGTGAAGTTGCGCTTGACGGAGGAGGGAGATTTTTGAGGGCGAGTCGCAGCTTGTGGACTTGAACTTTTGGGGGCCAGGCCCCACTTTTGCACCGGTGCGGGTCAGCTGACTTTGGTGCCGCCAAACCTTTAGGGTTGCCTGACCACTTGCCCTGTGGCCAAAAAAAAATTGGCCGGTGCTGATTGCCAGAAACCGAAAGTGGGGCACTGGTCCAGCATTTCGAGCGCAAGCTGAAATTCGGAATTCCAAAGCTCTTCCCTCCACACAAACCTTCTTGAGAACCCAGTGCAACTCAAGACACCGACAAGATGGTTAAGAAGAGAAAGAACAACGGCCGCAATAAGAAGGGTATGTCAACCATCTATTCGAATTCGATTGCCCATTTACGACATGGCCTCATCAATGCTAACTCGCTCACTTCACAGGCCGCGGCCACGTTAAGCCCATCCGGTGCTCTAACTGCTCGAGATGCACTCCCAAGGATAAGGCCATCAAGCGGTTCACCATCCGCAACATGGTTGAGTCTGCGGCTATCCGTACGTATTTCCAGCTCCGAAATCCTCGATTGGACACACCCCTCGACCGAGACCGATCGACCTCCCCCTGATTTATCGACGAAACATTTGGCTGACAAGATGGAATTTGCAGGTGATATCTCCGACGCCTCGGTGTTCGCTGAGTACACTGTTCCCAAGATGTACCTCAAGCTGCAGTACTGCGTCTCTTGCGCCATCCACGGCAAGATTGTCCGGTACGTTTGTCCCCATGGCGAGGACAACCGCGTCCGCCTTTCAGGCGACGCGGGTGGCTGAGAAGATCCTTGGTCGAACTTCGCCATGAAGTTGCCCTCCCCCACCCCGAGATCAGGTTTAGCTGACACAAGATCTTCTAGTGTCCGCTCCCGCGAGGGCCGCCGCAACCGTGCTCCTCCCCCGCGTGTCCGCTACAACAAGGACGGCAAGAAGGTCACTCCTACCCAGGGTGCTAAGACTGCCTAAACAGGTCGTCTCTTCTTGCTTTGGCGTTCCGGATTGGTTGGCATTCAGGACTCTGGGGGTTTTTATGATCCGAGAGCAATGACTTCATGAGAAACTGGGTCATGAACGGCTTTTGGGATTTTTCTTCAATTAACATCGGCCTAAAAATATAGAGCCATAGTCGCCAATTCAGAAACCACCTGTGACGGACAATTCCCATGATCCAGTAAGATGCTTTTGATGTTTTTTGTTGCGGTTTGCTTGCTGAGCTCGAGAATCTCCGCGATCCTCGTTTATCTCCTCATCTTCTCCCTCTTTTCACCTCGTCATTTTGTCTTCCCCTTATCCGTCCGAGGAAACTCGAGACGGTCAAACACAGGCATTAGTGTGTACAGCTCAGAGTCTATTACCCATGCTCTTTTGCTGAAGGATTATTCTTCGTGCCGAGAAAGAAATGCCATGCTATTACCAAACACTTGTGTCTTGATCTCCATAGACAACTCGTGCATGAAAGCATGGAGATATTCCAACAACTGTGACATTGTTCTGTTGGGGCAGTGCTGTTTGCTGCTAGAGTACCTGGTGTTCTTTTTTGTCTTTTCATTCTTGTTTGCCAAATCCACCATCCCAACTGGACCTGGCACCAAAATTTCGTCGTCGCCTCGGTAATAGTTAGCTATCAGCACGTCCAGGTGCAAAATACCATATGATACATTCTTAGATAAATTATTTACAAGCTCCCAATTCCAATTCTTTATTCAGTCAACCGAATTTGTTTTTCTTCAGTGTAAAGTGAAGTCATAACTTTATTGACAGATCCCCGTCGGAACGGGGACATACTAGCACATCTTGCGAAGTGTGGGCTAGCGGCGACTCATGTTTTTGCCAGTCAAGATACTGCTGGCATTCATTAGATACACCAACGACGAGCCAAACAATCCCAGGCTTCACCCTGTCAATCCGGCACATTCAACTCAAATGTTTGATGACAATCCCCCCTCCCCCCCCCGGGTTCCTCCACTACTCGCAACCTCAAAATCAGCCCTTTGACATTCCCTTCCCCCAACTGTCTTTGCCGATATGTTTCCCAGCTGCTGAATTTTCCACATCAAAACGATGACCTATCTAGACGAGGCGGTTTTTATTTAATAATTGAAGCTTCAACTTCTAAACTCCCTGCTTTTCATCTTTGTGGGTTTTCAACCATGAGCACCTGATATCATAACCTTTTTGTTTATCTCGAAAAATGTTTTGGGCATGAAAAACTCCAGCAGAGTATTCAAAATGTCAAGGAATTTTTTTTTTGGCTGTATGTCTGTAAATTTTGAGCAGCGGAGATATTTATTTCCCGATATTTAGGATTTCCCCCTTAAAACTGGCCAAAAGCGTATAATGTTTTGTGATAAGAGAGTATTTTTTCCACAGTCTGATTTTTGTCGGAATCTTGCCCGTTTTGCAAAAAGTTTTTGTGAATCGAGGATATAGGTACATGTTGCTTCCAAGGCCTTGCCTCTTAATACGTTACTGCCTGCCACATGTTCTTTCCCCGAGTCTCACCCATTATCCAAATATCTGTGAGCTATCTAGTATCTATCTTGCGTATTAAAATATGTCAATCAATACAGTTATCCACATGCCGTCTGATATAGTCCTACACTGATTTCGCTTTGTTGTCGGTCCGGTAATACTGCTCCCCAAATTATACTTCGCTCAGTCCGCTTCCTAGCCAGGTGGTGTCGATCCTTTGGACAGAATCTCGTCTTACTTGGTCGCCCTCTCCTGGGTGTATGAGCTCGTCCATTCGCGATATGACCAACGGGCCGCAACTTGCGTACGACCTGCTGGGGTTTTCACGGCCCAGTACGCAAAGATATCCCGGAATAAGTCCGCAAGCCGCGCAGGCGGAAGCGCCCTGTATCTGACGAGGGCAGAGTAATTCGACTCTGCGATCGCGTCCGCCTTGGTACAGGCGGCCGTCAGAAACACGCACCACTGTTCGTCAGTCAGGTCCTTGGCGGCTCCCCTCTCGAGCAGCAGTCGGGTCATTGAGTAAGGGCTTGAGATATCACCGTTTTCTTGCCGGAGCGCTGAGAATAGAAACGCGACTGTTGTCTGACGTTTACGCTGCTCCCCAAGGCCGTTATCAGGTGCCTCCTCAGGTCCCTCTCCAGGGAGTTCCCGGGAACTAGAGTCCTGCAAGAGTAGCGGCACCCCGGCTAGGCTAAGGCCTTTAAACCAAGCATCTTGTAGACCCTCTCCGTCGGCGCCGCTCTCAACGAGCGTCTTGAAAATGTCGTACCTTTGTTCGCGAAGACTCTCCGAAAATTGGCCGATTAAGGGGACAAGGAGAAGGCTTCCCCAGGGGACGTTTGGAAGGACTGACCGTCTATGGGGAAAGGGGGATTGCTGAGGGAGTGTAAGCGAGGCTCCGCTCTGGATGAGTAGCTTCACCATCTTTGGGAAGCAAGCTGTGGCAGCGAAATAGATCGGAGGATACTTGTATCCGTGTCTATTGGACCAAGTCGTGAGCTCAAGGTTAGGGTCAGCTCCGTATCGGAGCAGCTTGGCCGCCAGGACGACCCTGTCGTTCTCGGAGTCTCGCGCTCTCCGTTCGAACTCCTTAGCTGCTGAGTCGGGCGCTCCTTTGCGGCTCAGGAGATCCTGCTGTTGCCTGAGATCCAACGTGTGATTTGCCGGACGTTCTATTCCGCACAGGCGGCCGAGAGCAGCCGTGAGGCTTTGCCCAAAAGAATCACGGTGGTCCATGGATGTAAATGCTCCGTGTCTCCTACACTTTTCCAATAGCCAGGTGGCGTCGTCGTATCGCTGGTCAGTGCAAAGAATCTCCAACACGCTGCAGAATGACCGCATGAGCCGGCTTTGCTTGGCCACAGCGTCCAGGCAACGGGCTGAATCGTAGTTGAAGAGTAAATTGCCTATAGTCTGTATGTGACCGCCCGCTGCTGCCCAATAGATCGGAGTGCACTGGCTGAAGGTGACCGGGATGGGAGATGGCGTTTGAGCAAGGAGGAACTCGCACAATTCCGCGTCTCCCTTCCATGCGGCATAATCGATGGCGCTCATTCGACATTGAAAGCGGCCTACTTCATGCGAAGAGCTGATCTCGTTATGAGGAGGTGAACGTACGCCACCAATCCACTCTGAAGCTCGTTTCTCGACCAAAAGCTGCACAGTGTGTCTGTGTCCGTGGCACATGGCTACATGGAGAGGTGTCCACAGAGAACGCGTGCAAAGAGGATTGACTGTATCCTTGAACGAGGAAAACTGGTTGGCGGATAGGTGCGGATAGGAGCAGCTGCACAGACCCGAGCAGACAGCGTTAATCTTGGCGCCGTGCTTCAGGAGGAGCTCAATAGCGACGTTATCGCCACTCTTGGCCGCGACGTGAATAGGGCACCAGTACCACAGCTTCCGATACTTCTTGTCTGAAGCGGCCGTTCCCCAGGGGGCAACACCGCGGAGCGAGGGGTCGTGCAGCGTTCGCCATGCGTCTGGGGCGAAAATGCCCGAGGATACGAATCCAGCTTCGCCAAATCCTCCAGAACTGTGACGGGAGGACTGCTGAGAAATTTCCGTGACGCCCTCTTGACTAAAGTGATGGTTTCTTATCACCTCATGTCGGCAGAGAATCTCCCTTTCAATCTCAAAGTCCAGGGCCGTTTGCGATTCGACCGAGAGTGAGTTCAAGGTCGGGCAGGGATGAATTGGCCCTCCGTTCATCGCGTCAGCCATGCGGCTGGCGAGGATCGGGGAGAAGTATACGCCGTTAGGATCCACGCCACGCTCCAGAACGTCCTTCAGCGCTCGGTGGTTTCCGGCCTCGGCCGCCCAAAAAACGATTTCCCTGCCCTGGTTCGGCTCTGTCAGGATGACATTCCTCAGAGCCTTGATTCCGATTGAGTAGTAGCGCTCGCTGGTCTGCATAAACTGCCACAGGCTCGCAACGTCAAGGAATTCGGCGATTTCAACCAGAATCTCAGCTGGAAGGCTGCACAGACGGGGGTTGTAAAGATTCGGGTTGAAAACTGATGGCTCCGAGGACCTGTCAATCTCCAATCGTGACGGCTCGTCAGAAGCATCCGCACGTCTTGTCATTCGGTCGGAAAAACTCTGTTGAGACTCCCCTGATGGCCCCTGAGCGGTCCTGGGTCTCGAGCTACGTCTGGTATTCTCCATGATGTATCCTTGCTTTGAGACTTTGTGTAGGTATCTTGTCAAGGCTGGGACTTTCTTGCTAGCAAGATTTCAGGAGGGCCTTTGAGGAGAGAGACAGCGAACGGTAGCAGCAACGGGAGGGGAAAAAAAGAGGGTTGAAACGATGCTGGTCATATCCTGTAAGAAAATCAAAAATATCAACAAGTAGAAAGTACGGTCAGAGAGGAATGACTTGTCCCTGAAGAGAACCTTAAAAAATCACCAAGTAAAATTTAAAATTGAATCAAAAGCCCACATACTTATCTCCGACTGTGAAGGTTCAGCTTGAGTTCCACAGCAACTCTCTCTGTTTTCTTCTTTGGGGCAAAGTTTGAACCTAGCTACCTAACGGATATGGCTAAGTTTTGGTTCGATTCAATCAACACGAATATACCTAGTCAATAGACAACCTTGAAATCACCAACTCCCAAAAAACTCTCCCAAGCAAGTACCAGAGATCTTGAAGCGAAGCATTTCCGCCATTACCACCGCACCCCGTGAACTCTCTCAAGCAAGTACCAGAGCTCTTGAATTGAAGCATTCCAGCCATTAATCATTGTTCAGCTGAATCCTCAACCCAGAGATGGGTATGATCTCCACCGAATGTGAAATATAAATCGTAAAACATGAACGACATTTTTTTAAAAACTATAGAATTCATGCAAAATAAAGCTTTTGAAGAAATACAGAATTGATCGTAAATTCACGATCATAAAATACATGCAAATTGAGCTCTCAAAATTTAAATGGTGGAAGCCAGTTGACCATTGTGAAACCGTCGAGCACGTGAATTTCACATGACTAGATGAAATGGGGCACCTCATGGAAAGCCAAGATTTGGGTGTTGGCCCGTGCTTAGGCTCCAGTGCAAGTCAAGGTGGGCGGTGGGCGGTGGGCGGGGTGCGGGGAGCCTAGCGGGACAATTCAGGAGACGCCCGCAGCAGCCTTTGATATTTTTTTTTTGGGAGCTCCAAACGACGGAACGGCGCCCAGCTCCACGATACTGACTAACCCCGGCGTCCACCACCCACAACGAAAACCGCCGTTCCTTGCTGCAACTCCCTCTGAAGCTCCATCCCGAGGAACCTAAACCATCTGCACCGCCAACGCCTCCCCAAAATGTCTTTCGGAGGCCAGACACCAACCATTATCGTCCTGAAAGAGGGTCAGGAACCCCTCCTTCCCAATCTATGCACCGTCCCACACTGACTTTAAGCTGGCAGGGACCGACACCTCCCAGGGCAAGGGCCAGATCATCTCCAACATCAACGCCTGTCTCGCCGTCCAGGCCACCATCAAGTCCACACTCGGTCCCTATGGCGGTGATCTATTAATGGTGGATGCCAACGGCCGCCAGACCATCACCAACGATGGCGCCACCGTTATGAAGCTTCTCGATATCGTTCATCCCGCCGCTCGAATCCTCGTCGACATTGCCCGCTCACAAGATGCCGAAGTCGGCGACGGCACCACATCCGTCGTCGTTCTCGCCGGCGAGATTCTGAAAGAGATCAAGGAGCACGTCGAGCAGGGGGTCAGCTCACAGGTCATCATCAAGGGCTTGAGGAGGGCGTCGACCATGGCCGTCAACAAGATCAAGGAGATTCAGATCAGCACAGACGAGGCGAACAGGAGGGACACGCTCAACAAGCTGGCTGCCACCGCCATGACGAGCAAGCTGATCAAGCGCAACACCGAGTTCTTTACAAAGAGTGAGTGAGGCCCGACACTGCTCCACCCAAACATGCCACCTGCGCATGTGAAATACAGCCAAACCTCGAAACTAACAAACACATCTTCCATCAAATAGTGGTTGTCGATGCCGTCCTCTCGCTCGACCAAGACGACCTGAACGAGAAATTAATAGGCATGAAGAAGATCCCCGGCGGCTCCCTCACCGACTCGCTGTTCGTCAACGGCGTCGCCTTCAAAAAAACATTTTCCTACGCCGGTTTCGAGCAACAGCCCAAGACCTTCCAGAAGCCCAAGATCGTCTGCTTGAACGTTGAGCTCGAGCTCAAGGCCGAGAAGGATAACGCAGAGGTCCGCGTCGAGCAGGTATCAGAGTATCAAGCCATCGTCGATGCCGAGTGGCAAATCATCTTCAAGAAGCTCGAGGCCATCCACCAGACGGGCGCCAAGGTGGTCCTCTCCAAGCTGCCCATCGGTGACTTGGCCACCCAGTACTTTGCCGACCGCGACATCTTCTGCGCTGGCCGTGTCGCTGCGGACGATATGGAGCGTGTCGTACAGGCCACTGGTGCTACAATTCAGAGCACTTGTTCCGACATCCGCCCTGAGCACCTGGGAACCTGCGGCAGCTTCGAGGAGCGGCAAATCGGCGGCGAGCGCTTCAACTTCTTTGAGGATTGCCCCGAGGCCAAGACCTGCACGCTCGTCCTCCGCGGCGGCGCCGAGCAGTTCATTGCCGAAGTCGAGCGCTCCCTTCACGACGCTCTCATGATCGTCAAGCGCGCCATCCGCAACAAGACCATTGTGGGCGGCGGTGGCGCAACCGAGATGGAGGTGTCAGCTTACCTCCACCGCTTCGCTGACCGCGATGTTCCCCACAAGCAGCAGGCCATCATCAAGAGCTTCGCCAAGGCGCTCGAGGTTATCCCTCGCCAGCTGTGCGACAATGCCGGCTTTGACGCCACCGACATCCTCAACAGACTTCGCGTCGAGCACAGGAGAGGGAACACGTGGGCTGGTGTCGATTTCGCTAATGAGGGCGTGACCGACATGATGGAGCGCTTCGTTTGGGAACCTGCCCTCGTCAAGGTCAATGCTATCCAGGCCGCGACAGAGGCTGCGTGCTTGATCCTTGGCGTCGACGAGACTATCCGGAACGAGGAGAGCGCTGCTCCCCAAGCTCCAGGTAAGGCTCTCCCCCCTGGAGCTGCTCAGCGGGCACTTAGGGGCCGTGGCCGCGGTATGCCCAGACGGTAGAGAGAAAAAAGACAAAAGTCATTTTAAAAAATAAAATTCTTGTAACGGGAAATGGCAAGGAACGTATAATTGAAAAGCATCGTGTGCATTAAAAGTTTTGATACCTCTTTAGAAATTTCTTTTCATACTTCGCTTAGAAACTAAGTAAGGGGTTGACATTGTCAAGGGGAAACACTGTACACATAACACCCAGAAATTAAAAAAAGAAAAAAAAAAAGAAAAAAAAAAAAAGTAAAAATCCTATCTTGGTGATGTGTATTTTTTTGGTCGTAATTATTTTTTAATGAGAATAGTTCCATCCAAACCATCAACACGCTACATAATTTTATCTATTTCCATTTTATATCTATTTAATCCAAAATAAATCGACACAATATGTCAAAATTAACCCATCTTTCCACAAGATTGTTATTATACATGGCATCCTACGCTCCGCTTCATTCAAATCTGATGATGATGAATCAGTTGATTATTAAATCCCTTGCGCTTAAAAGATGAGCAAATAAAGCCTTTGCGTCCATCTTGGCAAATCCCACCACCCCTCCCCCTCTTTCTCCCTTCCCCAGTGTTACCTTTCTGCATCCTCTCGTAGTGATTTTCCAGTAGCAGCAGAAACAGCGGCGGCAACATCATGACAAGACGAAGTGATCCCCAAGGTACCTACGTCCAGATCCATCGCCACGGCTCCTTCTGATTTTGACTTCCCGTTTTCAGACCGAGGTCCTCCTTCTTTCTCATTATTGTTGGAATTAGTAGCATTGTTAGCATCATCATCATCGTCATCATCACCCCCGACCCCTTCAATCAACATTTCCAGATCCCTATCGACCGCGGCCCGCTGCGCTTCGTACTCTTCTTCATCTGCATCTTTTTCTCGCTGCTCGAGTTCCTGTTCCGCTCTTATCCTTTGCACCGCAACTTCTACTGCCTCCCGGACCCCGACGACGTCATTGTCATCATCGTTTTCTGCTCCTCCCCCGGCTGCCGCGTTTATCAGCGCTTGGAAGGTGTCGGCGTCTGGATCGTGATGGTGATGGTGATGATGATGATGCTGCGGATCAAAAGGGTAGTGATGAAGATGATGGGACTGGCTGATTATTTGGGGATCTATAGGTTGATAGACTGATTCTGGGTGGTCGGCGGTGACTGGAAGTGCGGGCAGGGAGACGGCGTTGTCGTGGTGGGGGTGATGGTGATGGTGGTGGTGGTGATGATGATGGACTTGATGGTGGTGGAGCGGATCGTGTAGCATCGGGTCGTGGTGGGTATCATTGTGGTTTATCGGTATTGGTTCGTGGCCGCCACTCATGGCCGAATCTGCTGTAGCGCCGGCAGAAGACGGGGATAAGAGAGATATCGCTGCTGGATCGGTGAACTGATGGTGGCTTGGCACGGTGAATTGAGCCAAATGGGAGGGGCTGTCCGATATTGAGGGTAAAGATACAGGCACAGATACAGGTGGTGGTGCCCTCTGCTGCTGTGTGGTGACTGATGACGATGCACCGAGCGCAGACGCAGCAGAAGGGGGGCTCGGCGAGGAACGCTTGGAACTTGGGGCGCCGCATGTGGCATTCATGTTGGGTCGTTTTACTCCATTGATAGGGGCAACTCCCGGGGAGGGCTGTTGGCTATGATTCTGGGACGAAGACGAGGCCTTGCCCATCTCTTTGCATTCTGAACAGTTCCTAATTACATCCGATACCGTCTCCTTGATTCGGCTCCAGTGGTACCTCTCGGCAATGGTGGCCGTGGTCTTGTTAATACCTGCGTGGGCCTGGTTGTGCACCCCTCGGGCGATTTCGTACTGGCGCTGAGGGTCCGAGATGACCTCCTTGTCCTTGAGCATCAGGACGTCGCCGTCCAGGAGCTTGTAATGTGTCGCGGCACTACGAAGTCTGCTTTTCTCGGCTCGGTCAGCGCCGTTCGGATAGCGGCCGTACTTGAGGTAGAACTTGATTTTGTCGAAACGTTCTTCACTCACAAGTTCCTCGTTGCCAGCGCCGCCTGCTGCGTCGCCCAGGTCTCGCCCGTAGATGATGGCGTCCACCAGCCGGTCCGGGTAGCTCTTGAGGTTGCCGGCGCCCTTCACCCTCCCGATGCGCTTGAATCCCAGCGCATCCCAAATCTTGCACGACGCCACGTTGGTCTCATAGACCAGATTGAAGACGCTGTAAGTGTAACCCAGCTTGGGCGCATACTCGAGGTACGTCTCGCCCATCAGGCGACCGACACCCTTGTTGCGAGAAGCGTCCGTGACGATGAAGCCCGCGTTGCAGACGTGGCTGCTACGGCCAGGGTAGTTGGGCTTGATGTAAAAGGTGCCGAGGCACTCTTTGGACCAGTCCTTGCCCTCAACAACATCGGCGGCGCTCTCGATGTGGCCCAGCAGCATGATGCTGGCGAAGTTCTGGAACCAGTAGTCTGCAAACTTTTCAAACGGCATGGGCTCCATCATCGGGTAGGTATCACCGCCCTCGATTTCCTTGCTGAACTGATCGCTAAGGTAGCGCAGCAGAGACTCGGGAACCTCGTGGCGGGATGCAAACGGGATGACGGTAGCCACCGTTTGGCGATCCCGAAGCGTCACATGGCGCGGCAAGATGGTTGACGGGAAGGAGGGGTGAGCCGGGTCGGGATATGGGGGTTCTCCCGAGACCCGGTGAATGGTTGCGGCCGCTGGGTCGTCCAAAATGGCAGGCATCTTGGCGATGTCTGTGTGCTTTATTCGGATGACTCTACTAGGCTATCCGACGCCACCTCCAGGATGCAGCGGGCAGCAAACTTTGGTTTGCAAGCAAGGGCTTACGATGCAAACGAGACAGGTACGGTACTCGACAAGGGTCAGTCCCAATGCACAATCAAGCCAAAAGGGCTGCGCAAGACAAGTTTATTAGCTACGGAACTACAGATGCGTGTACAGAGATAGAGAGAGTGTGTGAGAGGTGTACGGAGAGGATACGGAATACGGAGCTCTGTGACGGACGTCTTCGTGTCCTCGACAGCATACCTTGTTATGGTAACTCCTGAGTCTCAAAAACGCCAAAACAAAAACCAACCACAAAATCGCACGACTCAGGTGCCCGTCTATTGGTGTCCCCGTGTCCCGGTGCGCTGGGAACTTGACTCCTTGGTCCGGGGCCCCAGATCGATCCAGATCTGGCTGCACCGGAGTCCCTGGAAGTCAGGCACACCAATCACAGGAATGGTTGCTGGGGCGTGAGAGGAATGCGGATGCGAGACAGGCAAACGGGCTGTGACGTGATGGGTAACGGGTATGCTGTGCTGAAATGTGCGTGTGATAGATTGTGCTGAGAGCCGTTCCGGAGAGTGAGGGGAAATTCGCTGGGGAAGGGAAACCTGCGAAGATTTTGGGCCGCATGTTCGCACATGGGCTTGGCACTGCGGCCTTTAGGGCGGGGCGCCGTCTCCCCTCAGTCCTGTCAGCTGGCACAGGGGTGTCAGTATTGAGGGCTCGTCCATATCGTAACCCCTTTTTGTGATGAGACACGCAACCAGAGAGGACGATGCAAAAGCAATGTACAGAGATAGCTCTAAATCGTTATATTGTACAGGCGAATGCTAAACTTTTGGGGTTTCATCTGAGGCAGAAGAGAACATGTCTGCCAAAATCTCCTCCTCAGTCATATCCGTGAGAGACTCCTTGACCTTGGCCGCTTCCGCCCGTTCCAGCTTCCCTTCAGCCTGCAGCCGCTCCAATTCATTCATTGCCTCGTCGCGAAGCCTGGAGTTGAATTGTTCAATGTATAACTGAATCTCCGCTGGGCTCCTCCAGGCCACGGTGCCATCGGCCGCATCAGCAAGTCTGCGTTCCTGTCCACGTTGTCCGGCACGACCAAGCACGCCGGCGATGAGAGCAACGGATCGTAAACTGCATTTGGAAGATTCCTATTAGCATAAAAAGCCTCGGATCAAGGGGGTTGTGCTGCAAGTGTCAATAACATCTGCACTCACCTGTCATCATTGGCAGGAATCTGGTATGTCACCCAGGTTGGGTCGGCATCAGTATCGATGATGCCGATGGTGGGCACGTTGGCGAGCCCGCACTCGTGAAGCATGGGATAGTTCTCTCGTGGGTTCAGGCACACAATGAGGTCCGGAGTGATGGGCCTGCAATCCCGAATATGTTCCTCGAACCCTGCCAGTGTTTTGTCCTGCTCATCCGCAATCCGTATCTCTCCGCTGGCAAGAATGACGTCCTTATTGGTAATGGTACCCGGCGTCCATTTCTGGTACAGGTGGCAAGCACCGGCGAGCTCGGCCATGCGCACAACAATCGGCATGTGTCCCTTACGATTTCCGACGAAAAGAATCAGCCCACCATAGTAGGCAACCGACTCGACCACACGGGCGGCACGGCGGAGGTGGGCGGCCGTCGTCTCGAGGCTGATGATGTGGATGCCGGCACGCTCGCCGTAAATGTATCGGGCGTTTGCGGGGTTCCACTGCGAGATGTGGTGGCCCATGTGCACTTGGGCCGCCATGAGGTCTTCGAGGGTAACATCGTGGGGAGGGTTCTTTAGGACCTCGTCGGGGAGGTAGCGGAAGTCGAGCCTGGAACCGAGAGACTTTGTTTCGTGCTGGTAAGCTTCATACTTGACGAATTCGGCGGGGAGCTTGTTGATCTGCGCTTTCAAGCTGGCCGCCGCTCTTCTCGCATCGGCCGCAGCCTGGGTTGCTGATATTGCGGGCGCATCCGGATCGACGGTGGCTACTGTTGGTGTTCGGACGGACAGCGCTCTGAGGAATGAACGCGGAGCTGGGGCAGCGAGCACCCGCCGGCCTGAGACGCCTCAATTAGCTGGCGGCAAAACTGACAAGACAGGTTGAAT
This sequence comes from Cladorrhinum samala, assembly GCA_033576145.1. NCBI lineage: Eukaryota > Fungi > Ascomycota > Sordariomycetes > Sordariales > Podosporaceae > Cladorrhinum > Cladorrhinum samala. The sequence continues at coordinate 90,085 of MU864934.1, read as the reverse complement.
CAACATACCGTGCCGCACGCCGAGGTTCCGTATGATCATGGCGGGAATGCTGGTGTTGCAATCATCGCCGAGCAAGAGTGTTTTCGGATCAAGTTGATCAACTTTTCTCCAATCGCAAATGGCAGGTGGCCCGTGCGGCAAAACCGCTACCGCTGCTCAAACACTGGGGCCGAGCCACTAAAAAAACATCGCTGGAGTCTGCGAACCGCCAAAAATAAAAACAGTAAAGAGTTTAAAGAGTTAAAAATGATGGGTATTCAAGTCTCGCATAATGTTGCCACAAAAACGGATATTAGATGTTCTATGAAGTGAAGACAAAAAGAAGAAGAATAAGAAGAGTAGGTAGGTCATGAAGTTTACTACAAAGGGAATAATACAAAAGGGATTTGTGACCAAGTTATAAGTTGACTGCAAGCTCCTCCCTTCCAAACGGCCGTTCTTCTTTCGGAACCGGGTATTTTCCACGCAAATATGAAGCTCCAACGGCAATCCAACCCCACCCACCCACTACCAATACCAAATACACCATCACCTTACAAGATACAGCATGAAAAAAAAAACATACCTCCTTATCGACTGGATGCCCTAGTGATGGCAAACACGCCAAGAATAACCACAGCCAATGTGACGATGGCACCAGGAAGCAGGAGCTCATTAGGAACACCGGCAATCACCTGCTCTGGCTGAGGCGCACTGCGGGCGCGAGTGTTCCTGCGGCGGACGGGGGCCTCGTCCTCCGAGACATCTCCATCGTCGCTATCATCCTCGCTAATCACCCTCCTCCGCTCGCGCACGCCCGAAGAGGCAGGCGGGGTGGCAACTACGGTTTCCGCAGCAGGTGTCACGATAATGGGGACAGCGGGCTGGTTGGAATCGTGGACGAAAAGGTCAACCTTCTCACGGTGACCGTGACGGGCGAGAAGAATGGCCTCAAGAAGATCCTGATCGGTGGTGATAGACACCGGGTCGCCCTCGTCATCCAGGTAGCTAAGCGCAAACCCGCCAGAGAGTAAGCCATCCTCTACTTCTGGTGTGCCGCCAACAGCGTCCACCTCGGAACCCAGCTTTGAGGCGACATTGGCGACGAACTCGGCCATGCCGTGAGCCGCAGTAACTTGAAGGCGGTGGACGCGGCCGCTGGGAGCCTTGAACTTGAAAGGGAACGGGACTTCGCTGGGTGGAAGCTCATGTCCCATGCCGATGGCGCTGTGAGGTGGCGAGTCAAGACCAGCATGGCTGGCCGAGTCCCCAGGCGCAACGCTGTCGTGTGCGAGCCGATCACCGCGCAATAGGTCTGGAGACATGACAGACCGGGTGTGGTGGGTGTGATGGTGCGAGCCGTCGCCAGACACCATGGATTCCGTCTCGTGATCAAGAGACAGCCAGAACTTGTTCCATGCAGGACCTTCGTTGTCCGCACCGGTGCCCATCGTGTTGATCTGCTCGAGGGTTGCATACGTGAGCTTGAGCACGTCAACCATGCCAACAATCTCGCCTCCATCGTTCATGACGGGAAGATTGAGGTAGTGACCATCGTGCATCTTGCGGAGAGCAGCCTGGATGGTCATGTCCATGGGCGCAAAGTCAGGATGGGGGGTCATGACGCGGACGACACTGCAGGTGGCTGGATCAAGACCCGGGGCAATAACACGCAGGACAACGTCCTTGCTGGTGAAGATACCCGTAATAGCTCCTTGATCTTGGACCAGGACTGCGGTGGTGTGGTTCTCCTTCATCATTTGAGCCGCCTCCTTGACCGAAGTCCGCACGCTGACTGTGGTTGGAGCGATGCCGTTCAAGACCGACTCCAAGGTTGGGCCAGACATCTTGGACCGTAGAGCCTCAACGTACTGGATGATCTGTTGCGGCTGGCTGGTGCCCAACTCCGACTGCACACCCTCGAGGGCATCATAGAGTCTGCGGGAGGACGCATAAGCCCGCTCCAGCTTCTCCATGGCCTCGTAAAAGCACTTGGTGATATCCAAGACACCAGAGATGTCTTGGTTCTCGTCCATGACGGGGAGATGGCGGAACCCCTTGCGAACCATCAGATCCAGCGCATCGGTGGCGCTCGTGTCGGTTCTCGCGCATAGTGGGTTCTTTGTCATAATCTCGGCGATGGTAACGCTGCCGGCCTTCAGTCCGCCACCAACCACACGGAACGCAAGATCTTTGGCCGTGAAGATGCCTGCGATTCTTTCGTCGTCGTCGGTGACCAAAACGCAGTCCTCCCTCTTCGCAGCCATGAGCTGTGCGGCCTCGGCAACGGTGGTTGCGGGCTTAATCTGTAGGGCAGGACTTGGCTTCAGGGCGAGTACGGTCCCTGGGGGGGCTTTTCGGGAGTGACGGGCGCGGCTTGTAAGGTGCTTCTTCTTGGAGAGGTCGCTCTCCAACTTGCGGCGAATTGCCTACGGATTCCAACATTAGGCCTCGCCATTTTCTGCGGCCGTGGATAGCCAACCAAAGCGTAGCAGTTAACCCCTCAGTTGATATGCACCCCAGAAAGGGGGATGACTGCAGGACCGTAACAAGTCGTCGGGAGAGCCTAACAGAGAAAATAAACATACCTCATCTCTCTTGGACTGCTTCTGTCTGCTTGCGCTCATCGAGGCGCCCACTTCGCTGCCGCCGGTGCTGTGGCTGACATGGTTGCTCTCGAGAACTGGTCTGGGGATGGCGGATGAGCTGGCAGAGGGGTTCGGGGTATACTGCATCCCGCCGCGATTGCTCGCTCGGCTGGGTGTGTTCCGCGCGGGTCCCGGATTGGTAGACATGACGAAATCGCTGATATCCTATGTTTTGGGTATTGGGTGTTTTTCTGCCCGACTGCGCGATCCTGTCGACGTAGATTTAGGCCTTAGTCCCCTTGGATGTGCGCTGGCGGTCAGCTGCCGGCAGATTGAATTTCTTGGGGTTGGGGTTGGCGTGCGGTGTGGAGTCGTCGAACGAGAAGCTCGAAGACGCAGCCAATGGCATTTCGCCTAGCCACTGAAGAACAGGAGCTTCCAATTTCACCCCTGGCATGATTTCCGAGAGCGCACGGGCCAGCCTCCTGCCCCTCCGACCCCCACATCTGGATTCACAAGCCCAGATTCCATGACTTTTGGCTTGGTGGGGCTTTCGCACAGAATTGGGAGCATGCACCGTACAAATATACATCTGTACATATACCCAGCAGCATCTTATGCAAAAAAGGATCAACTATCATTTTGTTGGAGCAGAACATTTCGCTCTGGTTAGCTGCAATTCTTTTATATTCTCAAGCAACATGCGTGAAGCTGTTCGAAAATTCGTGTGGTGCTAGCTATGCCCAACAGCGGTGCCCTGTTTGAGCAGCCTGAGAAGGTCCGAATCACGCTCTGAGGCCAAACCGCCAACAGAAATTTGACCCCCATCCTGAATTCCATGGAAGAGAGAGAACGCCCAAAGGTTCGAGTGCGAAATTATAATTTTTTTTGGGGAAAAAAAATGCGTGTGTGTATGGGATATAATTAATTCGTCAAACTCAGGACATTCACCCAGATTTGTGTGGTTCACGACAAACGAAATCTTGAAGCTCGTTGCCAGACGGTAAACTGCTGTTGGGTTGCGCTTGGCGAAAGGATGACGTCTGCAGTAATCTTGAAATTTCTTCATATAGATATGGATACTACAATAATAAACAAAACAACTCACTCACCGATAAGATGTAATCGCCAACAGGTTTGGTGTTCCCGTTAAAAAAGACTGCCCAGCCAGATTTCACAAGTCGCATTTCCAAGGCATGGTGCCATGAAACAAGGACTTCTGATCCATGACTCCATCAACCGCAAAAGTCCCTGGCTGAGTGGGCGGGCCAATCACTGGTGGGACGTTACCGCGGGATCGCGGGAGCACCGCAGGACTCCCGTCGTCTGCATTGAAAAAGTGGATCTCAAACTCCTTGAAATCAAGAACGAATCAACTTGCATCATTCTGTTCGCAATTATCCCTTGACACGGTGACGCCTGGGGGATGGGACAGTTTTTGATGTGGGCCCGTTCTTCGGTTCGAATCCTCTCGACGTCACCTTCCTGAACGCAGGATATCCTGTTGGCGGTGCAAAAAAAGTTAATTAACGGCCTGGCGCCATTTTTTACCGTCGGGATGTTTGTCCGTGTCAGCATCCCCCTTTGTGTTTCCCTTCATTTTTAAGAGACTCTGTGTCTCCCACCAGCAAAAGCCGTCGTCGAACCAGACAGGCACGCGTTCCAGAAAGCGAGATTCCACAACGTTGAAGAAGGGTCCAAATCGAGCGACCTGCACCGCGGCTGCATACCAACCCCCATTCGCTTCTTCGTGTCGTGCGTTCCTGCGCGCTTCATTGCGCTACTGCGTACGCTTACACCAGCCGGCCTTGCGATCCGTCTCTCTTCTCGCAATTCGACATTGCCGACAGAGTCAAACTCGGGCTTTGGGCCACGACCAGCACGAAGCCGATCACTCTCGTTTTGACAGGCAGGTCGAGTTGGGGCTTGGCGCGAATTGGCGCGAGGATTGGAAAGGGGAACAGGAGTTGTCATCATTGACGACTTTACACGGCGCCTTTTCCTGCCTCAAAACGACGACGATTTTTTCCAAACACCAGAACGCTTCCTTCTACGCGCGAGCTGATCATAACAACAACAACGACAACGCACAATGGCACCGCGTGCGGAACCCCCAATAGCCGTTTCAACGGCATCAATGCACCAGGTCGCAACAAACTTCAAACGCGCAGTAGTGGATATGCTCACCAGGCGCGCGGACAAGGATTGTTCCCCGCAGCCCGGCATTAACCTCTGCGAAAAGCCCAGTATTTCGACCACGAAGGTGACCTGGATTGTCGTCGGTACTGTAGTGTAAGTTGTGATCCTGCTGCTTTTTGACCTCTTCAGATTCTGCCTTTTTTTTTTCTTTTTCTTTTTTTTTTTCCCTTGGGCAGGGGCTGACACAATCCTTGCAAATAGCGGCGGCTTGGTGGTCGTAACACTTTGCATTTTACTCTTTTTACACATGCGTCGGAGAAAGCGCGATAAACAGGAGGACATGAGCGACCGCTTCCAGATGTCTGATTATGGACTAGACGAAGTGCCATCCAAAAAGAAACGCCGAAGTAATGAACCGAAACCATCGCTTTCTCCCTCTCCCGGTGGTTCCCCGCGTCGTTCAAGGGATGTTCTACAGGCTTCGATGGAGCCCAAGTACCCAGCCGAGCACTTGGGCTCCAATCCTTTCGACGACGGCATACACGGACTGCCCAAGAGGGAAACCAGCAGTCAAAACCAACTTTCACCTCCTCGTAGGTGATATCCATCGTCAACGGAGCAGGAGACTTGGGGATTGTCATAACGACAATGAGTGATGATAATTGGAGGAATGACTTAATGATGTATTTTTCAGGGTCCCATGTATGATATTCAGGGTAATGGATGGTGGGACTGTAATAAACCGTGTGGAGTTTGTGGGCTGTATACTTAGAGGGCGGGATTCTAATATACAATGGGTTTTTGATGGGTTTTTTTTTTTTTTTTTTTTTTTTTTTTTCTAGAGGGACCCTCTGCTGTGTGGCTGTGTTGTGAAATACGAACTCAAACAGGGGGCTCGCGTGCCCTCACGCTCCTTAATTTCTCGGGTCCGTTACTCAGTCTCCTATAGCCGCCCCCTAATAATATCCAAAATCTCAGGTTTATACATTTATGAAAGGTGGGAAGCCATTTTGACATTGAACCGCTCAACGAAATGTGGCGACCTTACTGACTGGCTTCTCTTATCAGTCAGAGTCAGGGGCCGGCGGGCGGACTTTTGACCATGGTTATGGGCAGCAAGCCACACCAAGCGCCATTAACAAACACAACAATCAGTCTTTTTTTTTTTTTTTCCCGCCCGGAAGAGCCATTGGATTCACCCCGGCTTTTTTCCAATGATTATTGCCATTGGTGAGGCATGGTTGCTTGGGGGAGTGGTCTTACGCGTACTGACTGCATAAGGTACTTTGGTTTTTAGCATATCTGGACGAAAGCAGGTCATTCTGATTTCAGTTGCATTGGCATTAGGTATGGGTTCGAGCTGCACCACTGGGCAAGCGCAAAGAAAAAATCCTCCAAAAAAAATAAAAAAACCTTAAATGTTCCCTTTCTCTGTCTCATGAAAGGAAGGGGGGGCAACCAAAGCAAAGAAATTGGAAAAAAAAAAAAAAAAAAAAAAAAAGAAAGAAAGAAAGAAAGAAAGAAAAGGATCTGGTAAGAGTTTTAAAAAAGGGTTTTCGTAGCCAGCTGATTGAAGTCTTCTGGGAGGGATCTAGCTAGGGTTTTTTTTTTTTTTTTTTTTTTTTTTTTTTCCTTCCTCATCCCCAAGCAAACGTCTGGAGGTTTGTTCAAAGAACCACAATAAAGTTCTCGGTAGTGGAAATATTAGGCATCACCGGGGGTTTTCTTTTTTTTTTTTTATGGAAGAAAAAAAAAGTGTGTAGGTGGAAGGGGGGGGGTGGAGGTCGTGAAAGCCACTAGTATGCAATATCTTGTGGTCCTCGATCTTGAATTCATTCAATAAAAGAAGATCCTGTCTTAATATAGGCATGGGGGACCAAACTGTAACACACAAAAAAAAAAAATGAGAGAAAGACATTACCAATGAACCCCATGACGAACTTGTAGAACGGTTTCATTAAATCATCTTTTTTTTCTCTACCTTTTTTCTGGGGTTTTTTTTGCTATCTATTCCGTCTGATACAAACTATCCAAACTCAATCTCCTCCTCCTAGTGACAAACCTCCTTTCCGTCCTCGCTGGCCCGCCCGGACCGTCAACAGCCCCCGACTCGTTCATCACCTTGTGCATGGGCATCCTGCCGGTATCATGATCCACCCCGGGCCCAATAGTAATCCCCGGGCCACCCCCCGCCGCGGACGACCCTCCCAACCCCATCAGCTTCACTCCCAACCCCCCATCCTCCCTCATCTCCCAGACGCTCCTGACGGCTTCCCAGTATATCCTCCCTTCCGACCTCCCCTTGCCAGCGGCGTGCTGGCAGTGCCGGGTCCCCTTGAACCTGACGCAGAGGCTCCTCACGCCGCTCTGCTCTGCGTGGCTCTGGACGTCCTCCCACATGACGATCTCGTCCTCCTCGCTGAAGAGGTACAGCCTCGGGACGCCCTCGAGCTCGAAGAGGGCCGGGTCGTTTAGCCCGAGCCGGGTCAGGTCGAAAAAGTTTTTGCCGGGGGCGTACCGCTTGAGCATCTTGAGCGTCGCGGTCGTCAGGGACACGGCCGCGAACGACAGGGGCTTTGCGATGAACGGGCGGGAGGAGATTGCCGGGCTCAGGGATCTAGCCACGGCCCGTCGGGCTTGAGACTGCGTGGGCCTGTGGCCCGGCGTGGAGTCGAGCACCAGGGCCGAGATTGGGATCCTGCAGGCGCCAGACGACGACGGTTTGCCGGGTTCGGACCGTGAGGACTCGAGGTAGAGGCTGGCGAGCGCTACCGAGGTGTAGGAACCGCCTTCCGAGAAGGCGTGAAGCAGTATGGAGGAGAAGGCCCGGTCGTTGCCGCTGCTGTTGTTGTAGCCGCCGCCGCCGCCGAGTAGACTGGAGTGGTCTGTGTTGGTGATGCTGTTGTTTTTGTTGTTGGTGGACAGCCGGAGCCCGGGGTCAAGCAGCTTGGATCGAGAGCCTGAGGTTGTTGCAGAACCGTTGTTTGAGGAATTACGTAAAGCGGACAAGGAGTATAGAGTTTTGCCAGGAAAAGATCCCGAGGGCAGGCGGCGGGTAAGGAGGTAGTGCACCGCCGGCTCGAGCGATTTGATCTTGTGAGCGGTGGAGTGGATGGTCATGTCGGAAACCACGGTGGTGAGGACGAGAATTGGCACTCCGGGAAAGAGAGAGTTGTACGCGGTCGTGTACTTGGCTACGTGGCGCGACTGGGCTCCGGTCCAAGAAGCAATGATGATCAACTCGGGGGGAGGAGAATCCTCCAGGGCATTGCGAGTTGTTGCTGGCTCCGGGAGGATGGGAATATCTCCAGAGGAGGAGGAGAATGATGTGTTTGCGCTGATAAAACGGTTTTTTTGTTCATCTTCGAGTGTACAGATAACAGACTCGGAAGAATAATTTGAAAGAGCGCCAGATATTTGTGAGTCTTGAATGTAAATTGCCGGGGCAATCTTGGTGAACCCCGGAATCGAGAACTTTGTTGTCGACATTTGATTATTGGTTTAACTGGGTAAATATTACTTTTCAGGTGCAATTCAGAAGAGAAGAAACCGGTCCTTTTCAAAATGAATATAAGGGGTTTCAAGAGTCAAAACATTCGATCCACGCAAGTAACTGGCGAGATGTCAAAATAAAAGAATTCCCTTTTTGACGACACAAAACAAAACAGAAACAACATATCTCAAGCCTGGCCAAGCCCTGCACAAAACTTCTATTATTATGCTGCCATGTCTTGGATACATGTACGTAGAACCCGGGATTTCATTCTAAATGATACCTAATCGAGGCGGGATGACATGTCAGCCGCTCGCTGTCGTCGGATCAATCGGAAGACAGCCGATGCCGTTATGGCTGCCCTTGCACAATTGGGTGTTGTGGAGGTGAAGTGTTACTGGAGATGCACCTACACGACTCGCCGAGTGTGTGCCTTTGTTACAGTGTAATTCCCGTAGGGCAGGGAACGCTGCGTTTAATGTCAGCACTGTGCCCTCAGCGCGCAGGTATTTTCGGCGCATTCACTGCGACCTTCCTTTCCGAGCCCTACCGCGATGGAAACTTACCTTAATTAGGAGAAGGCTTTGCAGAAGGAATGGCAGCAAATAAGATATATACAAATCCGGCATGGAGTTTTTTTTTTTTTTTTTTTTTAGAGTTTTTTTTTTTTCTCTAAAGGCAAATAAATGAACGCAAATGACGGCATTAATTCCTTATTATTACTGTTTGACAAGTTGAGCTCGCTGTCAAGTGGTTCTGGGCCAATCCGAATCTTGTGGACGTGGTGTTTTTAATGTTTTGGTAATGCCCGATTCGGCCTTTGGGGGACCTGGATGAAGATTTGTTCTCCCTATTGAGGACTCCGCGAGGTGGATCTCCTTTGACGTGCACTACCACATACATGCTTAGATGAGATGAGTTGGGTTGCATGTGAACCATCACGATCTATGGATACTGTCTGTCTTTGTCAGCGTAACATTGCGATACTCTATTTTTCGAAGCAAAAGAGTCAGCATAATCAGGTAAAATCATAGCGCCATTTTGGCACTGGAAGTTGGAAGCTATGGTGTCCTGTCTGACAGTGGCAAACCCGGAACGCAGAGTCAAAGAGGCAATATGGCCGGTAGCTATGTATGTACTTATCGTCCGGAAGCCCAGATGGCTAGCTGCCCGTCGTGGTATACACTTTGGATCAGCCAAGATTAAGCTCGTGATGGCGTCAATTAGCCCATCGAGGTCGGCCGTTAGACGACGATTGGCCATATGTAGCCCGCAGAAGTGCGGTTCAGCAAGATTCGCATATGCGTGCCACCCAAGAGAAACCCAGATGAAGGGCGTGGAGAAGCAGTGAGGTTGGTGGCACCGTGCACGACGGCTATGGTTCAGCTGGCGGGAAGCTTGATTTGAAACAGTGGCTTACAAACAAGAGGCCATCTAGGTACGCCAATCGAAGTTCGTGGTGCTATTGTTGCTTTGGGGCTATGCTGTAGCCGTTGGTAGGGTTTGGGGTTGTCGACGCCATCCGTCATCTGCCGCAAGTGTCGGGTTTCTCGGGTTTGTGTTTGTTGATTAGGTGGTTCGCCGTCCCACTATACCCACTAACTCCCGGCTAGGTATCGTGCCTCGAAAAAAAAAAAAACAAGCATAATCATGAAGGAGTCGTATCCCAGCCAGAAAGCAATTGATTTTCCGAATGCGGCTTAGGGAGTTTTGCGGCCAGTCCGTGAGACTACGTGAGAATTAAGAGGCGGGTTTGCCTTGACGATTCTAGTATTTGACCCAATCAACTGGCATTGAGAATATCGCGGAGCAGGCCTCCAAACTGAGCCACGTCTCTAGCTGTTGAATGTGTGAACAATGGTTGGTAGCCGCTTGTTGGCTGCAAAGTGTAGTCGGTTGGCTAGGTAGGTACCCCATGCGAGTCTCAGATGGATCAACAATCCCACTCTGACGTTTGGCAGCCCGAAGTCCCGGGCCCGACTGGAGATCCTTGGTTCACCAAATCCACACGCATAGGCCATAATCGAATGTTGCATTCTGACATGAGCGTTAGTTTACCGACGGCGGCTGCGCTCATCGAGCAGAAGTCAGTCTCGCCTGTTCCCACCCACTGCAATACGTTGCCACACCATGTAACTAGGTGATAAGAACGCGTCTCGCCCGGTGACGACCTGGTCGTTTCTGTCAAGCCCATATCTACTATGCTACCCCGAAAACAGCCGCTCAAGTTCTTGAATCTTGGTTAATGGCCCCTTGATTATTTTTTTATTATTTACTATTTTTTTTTATTTCCTTCCTTCTTTTTTGCGTGAAGGAAAAACTCCTCTGAATATCTTCCACCTTGGCCGTGGACCTCCATCATCCCACATGGGCTCTCGGACCATGCCAGCAAACCGTCAGGCCGAATATTCTGTCTTGCGTCGAGATGGGGAGACTGGGAGCATGGCGGGCCCCCAGTTGGAACAGGGGCTCACTGGAGATGCCGACGATTGGAAGCCAGGCAAAAAAGAGTACGCCGTCATGTTGACCATCGCCCTCATCTCGTTGATGGTGGCTCTCGATGCAACTATTCTTGTATCGGTTCTTCCGGTAAGTTGGCGGCCGTGGATGCCTAGAGGGAGGTAGCCTGAGCTGACAGCGAGGTGCAGACATTGGCAGTTGATCTCGGGGGGCAAGCAACCGATGCGTTCTGGGCAGGGACATCGTACCTATTGTCGTGCGCTGTGTGCCAACCCTTCATCGCTGCCCTCTCCGACATCTTTGGCCGCAAGGAAATGCTGATTGCCTCGGTCCTGTGTTTTACCCTGGGAACGATTCTCTGCGCGCCAATCGCCAAAAACTTCACCGTCTTCTTCGCCGGCCGGTCGATTCAGGGGATCGGTGGTGGTGGCATCATCACCATGGGACAGGTCATCTTCGCTGACATCGTCCCGCTCCGGCAGCGGCCCAAATATTTCTCACTGGTGCTGGCTGCCTGGGCTCTGGGGAGCGTCTTGGGTCCATTGATTGGAGGGCTCTTTGTGGAGCACGCCTTCTGGGGCTGGTGCTTTTACATCAATGTGAGTGCAGAAAATCGGGGTGGCTTCCGACTTGGATCTTTGCAAGCAGCGGGCAAGAACTGACAACTTAACTCTTCGACCAGTTTCCGTTTTGCGCCCTGGGTTTGGTCATGGTCCCGCTCTTTGTCAAGCTCTCCACCAGCAAGACGTCTCTTGCGTCCAAGCTCGCGCGGGTCGATTGGCTCGGCGGCTTCCTCTTCATTGGCGGCCTCACGAGCTTTCTCGTAGGCATGTCTTGGGCTGGAGTCCAGTACTCCTGGAAGAGTGCGCAGGTATTGGCGCCGATGTTGGTTGGTGTTGCCTCGGTTGCCGCATCCATTGTCTGGGAATGCTACGGCGCTCGCGAGCCCTTCCTCCGACCGTCTCTTTTTTATTCTTCCTCGGCCATTGCAGCCTACGCCTGCGCCCTGTTCCAGGGGTTCATTGTGAGTAGTGTCATTCCCCTGTGATGACTAACCCCGTTCAACTGACAGCTGTCTAGCTTTTTTGCGCTCTGTACTATGTTCCGTTCTACTTCACCTCAGTTCGCTTCTCCAAGCCCACACAGGCCGGTCTCGACATCTTCCCTGTCACTTGCCTCTTGCTCCCGGGAAGCATCATCGTCTCCTTGCTCACAACCCGCACCGGACGCTACCGTTGGGCTATTTGGATTGGTTGGGCCATCACCGCTCTCGGGTGCGGTTTGTTGAAGCTGTTTGACCAAGACACACCCACTCCGGTGTGGGCAGTCATTCTCGCCATCTTTGGCATCGGTCATGGAATGCTGCTCACCAGCGTCAACGTCGGCATTCAGGCTATCGTCAAGGTTGAGGACGCAGGTCGCGCAGCTGCCATGTATGCTTTCATGCGGACCCTAGGAATGTCAATCGGTGTGGCAGTAGGGGGCACCGTTTTCCAGAACCTCATGGTTTCCAAGCTCAAAGACCTTGGACTTCCCGAGGAGATCGCTCACGACTCTGAGGCTTTCGTTCTCAAGATGGCCAAGATGGACCCACAAGATCCTACGCGCGTCGGGGCGTTGGAAGCTTGTAAGCGTTCCCGCTGTCATTTCGTTCAGGCAAACAATACTGACTCCATAATCAGATGTCGCTGGTTTTCACGGCGTTTACTGGACGATATTCGGCGCATCAGTTGCTGCGTTTCTAGTCAGTCTAGCCATCAAACGCTACAGCATGGACAAGTTGCTCGAGTCCAAGTTCATCCTAGCCGGAGGCAGGTCATCTGCCGCAAGTAACGTGGCCATCATGTCTGAGGACCGCAATTCCAACCACAGTCGGCCCCAAGAAAAGATCAAGCCGATGGCCGAAGCGCGCCTGCCAGGCCTTTTCAGGCCCTCATCAACAGGCGGGCCGATGCCTTCTGGATTTGATTCGGAAAGCACCTACTCCGATTCAAAAAAGTCGAGAGATGACGCCGAGAGGGATCTTGGTGAGGCGCCAGAGAGTAACAACGACGAGGTGGATGTGGCAGCGATTGCGTACTTTGTCGAGGCTAGCGGGAGAGTAGTGCCGGTCGATATCCATCCCGATGAGCAGCCCATTTCCAGAATTGGATCCGTTTACTACCAGAGGATTGAACGTTATCCGGCGGCAACATACGAGATGGGAGAAGAAGAACAAGAAGAACGACGAGAGTTTATCAGTCCTGAGCAGGTATTCGACAGGGCCTGGGGGGCGGGTCACGTACACACGGATCAATCATCCTTGGCGGAACAGGAGGCAATCTTTGCGGATCTTGCGCCTGCGTGGATGCAGGAGAGACCAGGGACTGATATGCGATGAGGTATAATGATTTTCAGTTCGGATAATCGGAACGGGCGGCGTGTATTTGTATGATCAATACCCACCACCCATGCATGCATCGGAGTTTTGGCTTGGAAAAACCGGGGAAAGAAATAACTATTAGAAGGGCCCGCCTACCACCAGGATATGTTAGGGCATGATTTAACGCAACAATGTTTTGGGTAATGATTTTGATGAAAAATATAATGGACATATTATTAGCTGAATAAGTATTTGAACTCATACACTATCCAGCTCTGTAGTAGATACACCCTCGTTGTTTCCAGTTCCAGCTGTTTTCATCCCCCCCCCCCTTTTTTTTTTTCTTTTTACCCCGCCACCCATTTTTACCCCGTGTAGTTCCTCAATTGTCGCATAAACCAGTCATTCCAGGCCTTTTTAGACTGCCACCTCAACCCCTTCAGGAGCCACGGGTTGCTCCTCCCCCCCTTCCTCCTCGATAGGCTTGATAACCAACACGGGTTTCGCGGCACCGTCAGTCGCTTCGGGAACTCCTGCCGTTGTAGTGGTAGTGCTAGTGACATTCAACTCGACCTGCCGAAGACGAAACCGAGAGGAATCACGCCCATCCTGCTGCCCGGCGCTGTCTCCCCCTCCGTTGCCGCCGGCGGTGTCTTGCCCGGGCGCGCCGCCGCCACCACCACCACCGTTGCCATTCAATTTGTCGACCGTCTTATCGACTCCTTCTTTGATCTTGTCGATCAAACCGTTTACGCCGCGAGAGACGAGCGGATCGGCCTTGGTCTCTGCTCGGGGGATGAATTGCCCGCTTTGCGTCAGCGGCCGCGAGTCGGAGGGGACCGCGAGGGCGCGGGCGCTGGCGAGAGTGGGCGCCTCCAGGGCGGAAAGAAGGAGGAGGATGATGTGCGGGGCGGAGACGGCGAATTTCATTTTTTTTTTTGTAGAGATTTGGGGAATGGAGTTGGTAAAAGTGTGTAAATGTTGTGGATGGTTTGACGGGAGTAGAGACCGGTTAGGGTTCGAAAAACGGGGGTTTGATTAATGTTTAGGTGGGTTGTTGGTTTGTGTGTGAGTGTGTGTGTGTGTATCTGTGTATGTCTGTGCGTGTGTGTTGATCGAGTATCTTGGTTACATTTTGAAGAGGAAGGAATGTTGGGCAAGTCTTATAGTCTACACAGCGTAGGATTTTACCTACCTACCTACCTACCTACCTGACTGCTCGTATATTGAAAACAAGGAGACGGCGCCATGAATTGGACGGTTTTTTGAAGATCTGGCCAGGAGGGGACGATCTGTTACACTGTTGAGGAAGATCTCTTTTTGACTCCGCAAAGTTGAGAATTGAAAGAAAAGATTTTCGAGGTGGGAAATCGAAATTTCTTTTGAGATCCGAGTCGTATAAGGAGGTCTCCCCCCCCATTGGGGTGGTCGAACCCATCATTAAAACGCGACGATGAAACGTAGATCATTTGGGTTTGCGAGGGGAGGAAACCAGGTCGCGAGGCCACGCTTTGTTCCCAGTTTCAGTGTTTTGGAGGCCGCCGGTTTGGGTCTCGACGAGGGTTGTTCGGGACGGGTCCGGATGGGGCCCCGTCGAGTCCGAGACATGGACCCACTCTTCCGGATCCGATTTCCGGAGCGGGGGCGGGTCTCACCGAAAGGGGCAAGTGGGTTTGCACAAACAAACTTACACTGCAACATGGGACCAACGTTGATGTCCGTATCACCACTGACCACGTTTGCCTTGAGTATTTGCTATACATACATGTTGCCCTTTGGGAGGTAGTGGTTAGCTGGTGATTGACATTTAACGGAGCTAGCTGGTCTGAACTGCTCAAGTGCCTCTCGTGCCAGCATCACTGAACCACCTTTTCGGTATGAGGGAAGCAGCCTTTTGAAGTGTGCCGCAACACACGATATTGATCCGGTATCAATCAGCGCCAAATGAGATCTGAGCATCGTGGGTTCTTTTCTTACAGGATCAGTACTACCCACTCCAGACCCCGTATTACTCTGATTGCACCACGCACGCGATGCTACCTCAATCGTCTGATAGATTGTATGACTGATTCACCCACGTTCTTTTGACGGAGCTGCCGCCCATGTTTGCACCACTGAAAGATATATAATGAGTGGCTGTAGTCACCTTCTGCCGGTGTGGTCAGACATCCCATAATGATGGACTATCGATGAAGACAAGTTACGAAAAATGTGCCGAATCATCAAGCTTCTTCTTCTTCTACTTACCTCTGTCTTCTTTCAAGGAGGCTTCGCAGCTCGGTTAATATTGGACAATAATCCGCGAGCACCTGCTCCTGAGCCTCTGACCTGGGAAAGATCATCATTGGCAGCAAACCCGCACACCTTCAATGATACCGAAGAAATGCGCCAAGCCCGCGTCGGCTGCACCAATGGAGCGGTGGACCTGGCTGAGCTTCAGCAAGCCCTGGATTGTCTCGGACGATGGTGCAACTCCGGCCACAAGATCCCCCCAAAGTCTGGAGAGCACTGTACGGTGGGCGGCTCCATGATATATTGCTGGTATGAAAGCGCATGGTTCGACCCAATCCGCTGAGTAATTTTACTGTTTGTTCTGACAAACCCCATCAGTTCATATGGTGGATGGAACCCGTGCTTTGCAGACGAATTGGCTACGGCATGGGGCGCCATCCAGCGAGACTGCGGCCAGGGGAAGGGCGGGTGGTGGTATCACCCTGACTGGAAGAAGACGTACGGGATTGATGTTGCAAATGCTGATGTTTGTGGAAACTTGGGGTGAGCATTAAGAGAAGCTTTCATGTCGAGCTGCAATTTCTGGGGGCTTGAATAGTACCAGACTATGGGATAGATGCGTTAAGGCAAAATGAAAATACAAGAACAAGCCTTGACTTCCCAGCGTAGGCTCGAAACAATTTACTGCATGCTCTAGGGATAATGAATGAAGACAATAGCGATGGGACTAGGAACGTGGATTCGGTTTGCTAAACGCAGCTGGCACTGTGGGATAGGCTTCACAGGTGTAGGCTAGCAGCCATCACATACAAGTGGTCCGGGACACCTTTTTACTCTCTCTCATTCCCACTGGCTACTCAAATTACCGTTGGGGGGATTAGCGCATTGGCTCTATTAAAGTGCTCTCCTACAGCACCCACTCTCTTCACTGCATCAACCGTACGGACTTAATTTCTGGCCTAAAAGTACCATAGCGCAAACAGCCACCTAAGGGAGAGTATTCCATCGCTTTGGTACCTGCTTAAGTATTTTCTTCTTCCAGATGACTGAGCAGAGCTTTCACTCCCCGCCACTATCTTACACAGACCATACACACAAAACTTCGCGACCCTTTCTCCCATAGAGTCTCAACAAATTGCAAAGACTTGAAAAGATGGCTGAGCAGACCAAACCAAAGGGCTGGAACCACGCCCGAGTCGACAGTGCTTCCACTTCGCGCAGTTCGCGGTCGCCTTTCGATAACAGCCCTCGAGGCATAACAGAGCTTGCTGAGTCACAACAGCAACAGGCAGCAAGGAGCGCCCCGGTCCAGGAAGACAAACACTGTCAACTGCCACCGCCGAGGACCACGTCCTCGAGCTCTGGTCAGCGCTATAGCCCCGCGGAGGCAACCGAGATACGTTCGCGTTCCATCGGCGTCATCAAGGCAGGCTTGGAGCGTCGAATTCGATTGCAGGCCCAACAAACCCAAGTTGCTCAGCATCAAAAGACCGTCAAAGACAATTTCAACCTGTCATCAACCGCGACACAAATCAAATTCGGGAACGAGGGCCCCGGCGCAACAACAGCCTCGACGCAGCCATCAGGCGGGCCAGGCGGGCCAGGTCCGACTCAATCGCCCATGCAGACGTCGACCACTGCGAGGTATGAAGGCCCGGCAGGAAACCCAGCTTTCACCCGCAGTCAAGGCAGCGAGGGTCGTCAAGATGAACAGAGTTTGGCGTGCAGCACGGAGGACACACTGCTATACAGAGGAAGGAAAGGACGCCGGGGCAATAATAGGCTCAACAATGCTCGCAGAAAACGCCAGCAACAGCAGGAGTAGAGGCAAAAAATTCAGAAGGGAAAGATTTCGGGACTGGGAAAGAGGGATTTGACAATTTGTTGGTCGAAATAATGGACGGGATGGGTCCTTTTTAGATAAAAAAAAAAAAAAAAAAAACCTTTACCTCCACTCAAATTGTGACTTCCAATCTTTGAATTACCTACTTAGAGGCTAAGAGCCAGATATCATAATTCAGGCTTGTATGCGCACAACTCGGAAGTGTAAATCTAAAGACCGACTTCCACTTCCATTCCAATCAATAACTTGAATACCTTACGACCATGGGCCTTCCTTGATAGCGGCTCCTACACACGCCAGTTTTTTCAAATCTTTCGCAGATTTCCATTGCAAAGTTGCATTTCGGAGGTAAGCTTGACTTGTTGGTTTTAACGATGGTGCGAGTTGCAGGTCAGCTACCTACCCAAGACCTAGAGTGGACTCACTGTCAGGGGTAACTCTAGATAAGTGCCTAACTTAATCAGAAGAAGCGAGGCGTAACGGCCCGGCCTCCGGTCTTGAATCTCGAACCAAAAAAAATCTGGTCACTTGTCGATTAAACTCAGGTGGCTACGGACGCGGAACGCCGGCACACAGATGGTGTAATGAAGTTGGGGGCCAAAATGTTGAGGCGTTCTATGATTGGCCAGCTCGCCTGGAGTTTTGAGGCGAAGTATGCCTATTGCATAATGGGCCTCGGATGGGACACCAGGATTGGTTAGTCCCTGTGAAGGATCACAGCCTGAGGAAGGACGAGACCTACAAGTAAATGTAGGTACCTTATATATGCATGTTGAAGCCACCTCCGTTACCTCTTGGATTGGGGGGGTGCGCTTGAATCTTTCCACCGGCGTGTAACGGCAGGATTTGTTCGTCAACATGAATCTCGATGCGTCGTCCAAGAATGACTACAGCTACAACGCAGTCCACAATCCTAACGGAAGCGAATCAGACGACAGAGACGGCAGCCTTGGTAGTATTGTCGCGGAAAAGACTCTTTGGGCCAAGATATGCCAAACTTGGTTGTTCGAGTTCCTCGGTTTTGTAGCAGGACTCACGAGCCTTGCTGCAACTGTGGCTCTCCTTCGGAAGCACGACGGCGAACGAGTACCAGATTGGCCGGTATCGCTCAATTTTGTCTTGTCTCTGCTGGCGAATGTCGGCTTCGCGGGCACACTGTTTGCAGTTCATGCGGCAGTTGCCCAACTGAAATGGGTCTGGTTTACAAAAGGCCCGCGCCCGCTCGCCGACCTGTCGGTCTTCCAGAATGTCAGAGGGGGAGCAATTGGTGCTGTGCAGCTATTGTTCACAGCCGGGACCCAGTACGTTTGTTTCAAGTTTCCACTTGCCGGCACCTCCGACTAACGCAGGTGTATCACCGGATAGGTTGGCCGTGATTACTGGATCCCTCGCGATTCTTTTGGGAATGTTATGGGGCCCATTTACGCAGAACTTGATTCTTTTCGAGTCGAGGGACATTGAATCCCCCGAGGGCGATGCACTGGCTACTCGTTCCGTTGTCTTCGAGGGTCGAGGTGTAACAACTCGCTACGCGTGTGCGAATCCCCGCAACCGAACGATGAGGTACATGATGATGCGCGGATGCTAATCTGATTACCAGACCACTTGCCGGACCCTAGACTCGAGATCAGCATGCTCTCCTCAATTGCCGCGGCGCCGAATGATAGAGATGTGAACGAACCGCGCTTCTTCTGCAGCACGGGCAACTGCACCTGGCCTCCCTTTGCTACGCTCGCCTTCTGCGCCACCTGCACCGACCTAACGCCTCAGATAGACATGAATTGCACATATATTAACCAGACATGTCGTGCGAGCTCCGAATGTGACAAACCAGCCCAGGAATGCAGGCCAACAACCCCTGGAAACGTCGTGAGTCTCTACGCGAACCAGGTTGCCGACTACGAGACGTTCTTCACTACCCAACGCGTGCTGAAAACAAATGAAACCCGATTTGGGAGCTCCTCGCTCCGGTATCAATCCATCCGCCGGCTACCGATGCCTTACCCTACGCTGTCTTCCACCGGAAGAGAGCCCGTCACCATCGCCAACTTCAGCGCCACCGAGTGTTCTCTAAACGTGTGCGTGCAAAGCATCAACGCAACAGTCCAGAACGGCAAGTACGAAGAAAATATTATTGCAACCTATGAGGAGGAAGACTTTGACGGATCGTCTTTTTACGGCGAGACCTTGCGGCCGCCTTGGACTCCGGAGCTAGGGATAGACCCAACGGAGAACCTCAATTTTAGCTTGGCAGGTGGTAAAGCGACCTTCGATGAGACTAATTGGGCGGGGCTTATCGAGTCAGACAAAATCCAAACGGTTGATGGCCGGAGCGGGTTCGAAATGCCGGCCAAGAGCGCGAAATTGGGAGTTTCCATATTCACGGCGAATTACAACGCAAAGGACTGCGGCAGCATCAACGACGACGTCTTCAGCTGCGTGATGCAAGGATTCGCCAAGGCCCTGACCAAGACCGTTCGGGATTCTGGGCTCAACAAGTACGGCAAAGATGCCAACAGCAGCTACCTGATCAGGGGGCGAGCCACGGTGCCGGCCACTTTTATCCACGTCCGATGGGAGTGGATTATCCTCCCCGCGCTGGTATGGGTCTTTGGATTCATCACGTGGTGCGCCATTGTCATCCAGACATGGCGGCTGCGGCTCCCGAAGTGGCGAGACGACCTGCTGCCTCTTGTCTTCTTGTACCGTGGTGGTGACGCTCGTCTAAGAGACGCCCACACTAGCGAGAAGGCCTCGCCGACCGTGACGGCATCCAGCTGCGTGAGCCGTGATCTAGATAAGTTCCTCGGGGCTGATGACTATTCAAGTTGGGCATACGGGAAAGTGGCGGAACAGATCATCGTACAGCTGCATAAGCCTGGTTCTGTAACCGAAAACGCGGGAGCCGCTGGTGTAAGGCACCTTGCATGAGCACTCTGATACATAACATCGAATCCTTGATCAAATTCAAGAGATGGATCCCTATTGTGCGAATAAATTATACATACCTATACACTATATAGCATAAGATTAAACAGGACAAGATTTACCACTCGCCTTGCTCCGTCTCTACCTCCCTGAGCACAAAAAACTCAGCGTCATTTTTAAGAGCATGAGACCAGAATCATGTGTATTTATTTCGGGAACTCAAAACTTGATTGCAATTCGACTGGGTCATGGTACATCATTAGACTGATCTAAAATGCGGCAAGATATTACACAGTTTCTTCTCAATCAAGCCTTCATCGCCAACAACTCCACCATAGAATCGACACTTCCCATCGCGGCTTTTAGGCCAACGTCGACTGTTTTTTTATTCCGAAAATAAAACGCAGCGGCAGCAGCAACGACGCCAACCAGGACGGGCGCCCCAATCACCCCGGTAAGTACCCGCGTCAGTACCCGTCCCTGGTGCTCGCTCTTGGCCACCACCTCGGAGTACCTCTCATTGCCAAAACTGACGCGAGAGTACTTGGTCTGCCACCCCAGCCCGGGAAAGTACTTGCTCAGCCCTTCTTCAAGCCACTTCCTGAACCTGTAAGTGGGACTCAGCACCGAAGCCCTCATCTCAATGTAGTTCTGAAGCGCCAAATCGTTGATGGCATGAGCGTCCTGCACCCGAACAGCAGAGTACTCTTCGAGCGCCCTCTCGCGAGTTGACGCTGGGTCGGTCGCCGTGTTGAGCTCGTCCATGCGGGCGTGCTTGTCGAGGATATCAAAAAGAATTCTCACGTCTTCCAACCCGGCATTCATGCCCTGGCCGTAGAAAGGAACCATAGCGTGGGCTGCGTCGCCGACAATGACGACGGATGAGGAGTAGTGATGCGGCTTGCACTTGATGCTGATGAGAGGAAGGTGGGGGTTCTTCTGGAAGGAACTGATGAGATCATCGGGAGAGATGAGATCTGTAACTCCAGGAAAGTACTTGTCAAAGAACGGAGGGATGATCGAGCCTGAAGAGTCAGATTCGAGGTGTGCGTAGAATGCGGCGGGGGCGAAAAGGGTGCATGTGAATGAGCCGTCCTGCAGAGCTTGTCAGTCAACCATGGATCGACGAAGGCAATGATGAGAGGAAGTTGAACTCACGTCGCTGGGAATCGCAATGAACATGAACTCCTTGCCAGGCCAAATGTGCAGGTGATTTGGTGAAATAACAAATTTGGAATCCAAAGTCGCATCTGCAGGGGTGTCCTTGGGCCGGATCTGGAACTCGCACCACAGAGTGTCGATGTATTCTTGCTTGTAATCCATTCGGGTGTATTTCATCAGATGGTACCTGACCGCCGAGTGAGCACCATCGGCGCCAATCATGAGATCGAAGTCGATTTCAATCTCGCGGGCCGGCTGACCATTTCCTTTGGACGCACCGCCGTCGCGGACTTCAAACCAAGCCTTCTTTCTCTTGAAATCGGCCCCGGCGAGCTTGTGGTTGAAGAAAAAGGTGACGTTCGGCAAGGACTCGAGGATATCGAGGAGCCGTTTGTTGAGGCCGCCACGATCGATAGCCAAGATTGCTCGCCCGTGAATGTCATAATCCTGTGCCTCCTCGTACAGCTCGCCGTTAGGACGTTTACCGTGGATCATCCGGCCCCGCATCGGAATAGTGGCACCCAAGACATGATCGATGAGTTTTGTTTGACCGGAATTGCGCATTGCATTGAGACCGCGCTCAGACAGAGCTAGGTTAATGGACTTGGTAAAGTTGAGAGGCGTTGTTGAAGGGTCTCGGAGATCTAACCATGGCGTCAACCCCCGTTATTCAAGACAGAAAATATGAAATAAAATTACGAAAAGAAAAATTGTAGATCAGCACGTCAAACACATAGGAATCAGGCGTTGCCTCCAAAATAACTGGGAAAATCGGTGGATGAGACCTCAATTTCCAGTTGGGTGGAAGTTGAAGGGGGGTGGGGAAGGGGGGATATGAGGAAGGCGGGGACGAAGAGTTGGCGATAGCTTCATTATCCTAAACAGAGAGAGACTCAAACTCACCACCCCGAAGCTCGTAAATCTCAACATCGTTCCCCCTGCTGGCCGCATACAACGCTGCCAGAGAGCCAACGGGCCCTGCGCCGATTACCACAACCTTTTGTTTACTGTCCATTTTTTTCAAAAAATAAAGATAAAAATAAATGCCAAAAAATGACTCCAATTGCAAAGATGATGTCCGAGTGATGATTCCACCGGCTATCGTCGGCGAGGATCTGGCCGATCAAAACATGGAGAACCATTATGTAAGCACGGTTTTTCGAGCGATGGAGGTTGCACAGCCCCTCCCTAGCATGTGCCACAGATTCTCCCCCGCCACGGTGCAGTCTTTTGAGGCGACGAACCAAAAATATTCCAAGTGTCAGCGGCATCAGTGCGCCTGCCTGTGCAACAACTGCGAGAAGCTACACCAGGCACTGGGAGGTGTAAATTTCTTCGAACATTGCATTTTCCCTTTAAATCGTAGAAACGTTTGCGCCCGTCTGATTGCAGCAAATATAGTCACCAGATTCCGAATTGTTGCAGCCTGCTGCACTACATACATACTTGGTCGCTGACACGAAAATTCATTGCCCCTCCGTCGCGAACGAGAAGTGCCAAAAAATCCAGACACAATGGCCGAAGAACCGCCCAGCAAGAGAAAGTGTTTGGGCGTCGACTGCGAGAATGACGCCAGCGCTCTGCAGTGCCCCAAATGCTTGAGCTTAGGCATCAAGGACAGCTTTTTTTGCTCGCAAGAATGTTTCAAGAAGAACTGGGTATGCCAAGACAATGCCCCTCCAGCCCATGCTAGATTGGCGCTGAAGCTATTCCCAAGGGACGCGCGCTGACCCTCTCAAACCGCAGGCCACACATAAAAGCCTCCACAAGACAGAGACGAGTATTTTGAGCCATTTCTTCCCACCAAAGGTCGTTTCTAAACCAGATCCAGAGACCGGCTACTTCAACCCATTCCCGACTTTCCGTTTCACCGGGTCCCTCCGACCAGTCTATCCACTCTCCCCGAGACGCGAGGTTCCCCAGTCGATACCTCATCCCGATTACGCGCAAGATGGCATTCCCAAGACTGGACGATCGCTCGTCAGGGCAAACAAGATTGAGCAGTTGAGCGCCAAGGACCAGGAGGGTATGCGCAAGGTTTGCCGGTTGGCCCGCGAGGTCCTCGATATTGCAGCGGCAGCCCTCAGGCCAGGCATCACGACGGACGAAATTGACGAGATTGTGCACCAGGCGTGCATTGAGCGCAATGTCAGCTTGGGACCCCGAGAGCGCTACGTGAGCAAGGCGGCTAACCACTGTCACAGTCTTATCCCTCCCCTCTCAACTATAACCACTTCCCAAAGTCCGTCTGCACCTCGGTCAACGAGGTCATCTGCCACGGCATCCCCGATAAGCGTGTTCTTCTCGACGGCGATATTGTTAACCTCGACGTGACCCTCTACCACGAGGGCTTCCACGGCGATCTCAACGAAACATACTACGTTGGTGACAGGGCCAAGGCGGACCCTGACTCTGTGCGCGTCGTCGAGGCTGCGCGTGAGTGTCTCGAGGAGGCCATCAAGCTGGTGAAGCCGGGCACTCTGTTCCGAGAGTTCGGTAATGTGATCGAGGCGCACGCCAAGACCAAGGGATGCAGTGTTATCAGGACGTACGTTGGACACGGCATCAACCGCATCTTCCATTGCCCTCCAAACATCCCACACTACGCCAAAAACAAGGCTGTTGGCGAGTGCAAGCCTGGTATGACTTTTACCATTGAGCCCATGGTTGCTCTCGGTAAATACAGAGATGTTACTTGGCCCGATAACTGGACCAGCACGACGATTGACGGCAAGAGGACGGCTCAATTTGGTAAGATCTAATGTTCACCGAATGCTTCCGTTATGTCCGTCTGCTAACCGTTCTATAGAGCACACCCTCCTCGTGACCGAGACCGGCGTGGAAATCCTCACTGCCCGACAACCCGACTCGCCCGGTGGCCCTGTTCCGATGCCCGCGGAAGGTTGAAGAGATTTGCCTGTTGCATCAATAGTTGGCACCGATCGTGTTTTTTTTTTTTTGGGGGGGGGGGGGTTTGAGCAGTTTTTTAGCGGAAAATAGACCTGCGTTGAATTGTCGCCTATTTCTGTTCAAGCCCAAGCTTTGAAGAAGACCTCCCACCTAGATTAGAGAGGATGTGCTTGCTCAACAAGTTGACCCTAGACTAACAAAAGATACGTAAAAGAACTGGCGGGGTAAGTTAGGGGTCAAGGTCTTGACAACAAAAACGGAATTTGTGTTGCTCCCTAAAAGCATAGTAAACTGACATTGTTTACAATTGTTACCAACAAGCCAACCAAGTCCAGTCGATGACCTGGGGTACAATGTGCCATTGTTTATTTCGACAGTGTGGATTCTAGGTACTATTTGATGGTTCACACAAGGGGAAGACATGGGGCCTGCAATGCCCCCCGCTTCCGTCCCATTGGAGCAGCCCAGAGGGCAGAGAAGCTTGGGCCACCGGGGGAAAAAATCCAGCCTTGCATTCATCATTCTGGCCCAGCTTCCCTTTGCCACAAGCACGCAAACCAACCACCACCTCTTGTATCTTATCCACCTTGTCTAACCACGTGTGTAACAAGCTTCGCTCCCAATTCTGCGGCATTCCACCACATAATCTCATCCCTGAACAAAAATCAGCGAAGCTCTGCATCGACACTTTTGCTCGAAACACCCTACCGACATCGGGCACCACCAACAGGGAGCTTACCTTAGCTAGTCCCGATTTCCAGCACAAACCGGCAGTTCCTTGGATAGCTTGCGCATCGCAACAAACACGTCGCACGAACCCCCTTTGCGGATCGCAACACCTGCCCGGAACCACCACAACCGGCAATAGAAGCTGTCGTCGAGTCTCGCTCCCAGAAGAGTACTGCAAACGTCGCCTTTCCAAAGTCACCGATCGGTCTACAGAAGTCGTCAAAATGTCGGGCGAGGCGTGGTTATACCTCTTTGCGGTGATCATAAATGCCGTCAACCTCTTCCTCCAGGTCTTCTTCACCATCATGTACAGCGATCTCGAATGGTACGATCTATCCCCCGCTCCAGATAACATTTTTCTTGTACGCCGACGTAGCTGCGCGTCGTGGGATTGCAGGCTGTAGGGCGCTGTCTCGGTTGCAAAGCCCTACGTCATCCAGCTGCAGCCTGCCCAACTCCTTCTGCTCAAGCTGTTCTCACAGCGAGATATGCTGACTCTCAGTGCTTGCGTAGTGATTATATCAACCCCATTGACCTCTGCAACCGCCTCAACACCTACATTCTCCCCGAAGTCGCCGTCCATGGTTTCATGACCTTCCTGTTCCTCATCAACGGATACTGGCTGCCTCTTATCCTCAACTTGCCTCTCCTTGGATGGAATGTTAAGAAGTGCGTTGGATACTCTCTCAAAAGCTTGGCTCGAAAGGGAGCAAAGAAGGTGCTGACTGGGTATACAGGATCATTGACAACACTCATCTGCTTGACGCCACCGAGATCTTCCGCAAGCTGAATGTCCACAAGAAGGTGCGGGTTGTCCGGATTGCTTGGGGTTTGACACCACAGATACTGACCTTCTAACTGCAGGAATCGTTCACCAAGCTCGGTTTCCACCTTATCCTGTTCTTCTTCTACCTTTACAGCATGATTGTCGCCCTTATCAAGGACGAGGCCCATTAAGATGCTCCTGCTTCTTTTTTCTAGACAGGTGTTTTTTTCTCGGGCAAAATCCCCTGCTTTTCGACAACACACACAGACACACACCTAACCACGCGCACATTGCGTTTCGGGGCCTCCACCTTTTCGGGCGAAACATACACTTCCCTCGTATATAAATGAGCGACGACCTCTTTTTGTGCAGGGAGTGGCTCATGTCGCAGAAACACAGCACACACACATGCATTTTTATGGGGGTTATCAAGATTAGACGGGATCTATGACGGTTGGGTTTTCCCTGGGGGCGGCGCGGTTGGTGATTTTACGACAGTGACACGTTCAAGTTTTATGGCAGATATGGAAACATGAATAATGCAGACGAGAAGAGGAAGAGGTGTATGACAGAGAGGGCGTAATGAGAAACGATTTAGTCCCTCTTCCATAAGGGTTTTTGGCTTTGGCGTAGTACGGCTTCTTACCTTGGAACTTCGGACTCGATTATAAACAATTTCATTTACACCCCCCGTGGGAAGGGTTGAAACAGAGTTATGATACCTTGCTTTGAATCGGATACTTGGGTACCTGTTGGTAGGGGCGAAGTTTATTATTCCTCATTGTGAAGGCATCACGATGTGGTACGCCACGATGTGAGCGCATAATCCTCTTCATGATCGCAGTTTTGTTTACACTCTTTGCTTCAATACATGTCTGAAAAGAAACCAAAGGAAAAAAAAAAAAAAAAAAAAGAAAAAAAGAAAGAAAGAAAAGAAATGACATGTGACATTGGTTGGAACCATCAGATGCCCTCAATCCCCATCCACTGAAAAGCTTGTTTCCAAAGCCACATGGTCTGTGCGTCAATGACACCCAGGCAACGCGAACCATGCAAGATTCACGCTCACTGAGTTGTCGCTAAACCTTTTAACCAGCTGCGCTGAGCTGTGACCACTCCATCAACAGACTGTTTGCGCCAGGCACTCAACAACACCCAAGGTTTCCCAAATTACTCGTACGAAACAAGGAGACATTCAGTTACGATCGCTTATCACCGAAACCTCTGCCAAAAACAAAAAATAATCTTGATTCAAGCCGCAACAATGTCAGACAACTTCGGCGAGTACCCGCCTAACCTGCCGGTGCGAGACGCCCTGATTGTTCGCGAAAAAGCAGGCCCCGACCACGCAGTCGTTCCCTACACGGGCGAAGACCTCGCGCGCCCCCGTTTGGGTCCCGCGAACCCGTTCCGAGACGAATCCGATTCCGCTGCGGCATTGCGAAAGCGAAAGAACGTGCTGACCGGCCTGGCGGAGGAGACGTACATCTCCGAACACACTTTCCGATCCAAACACCGGGCCGTGGAGCGCCGAGGCGGGCCGGAGAGGGAGTTCGTCACGGGCAAGCGGCAAAAGGAGATCAACAAGGCGCTGAGGTCGCAGAGGGAGGGAAAAGGCAGCGCGACGATAGCGGACGGGGACGGGGCCTACGTGGGGCCGTGGGCAAAGTACAAGAGGGACGAGTACGAGCTCGTCGAGGTGGACGATGGAGAAGAACTGGGGAGCGAGTACGAGGTCGTGACGGACGACGACGGGGATGAAGAGGTGGTGGAGAGCGGGACGGTGGTCAAGGCGCCCGCGGAGAACCTGGCGAGGAGGAAGCAGGTGGAGGAGCTCGGCGAGGAGACGACGACCTTCCACGGCAGCGAGGAGCACGACTACTTGGGCAGGACGTACATGCACGTCCCGCAGGATCTGGGCTTCTCGCTCACCAAGGAGGTCGGGAGCGTTACCAACTTTGTGCCCAAGAAGGTGGTGTACACTTGGAAGCACCACGCCGGCAGAGCGGTCACGGCGTTGCAGCTGTTTCCTGAATCCAGTCATTTGGGCTTGTCGGGAGATGCGGACGGGCAGATCAAGATATGGGACGTTTACAGGTCCCGCGAGCTGCTGAGGACCTTTTCGGGACACAACAAGGCGATCACGGACTTGTCCTTCAGCGGAGACGGGGGCAGGAAGTTTTTGTCGGGAGGGTTCGACAGGAGGATCCGGCTGTGGGATACGGAGACGGGGCAGTGCATCAACAGGTTCAACTGCGGCAAGACGCCGCATGTTATCAAGTTCAACCCGTCGGCGGAGAATGGGCACGAGTTCCTGGCGGGCTTGTCGGACAATCGTATCGTGCAGTACGACAGCCGCGCCGGCAACGAGACGGTGCAGGAGTACGATCACCATTTGGGCGCCATAAACACGCTTGAGTTTATCGATGAGAACCGGCGTTTCATGTCGACTTCGGACGATCGGTCGCTGAGGGTTTGGGACTACGGGATTCCCGTTGAGATCAAGACTGTCAGGTATGTTCCTAGTCTTCTTTGCTGACCGTATTCATGTTGGAAACACAATACTAACCCAAGTCTCCTTTGCAGCGAACCCGACATGTTTGCTCTCACCAAATCGACAAAGCACCCAAGCGGCAAGTATGTCCTTTACCAATGCAGCGACAACTCGATTGTCGCCTACTCGGCCGGTCCAGAAAAGTTCAGACAACACCGCAAGAAGGCATGGCGCGGGCACAACACGGCCGGCAGTGGCATTGGTCTGTCATGCAGTCCGGACGGACAGTTTGTTGTGTCTGGAGACACAACCGGCTTGGTCTGTTTCTGGGACTTCAAGACGTGCAAACTGTACACCAAACTCACGGTTGACGGCGGGGGTGGCTCCGTCAACTGCGTTGCGTGGTCCCAGCAGGAGTCGAGCAAAGTGTTTACCGCTGGCGCCAAGGGAGATATCAAGATGTGGGATTAAGGATCTAGAAAATGAGGGTATAAAATTCGGGATATTGGGTTTTGCAGAGCATCTTGCATGGCGTTATTGGTATGGTTCTACGGATACACTGAATATTGATACTACATATTTTTCTTTTCGGTCTTGTTTTCATCATCTGAAATACCACGAACGATTTATCGAACTTGAAGTCTTCATCTCCGACACATTCAGAGACATTAACATTTCGGATCACGGTCGAGTGATGCAGCCACGGCGTGCGTCCCTGGATGCCAGCAATGTGCTTCTGCCGGGTAGTGCCGGTTACCGCGGTGCCTCTTGAGCGATCAAGTGTATGCCAGGAGTTTTGTTCCTTTTCTATCTGGTGGCTCTCAGAGCTGCATGTCTGGACTGGTCTGGAACAGCAACCCTCCCCCTCCCCCCCCCCCTTTTTTTTTTTTCCCTTCCCCCGAAAAAAAGTGTAATTGCAGCACGGCTCTTCACCGGGGACTTGAGCACTCAGATTCCGAACTCAGCTTGGTTCTAGCCCCCGACCTTCCACAAAGTCGTCTTTGAGCCTGCCTCTTGACTGCAGCTTTCCTACGGCTTTTGCTCCGAAGCGTTATGAAATTGGACTGACTCGGGTGAATCCACTAACTACATCGTACTAGACGCCATAACACAACATTTTCTGTAGCTGGTTCTCAGATCGAGCCATCTTAGTGATTTTTAGAATGTACCCGCCTCCAAGGGCCCACTTGGGAACAACTCATAGCATCATCGACACCTTGTTTTCCTCCTGGTCTGTGTACGGAGTAGAGGCATAAAAGACTGGGTGAGGTAGCCACTTGTCAAAAATCCGCAGAAGATAATCACAGAATTCAATCCAATATCATACCCAGTTACAAGACAGTACAACCAGGACGTCAGCACAGGCTCCGCAGGGATGTCACAGGGGATATTCTCAGAAGGAAGATACGTCATTTCCAATCCCGCACCGGTTGAGCTCGAAGCATAAGGCCCGGACTACGAGTACTCTATATAGTTCAAGACACATGTTCGTCTCCTCCTTCTCTGTTCACGAACTCTCCTCATCTACTACCGAAGTAGCGGATCACCTTTGCAGGTCGCTCATTAATGCCTTTGCGCCAAAAAATTCCAGCAAAAAAAGTGCGGAGATTAAATGTAGACGACGGGCTGTCTGATTGGGTCGAGGGTGAGGATGGCAAGTACACGTGGCTGTTGAAGGGCACGAGGGTTGAGGAGAAGGTTGGGGATCTGAATGATGTGAAGCTCATTCCGACGACTACCCAGAAGGCGGAGCAGTATTTGGATTTCGATGAGGCGAGGAAGAGGATTGCAGAAGCCGCTACGGCTTTGAAAGCTCAAGGTCACTGCCGCCTAAGGGGGAAAACGTATATTGCTTATGTACGAAAAGGATTAGGTTGGAATTGAATTTGAATTTCCACTGAAAGGGTCATCAAGATCATGAATAGGGACCACACCTTACCTATTTAGGTACATAAATTCGGCTAGAATAGTGAACAAGTAATGAGAGACGAAGAAATTCAGGGGCCATACCTACCTCCTTTTTCCCAGCCAAAGCACGGAGAGGGTAATTAACCATCCCCGCTAACGTAAACCTGATGCCGGGGTTCAAAACTGACTGCGCCTCAAACTTGCGTAAGAGTTCTCCCTGCTTTCAGAAAAAGTGTCATTTTTTTTAATACATCTGACGGACTTTACGTTACACAAGACCTACCTCACTAGACACCAACAACCTCAGCTCTTCCAACCGACTCAATTCTCAAGAAATCCTCAGAACCCAACACTACTATCCTCCCTCCATATCTTTTTAATTCGGCAGAACCACCCAAAACAGACTTAAACTCTGCGCCCTTGACACACACAAACGCACACACGCCGCATGCACCCAAGATGATGCCCCCTAAGGATCACCCTCAGAAACGTTCCCGCACGGGCTGCATAACCTGCCGCATCCGCCGGGTCAAGTGCGACGAAGCCCAGCCCTCCTGCCAGCGCTGCGTTTCCGCGAAAAGGCAGTGCGACGGCTACATCAACACCGCCAGCGCCGTCGGCTCCTCCTCCTCCTCCTCCCCCTCCTCCTCCTCAGGACGACACCACCACCACTTAAGCAGCCGAGCCCTGGCCGCCGCCGTCCGCCGGCTGCACGTGATCGGCCCTGCCTCCCGAGTCCTGGGACCCGCGGTGCCCACGCACGAATCCTCGTGCTTCGACTTCTTCCGCGTCTGCACGAGCCAAATGACCGCCTCTGTTTTTCCGGCCCCGTTTTGGAGCCGCCAGGTCCTGCAGGTTTCGCACTCGGAGCCGGCGGCGTGGAAGGCGGCCGTCGCGGTCGGGGCGCTGCACAGGCGGTGGGAGCGGTGCTCGGGCTCCTCGCCGTCGACTTCTTCTTTTTCCAGGCTTATCAATGGCGGCGGGGGCCTAGCAGGAGGAAGTGGAAGAGACCAAGAGGAGGTTGAGATTTTCACCAGGCAGGCAGTGGTTCACTACTGCGGGGCCATCAGCTTGGCCAAGACGGTGAGGGATCCCCGGGTTTTGGTCGTGGTCAGCGCGGTGCTGGCCGCGGCAGCCAACATGGCTGGCCGGTGGGCGGATAGCCAGGTGCACATACGGAGCGGGATGAGGTTGTTGGAGGGTATGAGCACCACGCAGGGACAGGGACAGGGACAGGGACGGGGGCAGGGGTCGAGGAAAGGACCGGGGGAGATGGAGATGGAGAGCGTCGCTCACGCGCTGGCGAGGTTGGATCTCCAGGCCATGCTGTTCAACGACAGCAGAGCCGAGTACAAGTACGTCGACGAGGACGGAAGGATTCTCAATGACGGACTCGCGGGGATGATGACTGTGCCCGAACAACGGTTGGATGATCTGACCCAGGCTTCGACGGTGATTTTCGGGCTGATGCGGTACTACTTCACCATGATGGCCGCGGGCGGGATGGGGTTTGTTGCGCCCGAGGAGGTTGGCGAGATTCATTTGCGAGTGGTTGACGAGGCGGCAAAGTGGGAGCGAGAACTGGACCGGCTGGTAGGAGAGCTGGAGCAGTCCGATGCCGCGCCAAGGCGAAGGACGGAAGAGGACGAGGAAAAGGTGCTTGCGACGGAGCGGGCCGTCTTGTCTCTGAGGTTATACTCTGCAACTTTTTCCTTGCTTCTCTCCGCGGGCGTGGCGGGCCCAGAAGGCCGATGGGACGCCCACCAGGCGACCTTTGATCGCATCGTCGCGCTGGCTCAGGATTTGGAGGACAAGACCAAGTCGCCGTTGCCGTTCTTCATGTCTCTGGAGCCCGGCATCGTGATGCCCCTGTTTCTTGTCGCGATTCGATGTCGCCACCCCGTCACCCGACGGCGAGCGCTGGACCTGCTGCGCCGACTCAAGCGGCAGGAAGGCTTGTGGAGCAGTTCGGGAGCCGCAGTCGTCGCGGCGCAGGTCATCCTCGCGGAGGAAGAGAACATGCCTTCGTGCTGGACCAATCCCCAAGTCTGCCAGACTCTAGTCCCAGAGGAGCTGCGCATATGTCGAAATGCCGTTATCGTTGACGCCGAGGTCAATCAGATCCAGCTCTCTCTATATCGGAATCATGTCGACGGGAGCGGGGAATATCTGGCCAGGGATGTAATTCTGACATTCTAATTAAATTGACAAAAAGAGATAAATTCTATAATATGCTGTTAGTCCTACCTCCTCCCTCAAATCCATCCTACAACCTGTCGACATCAAATCTTTAAACCATCATGCTCGCAAACTTGACAAATGCCACCAGCAGCCAGATTCCATAAACTGATGATCCACCCAGTCTAGCACCCGCGCTCTCCTGCTGATCTCCGCCCCGCTTCCCATCTCCATTCTCGCCGCCTTCGCTTCTGGGCTCCCCAAGCCCCTCCTTCAAAGGCTTCGGCTCGACAACTTTTCCACCCCTAACCACCGCGGTCCCTTTGATCAGCGCCTCCACCTGATTCTCAGTGCAGGTGTTCGTCACATCTACCAGATAACAAACGCTCTCGGGGCTGTCCGGCGCCTCTTGTTTCACATCCCTCACACTCCCCGGGCCTTCGGTGCTGTAACCCTCCTCCCCGACGGTTATTTGTCCAGTGGCTACATCCAGCCGCCCCATAGACCGCTCAAAAATTCTGTAGACGGTTTCGGGCTGATAGCCGGCCACGGAATGGCCAGCTTGGTATACCCGCGCAAACGATAGCCCTTTGCCGTACTGGCGTACTTTGCCGCCGACATAACTGCTGTTCGTTATCAGGTCCGCGTACCCAGCCTTCCGGAACTGCTCAGCGTGGGGGTAGCTAGCCGCGAGGGAGACCTTTTCCGTTCCAAACCAGTTGCACCTGTAATCTCTATCCCCGTAGACCATGGCGACCGAGACGTTCGAGGAGAGGAGGTAGTCGAGGTCCGTCAGGTCCTGCCGCATGGGATCGCCTGTGAGGCCGAAGAATATGCCGGGCACGATCGAGGCGGTCAAAGTAAAGTTTACGGGGACGCCGAGGGCGGATTGCACCCACGCACGGTTGAAGAATGTCGGCGAGTCGATTGCAGGGTATGTGGTCGGGACCAGGTGGGCAATGTCGAATGCTGCGCGCTGAAGAGAAAACGCGACTTGTCAGTATGCGAAAAGGCAGGCAGAGAGGGAAAGAAAAAAAAAATCAGATTGACTGACGTTGGAGTAGGTGGTGTAGGCTCCCTGCACCACGCCAAAGCAAAAGTTTGTTGCGCCGACGCAGAGTTCGTTGACTGTTTCATTGTTCCCGTATCCGAGGGGGTCACCTTCTGCAGCTGCCGCACGACAGGCTGCAATGAGGTCGGCACACCCGCCCGGCTTGGTGAAGTTTGTACGAGCAGCGTCATAGATTTCCTGAGAGTACGCTTGGATGCCGTAGGTGTTTTTGTATGCAAATTCGGGAAAGGACTCGCCGGAGGTGGCTACGTCTAAACAACCATTTTGAATGCCAACGGTAGCAAGGTTGAGGGCCTTTGCGTTACTGTCTTTGAGAGACCCATCGGCGATGAGCGTATTTTGACGTTGGAAGTGGGCGAATATGGCTGGGGCGAAGAAGCCACCGTACTGCAAGACACAGGTTAGATTTGACGGGGGTAATAGACGGGGTAAAAGAAAAGGCATACGGAGACTGTCCAGAGGCTGATTTCATCGTTTGTGGTTTTGTACTCGGGAAACCTTTGCATCATTTGTTAGTGAGGAGTCATTGTGTGATGGTTATCAAATAATAAGGGGACTCACTCCTGAAACCAAACCTGCGCAAAATGCCACATGGCTCTCGCAACCTGAGCAGTGGTATTGAGAGTAGCTGAAGGATCAGGGAGAGAGATGGTTGCCGGAACTGTTGTGGAATTTGTCTGCGTGAATTGATCCGGGCTATCCACGGGCACAATCCCATTCTGAATAAGGTCCATGATACCATTCACGATGGTCGAGTAAGAAAAGCCGGCCATGACGGGCTGATCAACATAGAGCATGTTGACATTGTTGTTCCACGACCACTTGTTCAACGTCGTAGAGTTGGCATCCGAGTTGATGTTGCATGGGAAACCGTTGGTATCGTCGAATGCTGAGGTCCCAGGGCCACCGCCGCTATAGATCGACACCGGGGCACTACTCGGATTGTTTCGGGCCTCTGATGTGCACAACTTAGTAACTGACAACCATGCAGTGTCTGAGTCAGTGTCTCTGAAATGAACCCACCAAAGTACCAGAAGAAGAGGCTGATGTTGAATGACGCCGGAACATCCTCAAGCTGCGTGCTTGGTAGGTGGACGTAGCCGCTGTACGCTTTGACCCCTGGCGTTGTCTCGCAGATATGTGTCTGATTTTGTTATTAGTTGTTGTTATTGTTCCACCACCCAGCAGCTTCTCAGCTCGGCGTTTTTGTTCGCACCTGCTTGTACGAGATAGATGCTCCCGGATACTTCTCGGACGCAACAATAGTCGTGTGTTCAGGGGTCGGGATGAAGTTCAGAGCCGTCACGGCCATGGCCGGCAGGAGGAAGAGTATGGAGCGCATGCTGAAAATCGAGAAACACGTTGGGGAGCTGTAGATGAGAGTAATCGACCAAGGCAGCGAGCGGTCTTTTATACATGTGCACGCAAATACCCGATATCCAGACGTCTGTTCATGTTTCCAAAAAAAAAAATCTCATGGTTAATTATGGCTGTCGCGGAAGAGGCTCAGCCTCTGCAGCTATCTTTCCGCTGTTGGCGAGGTGTCCAATGACAGAAGATCCCAATCCTGTGGATATGGCTGCACGCGTAATGTGATACCACACTCCCTTGGCCCATAAGCTGGGGTGATAGCCTCGCGTCATGTCCAACGCAGTCAAAGGGATTATGATTTTGGCGAGCTGACCAATAACCAGATCGAATTGATTCCTGTGGCACAGCCTCCGAGATTTGACGAAACGAAGCCATGCTGCAGCCTTGTCTGTTCCCTGTCGTGCCACTCATTGATTTGGCGAGCTAACCAATCAGACAGGCAGAGCTGAAACCAGGTGGGAGAACACAAACATGAACAGCTTTGCCAAGTCAAAATGCCAAATGTTGCATAGCTTACACAGTTAAAATCTCAGGTGACATGGCCCAGCTCCTAGAAAACCAGCTCGTAGGATCTGGCATCCCCCCCCCCCCCCTTTTTTTTTTTTTTTTTTTTTTTTTTTTTTTCACTTTT